>JAKZAP010000002.1:10437802-11023101 GCA_023053575.1 Branchinecta lynchi | reverse complement strand
AAAAAAAGAATAGAGACAATAAAAACAAGTACACAAATACAAAATGATTCAACACTAGCATTGAGAGACTTAAGTATTCAACAGGTATTAAACGTCAAGCGGCTCAGCCAAAGGCTCGAGGTCACGCGATGCGGCTTGCTTTTCGATATTATGTATTTTTATCGTCGCAAAGAAAACTCTCGCATGCTCCTCCTCTACCCAATCTTTGATGTCTGCATTCGATCTTTGGTTGAGATACTCTGCTCTCCTCGATAAGCTACTCGCAGCCAGACGTGTGTCATTAATTACGTCATTGCGTTATGTCACTGCGCAGCAAGACGTGTGCCATTACCGATTACATTAAATCACTGCCTGAAAAAAAAAAAAAATGCTGTAAGATTGAAATGAGAATTACATCTTCGGCGAGCGGTTCGAAATTTTAGAAAAGAGTTGGGAACTTGGGACAACGTTCTTGATCGATCGATTCGGATACCAAATAAAATATACCAATGTTGAGTTATTTTTACCAGCGGCCTGAAGAGCACCTTGGCAAGAAGGGCCAAAATATCGCCGAACAAGAATTTCAGGGGACTAATCGGTTACACCACAAAAACATGAAGAACAGCATAGAAAAGATGTGTGCGCGAGGGGGTGGGGGGTGGTGGACGGGGGACATATTCATGATATCAGACAGAGCTCCACAAAGAAACAGCTATCATACCTGCAACTATTCCATTCCTCATACTTGACAGTGAGGCTGAAGATGTAGGCAGGCAAATTGGCCAGACTTGTTCGCTTACACGAACTTCTTGGGTCAAGTTTTAAAATTGCAATATCATTTTCAGGTAAATGCTTGGCTGTGGCGGGCTTGTATTCGTTGTGGACGATCACTTCTTCAACTCCCACTATCTGACTTGATCTGGGGTTCGATAGATCCCAAGCGCCAAGGTGGACTTTGAGGTTCCATGGCTCTATTCTGAAAGACAAAGCAAGAATTTATTTCCTTAAGCCCGAGCTGACTGCGAACCATAGTTGACTGCGATAACGGACCACCTGACTTTCGGGGTTTTTCCGCGACAATCCCGGATTATAATCCAAGATGGCTGATTCGTCAGAGAAAACAGCGAATCGACTATCTCAGATTGTCAAACGACAATCCGACTATCTTGCTCCGTTGCAAGGTTCCCGAACTAACGATCCAAGAACAAATCCGGGTTGTCAGAGATTTTTTTAATAATCTGAATTGTCGGAGAAAACGCACTTTAGAGAATCTGGATTGTGAACCGTCAATCCGGATTGTCAGTGAAAACGTCGTTTGTTTGAGCGATATATTACTCCAATAAAATAAGTCGAGACGAAGTTCAGACACAAACATCACAGGTTCAATTTTCCAGCCTTGACCCTGAGATGACCCTAACCAAGAAGGGCCGGACTATCGCTCAAATATAATCAACTGACGTAAGGGTTTAGCGCTGTCAATCTAGTAATTTTTTTTTTACGAGACAAAAACTGGATGAATACCAGAAATTTGGAGAGTCACCATTCTTCTCGGAATACTGACTCTTCTCATACTGACTAAAGGATTGCTTCCGGAATCAATTTCGTCTGTCTGATATTACCTAAACGGTACTTCTTCGCGACAAGGCAGTTTTGACACCTGTAATAGTCGTGAGTGCTCACGGTCTGATAGTTGGCGGAAGCAGCAGTAGTTTCTGCCGTCCCTATCACCTAAGGGTTTCATATTCCTTTTTCAGATCATTTAAGTTGAAAGGAGATAAATCGGAAGAATTCTAGCATTTGCATCATCTATATCACTCTATCCAAGTCGCCAGTTCAGGTCAAGACTTCGTACGACCGTGAGACCATCTAGTGGCGCGATCGGAAGCATCGACATTACAGACTTAAAATCCATTTAAACAAGAAAATCAAACAAAAGGAACAAAATTTGCTGGTACATGAATAAAAATTTGAGAAAATACAGCTAAATATTTGCGATAATTTATTTCTTTAGCTTAGTCAAGTCAATACAATCTAAAATTTGACCTGATTAATAATTAATAAGCGCAAAAGGTTGACTGAATTATTGCTTTCCATTTTCTGGATTCCATGACAACTCGCCACACACCGACAAGTCGCCACACAGACATGTCGCCATACCGATAACTAGCCACATCGACAACTCGGCTCACCGAAGCTTGTCGCAGTGTCAGCTCATCACAGGGATAATTCGCCACAAAAATAATGTTTTAGGTAAAACAAAAAAAACACCAAAAGTTGTGATAGATATTTTGTTACGGTTGATCCAAAGATCATTAGACCCTCCCTCCCTCTTGAGGTCTTAGCCGTAGGTCAAAGTCAGACTAGTTGCCATAAGTACGTAATGAAGAGTTGTACATTCCACTGGTCCTTATGTACGGACGTCCTGCTGTAAGCAAACGAGAAAGTTTACGAGGATAGATGGCATAATAGCGGGTGCTGAACTTTATTACCCGAAGGGGAAGTCCCGGGGCGGTTATTGTAGACTGAAATGGGTTAACTCACCCAAGATTCTCAAGCAAAAATGGATAAACAATATCAGCAATCTTCGTAATTAAAATAGGGATAGGCGAATCGACGAAGACTTTGGTTCAAATGAGTAAAGAAGAGCTTTCAGACTGATTTTTTGGAGACTGATGTTGATTAGCATCACAGATTCTGTGATTAGCTAGCATCCACAACAAACAGTTTCTCGGGTTTGGTTTTTACAGTCCGAACCACCGGTTGCACCAGTGACAAACGAAGGCGGGGCTTAGCCATGAAAAGATACCCCTGGGAAGATCAGATTTGGCTAGAGAACAAGAAGGTGAAAGCAGATGTGAGAGAAAATAGTCTTATACTAGTGATGGTACTTGTTATCGAGAAGGATTATAATGGAACAGTATCAGGTGTCAGTTATGCTTTAAGCCATGTGCCTTTGTTTCCAAAACCTTTGTTACCCATTTTTGTTGAAAAATTGTAACTGAACAAAGAACTTTATGTTACAAATGTCGCGAGATGGCACATTGTTTCATTGTGGCAAGCTATCGGTGGGCAGGCTACCGGTGTGGCAAGATGCCACTGTGGCGAGATATCAGTGTGGCGAGTAGACAGTTCCCAGATGTCGCTTTGGCGAGTTGTCTTGGGGCGATATGTCCTGACCGGTGAATTTATGATAGGGGGATCGTAGCGGAAATGATGAAAAGTAGACTTGTTAGCAAAGTTAAAGGCTCAGACTGGGCTCAGAGTTGCTTCTCGGAAGCCGCTCTCTCCCAGTGAGAGGCATGCCATAAAGTTTGGAAGGATAATCGTCTTTTTGTAATGACTTTATGTACTGTGGCCGGTTGAGTTTTTGAATATTTGCATACGAACCCTCTATCCAAGCAATGTGCGGCTGTTAGCACATGCTGCCTCGTAATCAGGGACCCTCCACAATGGTGGTTTCCATCGTTCCACAGGGAAGCTATCCAGGGGACCTCGTTTTCTCTGGTTGGTGTTCCACCAACAACGCGGTTGTCCAGGAAATTGGATTCGGGGAATTTTCCACAAGTACCTGCAGAAAAAATAGCCATGGAGCGACTAGGCAATTCCCAAGTGTTCGTAAACCTACAATATTAAAGTAAAGGTGACGTTCACCCGCCATTTAGGAAAGTTGAATATCGAAAATAAAAGAACGAAATAAGAAGAGCTGGAAGCTCATATGGCACTTGCAAGGCTTGGTCACAGGATGAAAGTAGGATTTCGTTAATTCGTGGGTTTGTTGTGATCATGAAAGCAAAACCCTTGAGATAAGAATGATCTTTGTAATAAACACCCTGGAAGCACAAATGATGACAAGCTCATCGAGATCATGCAGTCTTTGGACTTTAAGGAATTCACTTGTAAGCAAAACCCTTAAGGCAAAAATGATCATGGGCCCTTGGGGATCATGAATATATATCGTTTGTTCAAAAGTATTTTTTTTAACTTTTCGGTTAAGATTCGCACTTTAAGGGTGCTGCAATTAATTCTTGAGTAAAACCCTTGAGGTAAAAATGATTATGGGCTCATGGGGATGATGAAAATGTATATTTTGCTTAAATATATTTTTTGTATGGTTAGGATTAGTAGAATTAGTACTTTAAGGGATGGTCGGATCTGCATGCGAAGTGACAATTTCTATGCCGAACTTGTCAAGTCTGTAATGTCCAAGCCAAGTTTCATCGTCCTAGCACATCTGGAAGTACCTTAACTCGCGATCACCGGACCCCCCCCCCCCCCACCAACTCCCCTCACTGAGCCCGAACCCGGTCCGGTTCCGTCACTGATGTATCTAGGGCTTGTGCTTGTTCTTTCAACCAAGTTTCATCCCGATCGCTCCATTCTCATCGTGTCACAAGATTTCCGGTCCTCCCCTCTACCCCCCCCCCCCAACATTCATCGTATCAAGTACATTTGAGACACAATTCTAGACCAACCTCCAGCTCCCCCCACAGTTCCCGAACCCGGTCCGGTTCTGTCACTGCTGTATCTAGGGCTTGTACTTGTTCTTCCAACCACTTTTAATCCCAATTGCTCCACTCTTAGCATCTCATAGGATTTCCGGTTCTCCCCTCCAGCCCCCCCACCCCACCATCCATCCGATTATATCCAGATTTTAAATAGAACGTTTGAGACACGAGGTCTTTCCAAATATCAAGTTTCATTAAGATGCGATCACCCGTTCAAAGTTATACATACCTCAAGATTCAGGATTCCCCCTCCCTCCACCCCACCTCTTTGATTTTCGTATCAGGGAGCTGACTATTTCTAGGCCAATCATATCAAGTCTGTAATATTCAAACCAAGTTTCATCGTTCTAGCGCGTCTGGAAGTACCTTAACTTGCGATCACAGGAATTCCGGACGCCCCCCTCCCTGTTTAACTCTCCCGCAGCGCCCGAACCCGGTAGGGGTCTGTCACTGATATACAGAGGACTTGTGTTTCTTCTTCCCACCAAGCTTCGTTCCGATCGCTCTGCTCCAAATGTGTCAAAAGGTTTCGGTTCCCCCCTCTGACCCCCACCACATCCATCGGATCTGGTCCGGACTTGAAACGGGACATCCGAGACATGTAGTCTCTTATCAAGTTTCATTCTGATCCGATCACTCTTTCGGGCGTTATAGATACCTCAAGATTCTGGATTCCCCCTCCCTCCACTCCCCCCAAAATGGTCGGATCGGTAAGTTGACTATTTCGAGGCTACTGTGGTTGGGTCCCTGATTTGCCTGCTAAGTTTCATTGTCCTAGGCCAACTGGAAGTAACTTAACTCCGGATCACCAGAATTCCAGAACGCCCTCCAAATCTCCCCCCCCCCCCCCGAAATAAACCAATCCGGCCAGTTCTGTCAATGATTTATTTAGGGCTTGTGCTTGTTCTTTCCACGAAGTTTCATCCCGGTTAGTCAACTCTAAGCGTGACACAAGATTTTCGGTTCCCCCCTCCGACCTCCCCTACATTCATCGGATTCGGTCCGGACTTGAAATGGGGCATCTAAGACATGATGTCTTTCCAGATATCAAGTTTGATAACGATCCGATCACCTATTCGAAAGTCATGCATGCCCCTAAATTCCGGATTCCCCCGATGGTCGGATCGGGCAAACAACTATTTCCAAGTTAAATTGGTCGGGTCCTTGATACGCCTGCCAAGTTTCGTGGTCCTAGCACTTCTGGAAGTGCCTTAACTCGAGAACAGTGGACCGACTGACTGACCGAAAAGTGATACGGCACTTGAGTGAAGCTGCAAGTGCCATAAAAACAGCCAAATAGCGAACTACGTCAAAACCTCAAAGTATCTACAGCACCACAAATGAAAAAGCACGCAGGGAAACGAATCACCTTTCATTCACTGGTTGGGCACAAAGCCATGGGTGGGTCTGGTCATGTGGTGGCTGCAGCCATGCGTGGGTAGCATTTCCGAGAAGACAGTAGAACTAGCTTTACTACAGCCTTGTTAGTTCTACAATAAATAGCACCAATACGAGCGGTTTGAATAGATAATACTGAACATGTTATCTGTAATGTTTTCAAATGTTTACGTAAATCATATTTACACTATTTCATGGAAAAAGACTTAGGTCGCAATGTTTCAACTTCCCCACTCTTCTGGAATTTTAGAAATCGCCAGAAATCCCACTTTCGGCCACTAGGCGAATGCAAAACGGCGAAAATCAGATCCACGGGGAAGCAAAAGAGAAGGAGAAACTCTTCTTACCTGTGTCAACTGCGGAAATCGCAAAGATCGAATTAAAAAAAAAAAACACTAAACATTTTTTCCAAGACATTTGAACGCCTGATCACACGCTTGGCTCAAAAATAATCCTATGTCCGCCGTCGGGCTGCAGAAAAGAAATATGTCATCAGACTGTGGGCAACAAAACAGGTTTAGCAATTAATAGTTGATATAACTAGAAAATATGACTATTACGGATGCTCATGTACTGACGCAAAACAATCGTGCAACAGGAGCAATTGACAGCCACGCCCTGGACACATTAGTAAGTGAAGAATGCAAAGGGAGTTCCGTTCCAATTACATCGCCTATATTGGAACTAAGGAGAGCTGGAGAGCAGGGGATGTCCAACTATGAAACTAGTTAACGCTACGATGGGTTCTGGATATAGCGATTTCTCTCTATCTCTATGGATCATGTGGCGCATTAAAAAAAATACAATGACGAATCTTCACTGAGAAACAATAACAATCACTCGTTAGATCTTGGTATAAGTTATCCGGACTAAGTGAATCGCTTATCCTCATAAGCGATTCAGCTTTCGTTTTCTTACCGACTCACACTTTAGCCCTGTCGAAAAGTCAACCAGCAGTCAGCACTGAAGTCGCTAGCTAGAATTAACAAACGTGATGAAGTTTGACAAAATAGAGCTGGGTAGAGCACAAATAGAGGCAGAGGTATTTTTAACCGTTTTGAAATGGCTAGGCCAAAGAAGAATTGGAACAGCCAAAAAAAGACTGGTTAAACGTCTACCACGAAGTAACGTCTTATTGTTTACTTAGTACTAGCAGATCTAGCGGCAAAATAAGAGCTAATCTTTAAGGATATTTTTGGCGCAGATCCAGTCGCTTCGAGAAATGGTAGCGTGCAGTAGAAGTATGCTTCTTTGCTGTGATTACAGTTAACTTACCAGTCAGTCAGGGAAGTACACCTAATTAAATGCGTTTGTGTCTTAAACCACCGTTCCTGATCGGACTATAAGATTTGACTGCTTGAATTTTATGGGTACCTTACCTTAGATCCTCATGTGCCTCCAGAAGTGCCAAGGGCGTCCAAGGGGTTTCCAGTCGTCTCTGAAGCTTGCGGATACGATGATGTCTTCCAGCGCCGGATGTATAGAGGCATGAAAGTGCCGCAGGTCATTGTTGTAGTTGTACCAAGTTAATCTAGTCGGGTCCCTGTACGCATGTCAAGTTTCAGCGTCCTAGCCCTCCAAGAAGTACCTTAATTCTGGATCACGAAAGTTCTTGACCTCCCCCCCACCCTCCCACATGGTGCTCAGACCAAGTCTGGTTCTATAAATGATCTATGTAAATGAACTGCTTATTATTCACAGGAAGTTTTTGTCTTAATTCCTCCACTCTAAGTGTATCAAAAGGTTTCCGGTTCCCCCCCTCCCCCCCCCCCATTCATCCGGTCTGGTCGGGACTTTAAACAAATCTGAGACACGAGGTCTTATCAAATATCAAGTTTCATTAAGATCTGATCACCCGTTCGAAAGGTATACATGCCCCGAAATTCCGGATTCCGCCTCCCCCATCCCCCGCGATGGTTGGGTCGGGCAAGTGACTATTACCAAGTTAATCTGGTCGGGCCCTGATATGCCTGCCAAGTTTCATCGTCCTAACACATCCGGAAGTACCCTAACTCGCAATCGTGGGACCCGCTGACCGACCGACTGACGTAATTGCAATCGGTATATGTCACTTGGCCGAACGGCAAGTGCCATGAAAAATATGTTGACGTGGTGTTCTGGAATCGTCAGGTAGCTCCATCTACACATTCGTCAGCTAGTGAATTTCTTATACAATATTTTGTTGCCATGCCGTACGTTTTTTTGGGGGGTAATTGCATTATATTCTATTGCCTTGATGCGGGACGACTGGCCTGTGATGTTTCATATGTGCTCGTTCGTCGGGGGCTGCCCCCCCCCCCCCCTCCCTCCACGAATTTGACAAGTATATATAGATGACCCGACCAAATACTATCCGATCGTTCGTGGGGGATGGGTGAGGAGGAATCTGGGATACTGTGATCAGAATAAATTGCGAAAAAGCAATCCGATTGATGCCTGATAGGATAGGAGCAATTGCCCGGTGAACGGTGAAGGGAATTTGAAGGGGGGGGGGGGTCACGGAATTTTCGTGACAGACATCATCAAACCAAACGGACAGAACGACGGATATGAAAGTTGGAGCCCTAGAAAGTGCTCCGATTCGACTCATATGTGCCATTCAGTGTCCCCGAGATGTGCCATTTTTCAAGATCTGATAACGGTGGGAGAAGTTTCAGCGAGGTTCCAACAGGGATAACACTTGGTCGACACAAAGGTAATGTGCCTTAGTTATGCAGTCTTGAGACCTGTGCCCAGTATAATCTTCTTCCGGTGGAGTTGTGTAGGAGAGGGACAAATGATGTGAATTTGAAAATTTTTGTCACTGGGCTTAAGAAACGACCGATGTCCTCCTATTCACAACAGCAAAGAGGACAGGCATATATGCATGGGAATGTATGCGGGAAGTATACTATACCCATCCGGATTCTTCTTCTTCTTGGCAAAAAAAATATTTCTACCATACAGTGGTGGGTAATTAGCCCAATGCACATAGATTTTTGCTGTGACGCAAAAATAAACCCATCGGCTTGTCCGTTTTGTGTTTTTCCGTTAAACTGAATTATCAAGACATTTCTACTAGACAATACGTTTTCAAAGTGTTTGTAGCAGATAATACAAGACTAGACTATAGCGTTACCAGCAGACATCACTTCAGTCAAAAACTTTACGAAGATGCGTAAAGACTGAAGTAGGCTGCTTCACAGTGTGCTTAGATCCGAGGCTTGTAAAGAAGATTTGCACCAAGAATATCTCTTCCAGTAGTCGGTTCCCTCCAATGACTTTCTACAGGATCCAGGTCCTCCACGGTGTAGTCTTGCAAAATCATCGCAGTTTAGAGCAGCATCTGATTTGCAGTTCTGTCCAAAAACCATTAATATAATCAACAAAGCTAGAAGGTTTCAGACCCCATCCCGAGCTTCAACTTAAATCTTAAACTTATAGTTAAATTCTTAGAGACTATGTCTATTCTATATTCAAATATTGCATACAATGGATACGTCAGCTACAACCCTGTGATTACAGGTTTGTTTTCCTTCCCCGACTTTGACCCTGAAGATTGACAGCCTGGCAAGGACCCTTGCGAAGAAGGGCCGCAATATCGCTGATGACGCATCGTAACTGACGTATCCGTTGTATACATTATTTGAATATATGTTTCAAAGTCAGCTTGGGCTCAACAAATATTTCTATCTCTTATTTTACGTCTTCGGCTCTCCGACGCCGTTGACTTCCTTGCTCGAAGTTCAGATTCATTGTCATTCACTTTAAAGGAAACCTACAGGTATAGAATAACCCTGACTGGAATGGTTGCATTGACACGCCCTTATGAATCAGAAGCAAATATTGAAAACTTTAAAATACCCACTCCTGTCTAAGCCTATTTCCTGTTAAAACTACAGGCTAGGAAGTCTGCTTGGTGGACACGTTGCTCTTTAGGGTACCTGGAGTCAATTCCAAAGGAGTCATCTCCTTTGACTGAAAGAGCCTGCATCGTGGCAACAGGTAACGAATAAAGAACCCATTTTTGTACACCCTTGTGTGTCGCCAGCGATGGTAAAGAAGCCATGAGTCTTTGGTAACCCTTTCTTTTCGTCAGCTTTGTTTGGCCCAGAGTTGTATTTACTAAACAAGATCTGCTTACCCTCTTGTATTGGGCGATGTAGGACTGGACGGTCTTGATTGCACACGCCGTGTCTTTTGCACATCTCTTAAATACTTCTATAACAAACAGAATATTACGCCAGAATCTTACTTGGTTGGAAAGTCCTCGTCAACCTAAACCTCATTTCTCAAGTTGAAACTACACCAGTGCTGTGCCCCAAATAACTGGCTCTGTGTGTGTTGCACTTTACCTTCAAATATCAAACTCAGGGACTACAGTCAACGCAAAGGCTTGGACGGGAGAAACCTAAACATTAAAGGTTAATCCACCTTTTTGGGATCCCAAAACGTAAGTGGAGGGATACCTATGACATCGCAAAAGTTGTCCGTCTGTCCGTCCGTACGTCCGTCCGTCCGTCCGTCCGTCTGTAAGCACGATAACTCTCGAAGGGAATGAGCTATTTTGATGAAACTTCGTGTGAGGGTTCGTTGGGTCGTCGGAGGGGATTCAAATTAAGGGACAAACAAAATATTTTGAAACAGCTAATGTGATAGTCGATTATGGTATAAGAAGACATGCTGAACACGATGGTGAAAACCATTTTGTCATCGGACAAGTAGTTCGCCCGGAATCCGGCCAAAACCGGAAAGTTTGTTGAAAGTAAAAGTTTTATTTGAAGTTGATTAGATGTTCGATTTAGGGGTAGGAAAACATGCTGAAGGCGATGGTGAAAATTATTTTCTCGACGGACAAGTATTTTGCCCGGAATCCGGCCCAAACCGGAAAGTTTGTTGAAAGTAAAAGTTTTATTTGAAGCTGATTAAATGTTCGATTTAGAGGTAGGGAGACATGCTGAAGACGATGGTGAAAACTATTTTCTCGACGGACAAGTATTTCGACCGGAATCCGGCACAAACCGGAAAGTTTGTCAAAATTAAAGTTTTATTTGGAGTTGATTAGATGTTCGATTTAGGGCAAGAAGACATGCTGAACACTTATGTGAAAACAAGTTTCTACCCGGACATGTAGTTCGTCCGGAATCCGGCCAAAACCGGAAAACTGTTGGAAGTCAAAGTTTTATTTCTATTTGATTAGATAAGCGATTTAGGGGTAAGAAGAGATGCTGAGTCCCTGTGTGACAATCGTATTTTACCCGGACATATAGTTCGACCGGAATCCGGCTGGAATCGGAAAATTTGTTATAAGCTAAATTTCTATTTGAAGTTGATTAGATGTTCATTACTGGGGAAAGAAGATACCCTGATTTCGTCTTTGAGCTTTCTTTTTTCGCCGGACAAGTAGTTCTGGAGTTCGGCCGGAACCGGGAAATTGGCAGAAGTGGCAGGAAGTTTTCGTCAAAACAGATATGACTTATAGGGGTAAACACACATGCTGAATCCAAATCTGAACTTGGTTTTCTCAGGTGATTAGCTATTTGGCCTTAATCTGTTTCTGAATTTTAATTGTAAAAATGTTCAAGGAGTCTGGCGAAGACTGGATCTGGCTAAGCCCATCGAAAATTTTGCTCTTGTTTCATTTGCGAATAGAGTTAGCGGGTGTGAGGATTTTGCAAAACATTGCGCAGTTGTGTTCATAGTAGTCGTACGTCGTACTTATCGACTTAAAATGGCGTCTCCCCAAGTATGGCAAAATTCCGTGGACACTCTTTTGACATGATTTTGAGCGTACTGACCGGGGCATTAGATGGAACTACTTTAAAAGGAGAATTTTCAATTACATATATGAGAATCTGCAATCAGCTGACGAGTCAAAATACCGTTCTGTTTTCTCGCGTCGGAAATAGAGTTGAAGGGCATGCCGTATCCATTCAAGTTCAAACTGTGCATGGTCATACTAATCAACCGAAACGACATTTGACTGACCTTTAATTTTTATTACCGACTATGTTCGATACCTAAGGTACTTAGTCGGAAAGAGGTTGGCGTAACAGAACGGCATGCAGACTTAGCCTGTTTTCCCATTAAGGTTAATCTGGTTACTTGACTAACGAAAAGGAAAGAAAATCTATGCGGCGTGTTATTTTCGTAAGTAATCTTAGATGTGAAATCCAAAGCTGTTTTCCTCACCCTCTGACTTCTCAGAAACGTCTCCAGGTACCCGATTCCTCCCGCCATCTAACCAGTATTCTTTTTCCATGGCAAACGCCCCAATGGCAAAGGGGCCTCGTATGTCTTCATTTGAGCAGCCAGTACTTCCCTGGCAAATGCACTGCATGCAAGGGGACATCTGTTCTTTGGAGGTACTGGCCAGGAGGACGAGTGGTTGGAAGGAGGCGCTGGTCGGAACGACAGGCGGTTGGGTGGTGGTGCTGGTCAGAACGACGAGCGATTGGGTGGTGGTGCTGGGGGGAACGACGAGCGATTGGGTGGTGATGCGGGGGAGAATGACGGGCGGTTGGGTGGTGGTGCTGGTCGGTTCGACGGGTGGTTGGGCGGTGGTGCTGCTGGTCGTAATGATGGACGGCTGGTTGGATGCTGCTAAAAGACGGAAAAGATCAATGTCCTGGTTTTCCAGACACATTGTGCTGGGGATATCTCTAATAACTAAATTCCTACTATACTAGTAAATTAAGACCAATTCTATTCTCGTGCTCTGAAGGTAGATCCCTGGTTTTCCTGACACATTCGGCTTTCAAGATTCATCGGATCCCTCGAGAAAACATTAAATTCAATGGTGGGCATCCTCCGCCATCTTGATGATAGCTCTCATGACATTTTCCGATAATTCTTCAGGTTTAGCTTCAATTGTCTGTGTTCTTCTGATGATTGATTTTTCTTATGTTGCATTTTTTTACTCCACTGCTGCCTCTGGCATTCACTTCAATCTTGATTCATTTCAATGACATACATTTGTACCCGTCAAAAAAACCGCGATAGTTCTTCCGGGCCGAATGGGATAGCATGCCAAGCTCCCAAGCGAAGGGATGCTGGTTTGAGTAACGGTGGGGCTGAACTTTTTGTTTTAGGTGAGGGCTAGTCGCCTCCTTGTAAAACAAGCCAAAAATCGACCCTGCTTCAATGGGTACCCAGGGAAATGACAGGGGCAGCAGCGAAGAGGGAAGTAGACTCGCATTAACAGAAAGCTCAGCAAATACCTCTAGCTCCGCTCAGTTTTGTAGGTGTATCCATAGTCGATGCATGGGACCAAAGAGCGAACTCGGAGAGAAGGGAGAACACTACCGAAAAAAAGACCGACATCCTATTGTCTTATGAAACGAGATCGACACCAGCGACACCTAAACTTTAGCCAGTGTGCATGCGAAAGTTTGCTTTTTATATGATTTGTCAAACAAAAGAGGGCGCGTAGCCTTAATGACGGAGTCAAAATCCAAGAACAGAAAATGTCAACGCAGGTAGTAAAATTTACGCTGAACATAACATAAACAAAACTACAGAAAAAGCGAAGAGGGAAGAACAATTTTAGAGCACATTTAGCGAGTAACAAATATTTACTACCTATTATTTACTTATTATTATATTTGTCAAATCACCAGCTTTGGCGGACATAAATAAATGAAATTTACAATTATTTATCTTATTACTTTTCCGGATATATTTAAGAACTTCAAAATAACTGAAAAATATGACTAATACGCAGAGATTAAGAATGAAATGTAGGCTATAGCCTCGGATGGTTGAAGTTCAAGTCGATTTACCGAGCAGCAAGCAAAACGCAAATTTTCAAATACGACTCATTAAAATTTCGGTTGTATTTTTCAAAATTAATAATAAACTAGATAACCCAACTTGACCGAAATGGATGGGGAGATGGTGGCAAGCTCGACTACCGTGCGTTGATATGAAAGAAAATTTATACTTTTAATGAAATTACAATAACACAAAAGGAACTAACGACGGACGAAACAGAAATATAGACAAGAGGACAATCTTTAGTGTGCTGCATTCGTGTAGCTGGGTGCTGCTCACTGACAGTTTTGGTGTACACCCGTACAACTCTCGTACAATTCCTGTATTTTTTGCCCTCTGACCCTTGTGCAAACTGATCTTCAATTGCCCAGGAGCTTCACGTTTCTGCCATTTGCCATTTCTCCGCATTCCATCTAGGAAGAAGATTATTTAGACCCGATTAGTCCCTTTTTTTAAATGTCTTTTTCTATCTCGTGCATTTACTACATTATCGAAAGCTCAGTGTATTTTTTCCATTTATTTGTCTTTACTGCACTATTTCCTCTTCTTAAGTGCGTCAATAAAATTTCATCATTATCATCAGAGGCAAGAACCTTCCTCTTGGCCTAACCAAATACGGACACGACTTATCAATTTACGTTTCTGATATTTTCCTCGGTGGGTTTTCGGTAAGTTTAAATTTTTCCACTTTTTGATGAATTTAAAAATCCGTTTAAGTACAAAAAAGTGCTACCTACCGAGGCTTGTAAAGCTATACACTTAGCTGTGAATCATCTAGAGAAAATTCAGGTAATTAGGACTTACCTCCTTCACCCCTCCCATCTTTGTCTGGTAGTCCATCGTCCAGATTAAGTTTTATCCAGTCTAGATATTCCGACACGCGGGTGTAAATCCCAAGTTTGTTCTTGCGGGCACATCCCTCTCCGGCTGAAACGATTCCTAGCAGGGTCCACCTAGGCTCAATGCCTGAGGTTAAGGGAGTGTAAAGGGGGCCGCCGGAGTCACCCTAAAATCAATTTATATTTCTTTTTCCGCAATTTCTTTAAAGCTCAAATTTAGCTCTTCCTGCTAAACCAGTGGTTCCCAACCGGGGGTACGCGTACCCAAAGGGGTACGCGAAGCCTCGCAAGGGGTACGCGAAGGTTCCAAATCTGTGAATTCGAAAATGTCTGCTTTTGTAAAGAAAATAGAGTTTTGGCTTCCGAAGCTTCAAAGAAACAGCGAAAGTGTCTTTCTGATCCTTGACCAGTTTATGGATGAGAATGAAATTTACAACCTAGCAGCCTCAAGTATTTCCTTTATTTATATATATTTTTACACATTAATCCTTACCACTTATGAAAATAATTGACGTCTTTTTGGCGTTATAGTCTTGATAGATCTTTTTAGAATAGTAGAACAATGTTCCTTCAAAAAGGGGTACGCAACCTTTTTGAACCTTAATTAGGGGTACGCGACACGGAAAAGGTTGGGAACCACTGTGCTAAACCAACTCCTCTCTGTATATCGTTATGCCAGCAACCTTTTCGAAAAGCAAACACTATCTAAGTACCTACATGACGATGCTGTCCCTGTAAAGTTTATGGTAGCCTCGATGCAGCCATGCGGAATGTGTAATTCGTTGAAATGAAAATTAATTGTACTTCCTTCCAAGAAAGTGCAAGAAACACGTGGGTAGCCCTTTTGCTCAATAAGCATAACTAGGAAAGTTGATATAGGAAAAATAACTCCGAGCAGAGACGACCACTGAAAATAGCCTATCCGAGCCGACGGCGAGGTAGGTTATGTGGGTGGTACCAAATGCCCACGATTTTCTCGCCCACTTTCACAATGCCCACGCTCAGAATGCCCACGATCAAAATGCCTCTCGAAAGTTTACCTACTGGAACATTTTAGCGGAAAGTACAAATACAAACCGTAGATTCATCTCACAAAATATATGTGCAGTGTTGAACTGCACATATATTTGTCAACTGTCAACTGACCTGACAGGCATCTTTTCCGCCACCAAGGAACCCAGCACAAAGATGCGTTGGTAAAATTTTCCTCCCGCTAAAAGCCCGACTGCAAACTTCATCGCTATGGGTCAACAAATTGACCTTTCGTAAGGTATCGCTGTAATCGCCTCCGAATGTGGTTGTGCCCCAGCCTGCAAAACAGGAAATTTCATCAGTGGATTTAAAAAAAATGGCGTTTTAGACCTATGGCGTCCCTCTCCAAAACGCTTAGAGTGGAGGGATCGGGAAAATTTTGTGGGAAGATCCTAGTCCTAGATACATCGTTGACATAACCGGATCGAATTCGGGTACTATGGGGTGGGCTGAGAGGAGGTCCGGAGTTCTGCTGATTCCGTGAGTTCGGTATTTCCTGATGTACAAGGACGATGAAACTCGGCTGGCATACAAGGGACTCGAATAGACTGACTTAAGAATAGTCGTTTGCAAGATCCGACTGTCGTGGGGGGAGTGGAGGAACGGAGAATCCCGAATCTGGTGGCATTCCATAACTTTAGAACGGGCGATCAAATTTGAATGAAAATTGACAAGAGAAAAGAAGTATCGTCTCAGATGTTCCATGTCAAGTCCGGACAGGATCCGATACTTCTGGGGGGAGTTGGAGGGGTAGTAGCGGAATTTTAGTGAAACGCTTAGCGTCGAGGGATCGGGGAGGAATTTGGTCGGAAGAACAAGTATAAGCCCTCGATAGGTCTTTACAAAACCAGATCCTATCGGGGCTCTTTGGAATTCCGGGAAACGCCCTCTAACTCCCCAGTTAGAGGGCGTTTCCCGGAATTCCGGTGATCACGAGTTAGGATACTTCCAGATGTGCTAAGGACGTCGAAACCCGGCTGGCATATTAGTGACACGACCAAATAGACCTCTTTAGCACCTGACACAACGTCTTGGGAAAACTTTCTTTCCTGGATCTCACCATTTTCGGAGGAGTTAGGGAAAGGGGAATACGGAAATTATTTGACTTACGTAGGTTGTGTACGGGTGGTCTGATTCGAGTGAAACCTTACTGTTGATAAGGACTACTGACCTAGATATCCAAAATATGTCTCCGAACCACATGCGACAATAGTTTGGGGAGTTGGAGGGGGGGCCAGAAACTTTTGTGACATGCGAAAAAAACAAAGGAATGAGCCGAATGGAATGCAAGTTGGACAGTACCGAGTTTATGCGGCCAAAAAACCAAAAATTTGAAGATGTGCTCCGATTCCAGTTAAACTTGAAGGAGGAGTAGTCAGTAAAGGGCAAGAAGCCAGGGACAGCATCATCCATCCCCAAATATAACCTGGAAATGTCAACTGTACTCCGAGGAGGTTCGTCGATTCTGATCACAGGTCTTACAGCTATATCCAAGGCACTGGAAGTCATGGTGAAGAAGCCACCAACGTCAAAGACAATTGTTATTCTGTCAGACTCCAAATCATCTTTCAGCTGATTAGCAAAGTGAGTCAAGTCGTGACAGATGCAGCTCTCAAACACATCAGAATAGGCTACTGTTAAAGAAGTTCAGAGACATGAGTATTGAAGTGAAGTTTCTGCATATCCCAAGCCGCAAGGGCATCACAGGCAATGCCGTTGCAGATGAGCGAGCCAATAAAGCTGCGGATGTGAATCGACCACCGTCAACCAGCCACCTTCGCAAGTCCATGATGAGGGATACCCTAAGATCGAGAGCCCCAGCACAAACCAAGAAGACTATACCCTAACCATTCAAAGACAGGCAGAACACCGTACTGTACTACAGACTTAGGACTGAGTCAATACTTCTCAACAAAACACTGTTTGAGTGGAAACTCAGTCCATCCTCACAGTGTAGAAACCGTGTGGACGAAGAAACCCTGTAAAAAATTCTGTTCCAGTACAGAAGTACTAGCCCGATGTCGTCGCTACTCAATATCCAGTGCAACGAGCTCAAAATCCCCAAATCCATCAACTCAATCCCGTCAATGATTTTCCCGAAGAAGACTGAATAGCTTTCAGATCTACAAAGCCCTAGTCATTGTCATCCTGGAAAAGAAAACCAGTAGCGGCGATTACAGTGATAATCTGCCAAAAGAGAGCGACGCAACGTTGGACCCAGTGGCTCTACGTTTTTTAATTGGAAGAAGAGCTGTCAGTGATGCGAAGTTATGCGTCCTAGTCTATTCGGCCACAGTGGGGGGGGGGGCTGGAAGGGGATGTTCGGAAATTCTGTGGCTCGTACAGGGGTCAAACAAGGGGAGTGATTTTAATGCAAATTGGAAGGTAGAGAGACCAACTGCCCTAGATGATATGTATAAGGGCCAGGACGGATCTGACCAAGGGGGGGGGGGGGGGGGGGTACCGAAATTTCCCGAAAACTGCTCAGACTCGAGTGAAAGTTGATAGGCGGGTGAGAAGATGCTTTACATGGATCTGTTTATATTTTTCAACCAGGTTCGGCAGCAGCAGGGGGAGTTTGAGCGGGATACCGGAAGTAGTGTGGCACTCCTAGGGATCAAACTTTTGGATCTGGAACTGGAAGGTAGACAAGTCATTAGTCCTAGATGATTCGAAGACTTAATGACTTAATGACTGATGCAAAGTTATGTGTCCTACTCGTATTCGGCCACAGTGGGGGGAGTTGGAAGGGGATTCCCGGAAATTCTGAGGCTCCCATAGGGGTCAAACGAGTGCAGTGATTCGAATGAAACTTGGAAAGTAGATAGACCATATGCTTTAGATGACATTTTAGGGCCAGGACGGATCTGAGCAAGGTGGGGGGGGGGGGGGGGTAGCGGAATTTCGCGCAAAAATGCTCAGACTCGAGTGAAACTTGATAGGCGGTTGAGAAGCTTTTCAAGCCTTTAAGTAGTTTGCCTTCTAGGATTTTAATTGATCCCATCAAAAGAAAGAGCTAACATACCTGCGACAATTACATTCTCAATGTTTGACTGCAAAACCGAAGCTGCAGGCAAACAAATTGGCCAGACGTTCTCGCTTAGACGAACTTCTTGGTCAAGCTTTACAATTGCAATATCATTTTCGGGTAAATTCCTGGATCTGCTAGACTTGTATTGACTATGAACGATCAGTTCTTCAACACCAACTATCTGAATCGAGTTGCTGTCGGGATTCAATAGACTCCAAGCGCCAAGGCGAACTTTTAGGTTCTCTGGTTCTACTCTGAAAGACAAAGTTTAAACAGGTATTCTTTTTAAGTGAGAAGAAACTCAAAGACTACCAAAAACTTCGCATACGCAAAATAATATTTAACAAACAGATCCGTTCACTTCACCTCCAACCAGAGGCGTTACTAGACAAAATGTTTGGGGGGGGGGACGAGGCATTTACCGACTGGCTGGAAATTTTTACCGACTTTTTTTGCAGAAAAACGACTGTTTTCAACAACAAAAATTACATTTTTGAAAAAAATCGACTGATTTGTTAGAAAAATCCATCGATTTTCAGAAAAACAACTATTTGGACGAAAAATCAACCAATTTTCAGAAAAACCGACGATTTTCATGAAAAAATTAACTGTTTGACGAAAAATCGCGTCGCCATGGCAAAAATTTAACATACGAAAAAAACAAACACTAACATATAATAATACTCTTTCCTTTTAATTTGTTTTACTTATTCCAAAAATCTACTTCTGTGTTCCATCGCTAGCCTCAAAAACCGCCCCATTTTCTTTATATGAGCAAAACACTCATCCTTAAAAATTCGTTTTAACCACTCTTCGTTAAATACGCACACACCATACTCTTCTTTTCTCCAGTCACTCAGCTCATTGCAATAGGAAAGCATGTGAATCACACTCTCATCCACGCACCCACACATCGACCGAACTTCTGCTTACAGTTACCACTATAACGCCTAATGATTAATATGTGGTTCATTTAGCGCATGGAGAAAATTTAAGAATCGCCGACTGTATTTATTTGGATGAGCAAAGGGATTAGGTACTTAGCAAGTAGTACTAAAAACAGGCACGCGTACTAAAAAGAGGCACAGCCTAATAAAAGAAGGCATACCTTAACTTGTCTCTTCCTAGACGGGTTATATATGCTTTTCTTAGGACCCGTGTTATGGTGCGTCTTCTTTTAGTTCTTGACTAAAGAGGCGTCACTAGCCAAAATGTTTGGAAGGGGGGAGACGAGGTATTTACCGACTGGCTGATTATTTTTACCGACTGTTTCTGCAGAAAAAACAACTGTTTTCAACAACAAAAAAAATCGACTGATTTTCAGAAAAAAACGACTATTCTGACGAAAAATCAAACAAATTTTCAGAAAAACCGACTGTTTTCATGAAAAAAATCAACCTTTTTTGACGAAAAATAGCAGTTATTTTTACTGGCTGTCCGACAGCATTGCCCCCCCCCCCCCCCCCCCCCGTCGTGACGCCCCAGCTTGACTATTCTCGTTAATGCTAGCGTGAAAAATATTGATTGATCAAACCCATTTCTGTTGCTTTGTCGTTTTTCTTTTAGGCTACCTGCTTTAAGCATGCTCGACGATTCACTTCAAATTTTCCACGTCACCAGTACTAACAAGGCCAAAGCTTTCGATGGGATCCAAAAATTCTCTTATTTGATCCAGACAATTGGATCTTCTAGATATCCGTTCTTCACCAGACTCCTTGAACATTCTACTATTAAAATTTAGAAACAGACTAAGGCTAATGGCTATCGTCTGAGAAAACCAAGTTCGGATATGGATTCAGTGTTTGTGTTTACCCCTATACGTCATCTCTACTTAGACAAAACTGATCAAAACTTCCAGCTGCCTTACTTCTGCCGAATTTCCGGTTTCTGTCGGACTCTGGGCGAACTGCTTGTCAATTGAAAAAAAGCTCAAAAACGAATTCTGCATATCTGCTTACTCCTATATTCTCTAATCAACTTCAGACAAAACTTTTAACTTTTAACGAATTTTCAGGTTTTGGCCGGATTCGGGGCGATCTGTTGGTTCGGCGAGAAAATAATTTACATATATGGATTCAGCATACCTCCTTACCACGACATCGAACCGATCTCTAATCAACTTCAGAAAACACTTTTACTTATAACAAATATTCCGGTTTCAGCTGGATTCCGGCGAACTATGTGTCCGGGTAGAAAATGATCACCCGTTCAGAAGTTAAAAATATCTGAATCCCCTCCCTCCACTTCCCCGAGAATGCTTGGATTGGGGAAGTAACTATTTCCAACTTAATCAGTTGGGGTCCCTGATATGCCTGCCAAACTTCATCGTCCTAGCTTATGTCGGAACTAGCAAAATTCGGAAGTTCCAACCGACCGAAATTGCGATCACTACGTGGCACTTGACCAAAGGGCAAGTGCCGTAAAAAACAGCCGTGCCATTTCATACTTGTTACCCGCTCTAAATAAAGAATATGCCAGGTGTTATCTTCAACGTACCCTTTACCCAAGCAATGAGCGGCTGTTAGCACATGCTGTCTTGAAATCAGTGACCCCCCACAATGATGATTTCCATCTTTCCACAGAGAAGCTATCCAGGGTACCTCGTGCTCCTTGGTTGGCGTTCCGCCAACAATGCGGTCGTCCAAGTATTCAGATTCAGGGAACCGTCCACAAGTACCTGAAAATAGAAACAAGAGCTAAGAGCTCATATAGCACTTGTTACGAGTAGGTGGTGAAAGAAATGTTATGGAGACATCCCATAGCACTTTGCTCTGCAATAGTCCTCCTAGTTATTTCCTCCATCTATCGCCTACTTTTCTATATATCTCTTCGGTTTCCATCACCATCATTAATTTCCCGGCACCGTGACAATAGGTCACTCGGTCTTTATCCTAGCTTCAGTTAGCTGCTCGCTAATCCGAGGTCAGGCTTTGATCCATTTCATTCTAAGTATTTTGGCTACGGAATGAATCCGCAGCCAAGGGGAGTTCTCTTTCATCCTTGGTCGGAGCAAGACCTCAGTTACTCTGTATTATAATTTATGGTAAGGACCAGTTTACATATTTAGTTAGGGACCCATTAGTGCTATATTATATGTGTCACACTCTTGTACACGATTTACATGAGATAAATTAACTATAGACGTTATGGTCCATCTCGGCTAGTAGGCCTCGGGCTTGACTGGATATGTGAATTCCAGCTTCGCTAGAATGTGTGAACCAGCTTGATTAGGGATTTCTGGATTGACTGCGGCTGAGCTATAGAATTCCCTGAGACTTTCCCTTGTCTCTTTTGTCCGGTTTCCTGGCTGGTCCTGGGGCTAGTGGGCACCTACGGTGTCAGAATGTCTTCAGCCCACACCCCAGGAGCCTTATCTTCATTAAACCTCGCCTCCACTCAGAAGTGGGAAGTTTATTTTTGTAAGCCCTTATTTTCTCATAATAAGGAGGACCCACGTCCAAATTTTTTGTTCGTAGTCACGACAATTAAATTTTTTTTCCACCCACCCGCCCTACCCTTTAATTTAGCAAAATAAAAATAACTCCCTTATTTATTTTATTTCATTTTTTTTATGGTTCAGCTCGGTCAGTCCAGAACAAAAATGTAGGTTCAGGTTTTTCCATTTTTGATCTTTGATATTTCCGTCGGCTTTCTTCACATATGAAAATTAATTTATGTCGGGTTTATCCTTTTGTTTTTGTTTTCCCTTGTATAGTTTTTTGGATTTTTCCGGTCGCCATGTGAGTGTGTTTCGCGCCACTGACTGTGAATTTTCGTTCCCCCTTTCCTCCTACTTTTTTTTATTTTAAGAATTTTCCGATCTACATGTGAGTGTGTTTCGCGCCACTGATTGAGACATTTCTTGTCCCTCCCCCTTCCCTTTTAAGGATTTTTCCGGTCGCCATGTGAGTGTATTTCGCGCCACTGACCGCGAATTTTCTTTTCCCCCTTTTCCTCCCGTATTTTCAGGAATTTTCTGTCGTCAAGTGAGTGTTCTTCGCGCCACAGACTGCAAATCCTGTTAATCGTCATCGCATCGGCAAAATAATTTATTCTCCGGGGTACATCATTGCGTCATTTCGCCGTGTCTATTTTATATCAGTGCTCTCAACACTGACAATGCGTGCTTGCGGTACCATTAATAAATTAGCATTCGCGTATGATTTCATATTTCACGTACCTGGAAACGTAATTTTGCATGCGATTATTCCATGACGATTATTCTGTTTAGTTCCCCGACATAAAATTTTCTTTTCGTGAAAGCTATGGTTATTCGGAATAAGATCAACCTTTCTCGCCTTTCGTTTTCGACGTTGTCTATATGGCACTATTTTCAAGCCCTATGGAGTGATTCAGGGACGTCGTATTTTTATTTGTGGCATTTTTTCGGCTTATCCTTAATTTTTCATATTCCCCTATCGGCCAGTTTATTTTTTTGTTTGGTGGTGATCTGTTTGTATATTTTTCTTGCGGAGATAGATACTCTCTCAAGAATGTACATCGCACTTCATTCGTGACATTTTCGTTGAATTTCGACTGGTTTCGATCTAAATGTGTGTAGTAATTTGCCACATAGACGTTGTGTGCGTTTCGCCAGTCGTTCCCTCTGTCATCCCTCCCCCACCACCACATTTTTTGTTCAGGTTTTCTTGCGTTTCGATCGCCATCTAGCGTATGTGTGTTTATTCGCCATCCGGATGCGGCGATTTCGCATGAAGCCTCTGGCCTATTTTCTTTTGATAATAAATTTAAGGTTAATGCCATTTATTCATGCCACATATTTTTTTCCCTCATGAAGTAAAAACATTGGTTAGATATTAAGTTGGTTCCGCGTCTTAGTTTAGTCCGAGTTTACACGTCCAGTCGAGCTTGTTCCCATTTTCTTTGTAAACCATATATTTTTTTAAGTGTTATTTTCACATTTTTCGCAATTTTTTTTGTCAGAACCTTCTCTCATGAATTTTTGAGCGAATATTTTGGTGTTGTTGGTAATTTGGATTGTTTTTTGTTATTGCGGACATTCATACCCTTGATTATTCTGGTCTCGTTTTTTTTTTTTTTTCTCGGAAATGGAAAACTTTTTTGATCCTTCTCGTTTCCCTGCCCCTCGACCCCAGACATCGCGACCCCTCGCATCTCGGTTATTTTTTGAAGATGAATGTTCGCAACAATTTGACAATCCTCCGGCAGAACCTTTGTCTCGGTGGTCTCAGTGTATGCCTGATTACCGACCACAAGTACCGCAATATCCCGCCTACCAATACCCGGCCCATCGAGCTGATTTTCACCAACCACAAGAATATCATGACCACTTTTATGCACAACAAGTCCCCACCCACCCAACCAACATGTATTTACCCCAAACATCCTTTTACGGTCCCCAACAATATCCCCAACAGTTTATTCATACCCGACCGTCTCCTCCTCAACCATCATTTGATACGATGCCCAACTGTCGTCCCTATGCCCCTGCCATAAACCCGAACCCAGCGCCACCCCAGCCGGCTCACCAAGACTTAATTGTTTTCAACGATCCACCGGCTCGGGAAGAAAACCCAGAAGTCACTCTAGCTCGGCTACGGCTTAAGCTAGAGATAGCCAAAGAAATCCCTACTTTCAACGGGGAAACGAGCGCGGCATCCTGGCTTGAGCAAGCACGACACAAATTTTCTTTTTGTGGAGTTGTTGCATGGCCAGAGCAGTTCGCAATCCTTTCTTCTCGGCTGGTTTCACCGTTGACCAGTTGGGTTGAAAGTTTGGACGCTCTACAGAAAGTTTCATGGGCAGCATTCGAAGCTTCCCTCCAGCTCCGCTGTCGGGGCAGGGAGGAGGAGTTTCGTCTGGCTGAGGAACGAGTGATTTATCAGCCGGAAAGCATGACGCCTGACCTTTATGGTCAGTTGATTCAAAAGTCTTTGGATTTGCGTTACTCTTATACTCCGGCTGACAGGGCGAAGAGTGAGGTTCTTAGGGTCTACTTGACCGAATTCATCAGAGGCCTCCCCGTCCCTTACTATGATGAGGTAAAAAGAAGGAGCCTGACTAGTCTTCCACAGGCAATAGAGGTTTTGCGACAGGTTAGGGCTGACCGCTCAGCCAGGGATTACCATGAGGCGGCACTTTCCCAGTCACGATCAATTTACACCGTCAAAGCCGACACTGTGACTACTCTTCCCGGAAATGAAAGACCTGCCGCGCCTACATCTTCGAGGTCCTTTGGAGACCAGCCAATTTGTGATTTTTGCTTGCGTGTCGGTCACGAAGAAAAATGGTGCCTGGACAAAGCCCGCGGTTTTCGCCCTTTTAACCAGGGAAACGTGCAAGGTCCGCGCTACTTTGGGGCTCCGCGACGGACCGGTCCTTCTACCCCACACCAATACCGGTTCCAGAACCCGCGCCACAATGTCCCTCATTCGCCCAGCCTAATGAGAGGCCCGAACAGGTCGCAAAACCCTCGTTTAGGCTAGAGCACTCTCCTCCTGAGTCTTGCTTAGTTTGCACGGTACAGGGCAGTTCAAATCTGTCTTTTGTAAATTTGTGTTTCGGGACTTACCGTGTCAAGACTTTGTACGATACCGGTGCCGAGTGCAACCTCATGTCTGAGGATACTGCTGCGAATATTCAGAGCTGCATCATTGACCGATCGAAAACATGCATTTCAGCGTCTACATTGTGTGGTCCGCTTACAGTCACCTCCGAGGTTACTGTACAATTTTCTTTATTAGGTCGAACGTTTGTGGAGAAATTTTTGGTGATCCCTAGGCTATGTTTCGGTGCTTTGGTCGGCCGGCCGTTCATTCGGTCCGCAGGATTGATGTTAGACCCAACCACCGATATTTTCTCCCTCAAATTCCCTGGTCAGTCCCAGCCTTCGATAATGGAACCTAGAGTTTGTAGTATAGGTATCGGAGAAAAACTAGTCCCGTCGAAGTGCGTTACCGCATAAGACCGCATTATGCAAGACCCATTAGTTGCAGTGTTTTAGGCCTACCCACGGGTACGAAAAACATATTGATTGAGGGCAATGAAGCTTTACAAGCCCGAAATATTATGGTTCTTCCACAGTTGGTCCCTATTTCCCCAGATGGTACTGTCGTATTTATCGCAGAGAACCATTCTCTGACGAAAGTACGAGTACGGAAAGGTGACCTATCCCTCCTCTCGATTGACCCCCACCCCTCCGATGCAACCGCTTCTGATCTGGTTAACGACCTAGTCGAACCATTTTTCGAGTCAATGGTAAACTCTGTAAAAATCGGATGGAGCGACATTTCGAGGGATGATTACCTGAAAATTTTCCACTTGATCACATCCCCCCCACTTATAAGACTGAAATGGAAGACATATTGTGGGAATTCCGGACCATTTTTGCCAGGTCTGATGATGATTTGGGCGACTGTACTGTTGTCACCCATCGCATCGAGACCGGTGACCACCCCCCCATCCGCCAACGCCCCTACCGAGTACCTATCCAACTGCAAAATGAACTGAAAACACGAGTTGAAGCCATGCTCCGACAGGGTGTTTTAGAAGAGAGTTGCAGCCCCTGGGCTTCACCAGTATCTCTAGTTAAGAAAAAGGATGGTTCATATCGGCTTGTGAACGATTACCGGCGTTTGAACAAAATAACTAAGTTTGATAGTTATTCCCTTCCGCGTATCGATGACATCCTTGACAGAATGCATGGCTTCACGGTTTTTTCAAAAATGGATCTCGTACAAGGTTTCCTCCAAACCAGCGTACACCCTCCACATCGCGAGAAAACTGCCATTAATACTCCCTTCGGTCTATACCAATATCGCCGCATGGGTTTCGGTCTCTCTTATGCCCCAGCCACTTGCGAACGGATGATAGAAATTGTTCTTCGCGATATTTTGGGGTTAAATACGTTTGCCATGTTGGATGATACGGGCGTGGGCACCAAAGACCACCCTGAGCATTTTTCTGTCCTTCGAGAAGTTTTTACCCGGTTCCGTGACCACAACCTAAAGCTCAAACCCTCCAAATGTGAATTTTGCGTCCCCAAGCTTACCTTTTTAGGCCACGTGATCTCTGCGGACGGTATCCAGCCGGATCCCGACAAACTTTCTGCGGTTAAAAACCTCCGTTATCCCCAAAATATTGCGGAATTGAGGTCCAGCTTAGCATTGCTAAGCTATTTTCGCAAATTTGTTGACGGTTTGCAAAGATTGCAAAACCTCTTTCTGATTTAACACGTAAGGGTCGGGCCTTTGAATTTTCTGAACCCCAGATCACGGCCTTTGAGACACTGCGAAGCAGTTTAGTTTCAGAGCCTATCCTCTCGTATCCCGATTTTGAGGGATCCGAATTCATTCTCACATGTGACAGTTCTGATTTTGCCATAGGCGCTTGTCTTTCTCAGGTCCAGAAAGGGCAAGAGAGAGCCATAGCATATGCCAGTCGCGTTCTTTCCCCAGTCGAACAAAGATATTCCACGACCAAAAGGGAAGCTGTAGCCCTTTGGGAGTTTGTGAAGAAGTATAGACACTACTTAGTGTCTAAACCCTTTCTGGTCCGAACGGACCATCAGCCCTTGAAAGCCTTGCCTTTCATGGACTGCCCTAACGGAAAATTGGCTAGGATTTGCCTGGAGCTTCAGGAGTACACTTTTCGTGTCGATTACATGCCAGGCAAGGAAATGTTCGTGGATGCGTTATCCCGCCTGGTAGAAGCTCCAGTAGGCGAGAAAACTGACCCCCATCCCTTGGTGAATGTTGTTCAGCTATCTGAACTTCCCCAAGAGATAGGTTTAGATGGAATTCGAAGGGCACAGTCTGGTGATATATTCTGTAAAGGAATGGTTCAGCGTTTAGCAGGCACAGCAGAGCTCCCTCCCGATTACTCTATACTTGAAAGAAGTGTCGAGTCCTTTTGTGTTGAAGATGAAATTTGTGTTTTATTTTTTCACCTTCTGCTACGTACCGTGACATGGTTCACGTCGTGCCTGTTATCCCTGACAGTCTTGTGCCCCAGGTCTTGGAACATTTTCATGCCTTTTCTGGACATTTTGGTCTTTCCAAAATGCTCCACAAAATGAGATTTTCCGTGTGGTTCCCCAACATGTACACTAGGGCGCGACATCACGTTTCAGTATGTGTTGACTGTCTGAAACGTAAGGTCCCCAATAGGACTCCCATAGCCCCGCTAGGTATAATCCCGGTTCCATCTGGCCCTATGGAGCTTGTCTCCATAGATATTGTTGGCCCCCTCCCAAAAAGCCGTAATGACAATTCCGTTATTTTGACAGTTTGCTGTCATTTCACAAAATTCATGTTCGGCATTCCCCTCCCAAACCAACAAACTCATGTTGTCGCCCGGGCTTTAATCGAAAAAGTATTTCTCCCTCATGGTTTTCCGAGCCAGATTTTAACAGATCGAGGCTCTAATTTCACATCAAAAATGTTTGAAGAAATTATGAAAGTCATGCGCATGCACCACCTCACCACTACTTCTTTCCGTCCAAATTGCAACGGTCAGGTCGAGAGAATGCACCGGACTGTGAAAGACATTCTTTCCCAGTACCTCTCCCCCAGTCGAGATGACTGGGACGAACACTTGCCGTTTGCGATATTTTGGTTGAATACCGCACATAACGTGTCTACTAAGGAGACCCCGTTTTATGCTATGTTTTTGCGTGATCCCATGCCTTCCCTTTTCGATGTGGCACCACGTCGCCTGTTTTATGATTCTATGGAGAACTACAAATCTGAGATCCTAAACAGAATGAAAATAGCACATGACCAGATTTCTGCCAATATTCATGTTTCAAAACATAAGCAGAAATCCCAGTACGATAAAGATTGCGAAAAATTCACCCCGCATAGCCCTGGTGATATTGTTTTTCTCAAAGTCCCCCCTGCCCCTGGTATAGGTTCAAAACTTCGAAAAGAGCGCGCAGATGGACCATACCGAGTTATTCGCGTTATGAATGAAGGCCGGAATTATGAGATCCAAAAGTTCGGATCAAAGACGCAGGTCGTCCATTTTGACCGTTTGGAGGGATCTAGGTTAAGATCCCCATGGGTATTAGAACCCAAGGTTGAATCGACAAATTTGGCCTGCCGTGCCGGCTAGTGAACGCCAGGTTTTACCCCCAATCGCAACGATTCAGTTCAGTACCGTTGGACTTGGTAGCGCTGTGTAACGCGCCTCTACTTCTGCCGCAAACACCAAGGGCCTCGAATTATTGTCACCTCGACAACCCTATCCCAGAATCTTTCTTACTACGACCAACGACAGAAGCACCAATGTGCCCTCGTATATCGCCGCCACATTTTGACAGTGAGTCAAATCTTCTCGAGACAACTGTCTTTTGCGAGGCGCCGGTGTTAAGGCCCACCTCAATAACCCCTACCACTCTCCCTCCCCAGAACAGCACTTTCCTTTCTTATTCCCCTTACCAAATCGAGTATACCGAGCAAGCAGATACTATGAGAAGCGATTGGCCCCGGCCATTAACGCCGGAGTGTCCCCTCCGAGCAGGCATCTTTTTCTCTTGCAGGTGTCGTCGCCGCTGGTGGACCCTCGCCAGTCGCTGCCCCGTGCCGTTTCTTCTAATAACCTCAGTTCAGATAGTCAAATCTCAAGTCCGTCACTGTCCCTTGTGACTAAACGATTTTGAGTTTATCAATGCTTCGAATACTACTTACGCAAGCTTGCCGGACCGACTCTCAGTCCCGGTACAGCACTCATTGTCAAATTCAACTCCTAGCACACCTAAAATATCAGAAAGCAAATTCAGAAATTTCAAGTTCAACCCAAAGCAGTCGGACCTCTATCAGCTAACTTTTAATTCAGAGCCATCCGAATCTAGTTCAAATTCTCTATCTGAAATCTCCGACGAAATTTTCTGTCACGACTTTTCCGCACGGCACGCAGGTAGCGACAGAAGAAGCAACGGCGTTGAGGTCCCAGCGTCTCCGAGCGTCACAGCGCCACCGATGGGACAACTCACATCGCCAACGCCGTCAACGGAGCACGTAACGCCGTCGACGCCCCCGACAGTCATTATCACGCCACCAACGCCACCAACCTTGTACGTCACGCCACCAACGCCGCCAACCTTGCACGTCACTACGCCACCTATGACACGCACGCCTTGCCATCCGTATCCGCCCTCCTCACCCGGCGCTCCAGACGCTCATTCTCCTGTCTCCCCTCCACGGGTCGAGCTTACCCTTCCCCTCCGGAAATCCAACCGCCTGCAGAGACCACCAGATCGGTACCAGTCCGCCGACTTCCGTACCGCATCACGGTCCCGATCACACGATGTGCCACGACCTAAAGCCACCAAACCAACTTACCCGCAACAATCAACTAAGAAAGGAAGAACCTACTCTACTACGTATCCTCACTCCAGCGATACAAGCTCGTAGAGTCATCAACAACGCCATTTCCAACTTTAAACCAACAACCAACAACTATTCCACCATCAACTCAACCCCCATCACTAGTCAAATCCTCCAAATCCACCTCCATCAATCCGTATCACCTGGACTGGACACCACGACAGCCAAGTGGAAATGTAAATATTTAGGTAGGAGTGTTAGGTCCGCGTTTTCCCGCTCGCAAGTGCGGCTTTAAATATTTCCGGTTAGGTGTGTATATTTTCGTCCCTCCCCCTTCTTAGTTTAATTGTGTAGGCCCTCTTTAAAGTCGCTTTTGTACATATGTTGATTTCGGTTTCGCTTCGCTAGTCCTTGCGATAACTGCACTGTTCCTTTAAGCATTGTTTTTTCTGCTTCCGCGCTTTTCATGCAGTTCCTTCAACTTTTCGGTCGATCTGACTGAAGCCGTTTGTCGGCCCCCGCTTGCTTTTGTTTTCCGCGCTTTGTTGCCTTATACTTCTTCATATAATGTATATATTATCAATCATCAGATTGACGCCGTGTGTCCGGCAATCATGCTTAAAAATGCTTTGCGCCTGTCTTTTGCGCTTTCATTACTTGCGTGCCCTTACCTTTAGTGCTTTATTTTGCGGCTTAGAGTGCGTAGGACCTCCCCCATTTCTACTTCAAGTTTTTTTTGCATCAAGGTCTTACCTTAGGTCGTTGCGACAGCTAACTGGAGTAATTTTTAAAATTGCGGCCTTTCTTTTTCCCTTTCCTCCCAAATTCCTCCTAGTTTTCCCTTTTCCATTTTCTATTTTTAACAAATCTCAGAGACTTCTCTTTTGGGAAGAGTTGTGGTACTGGCAACATTTCCCCAATATTTCCCTGATAATCCCTTTTTAAAGTTTCTTCCAGCCCTAATTTATTTTAGAACTTAAAGGCGTCGACGCTTCAAATATTAATTCTGCCTTTATTTCGCATTTTATATTTGTTTTGGTTTGGTTCGTGTGGTCAGGGTAAGGTCAGTAGGACTGAAGCTCAATAAAGGACCCTGAACTAACTGAACAGAGAGTGGGCTTTGATTTTTCACACTTATTTGATTGCCCCCTCTGTCAGAAACCTGGGTTGCCGCGATGGCTTAACTATCGATGGTATGTTAGTAGGTGGGGCTGGAATGGAAACATTGTAGAATCTTTTGTTGCCCGTACACCACTCTGCCCAAGGGGGGGAGGTGTGTTATGGAGACATCCCATAGCACTTTGCTCTGCAATAGTCCTCCTAGTTATTCCCTCCATCTATCGCCTACTTTTCTATATATCTCTTCGGTTTCCATCACCATCATTAATTTCCCGGCACCGTGACAATAGGTCACTCGGTCTTTATCCTAGCTTCAGTTAGCTGCTCGCTAATCCGAGGTCAGGCTTTGATCCATTTCATTCTAAGTATTTTGGCTACGGAATGAATCCGCAGCCAAGGGGAGTTCTCTTTCATCCTTGGTCGGAGCAAGACCTCAGTTACTCTGTATTATAATTTATGGTAAGGACCAGTTTACATATTTAGTTAGGGACCCATTAGTGCTATATTAGATGTGTCACACTCTTGTACACGATTTACATGAGATAAATTAACTATAGACGTTATGGTCCATCTCGGCTAGTAGGCCTCGGGCTTGACTGGATATGTGAATTCCAGCTTCGCTAGAATGTGTGAACCAGCTTGATTAGGGATTTCTGGATTGACTGCGGCTGAGCTATAGAATTCCCTGAGACTTTCCCTTGTCTCTTTTGTCCGGTTTCCTGGCTGGTCCTGGGGCTAGTGGGCACCTACGGTGTCAGAATGTCTTCAGCCCACACCCCAGGAGCCTTATCTTCATTAAACCTCGCCTCCACTCGTCCATCCACTTAACAGAAAGTAGATGTGAATGTCACAGAATGCACCCTTCAACCCCCCTAGGCTCGGACCCAGAAATAGGATATCTAGTTTCAATCGAGTTCAGACAAAACTCTGATTCGATCTATTTCCGGCATTGCGTCAGATCATCTAGGGCATATACTTTTCTACTTTTGACTTCAGATCCACTAGTGTGATCCCTAAACATGCCACACTATTTCCGGTACCCCTCCTCCCTCCAACTCTCCCTGCCACGGCAGAATCAGGTTCTAAGCCATACACGAATCATCTAAAGCATTTTCTCTTACCGCTTATCAAGTTTCATTAGAATCTGAGCATTTTTCGGGACCCGACCGTTCTTGATTTTGGCCCGGAGCCTAAAATATGTCACCTAGGGCATATGATCTCTATACTTTGCAAGTTTCATTAAAATCGCTCCACTCGTTTGACCCCTATGTGAGCCACAGAAACTCCGGAACCCCCCCAGTATTGCCGAATACGGATACATAAATTTGGAATCTCGGACAACTCCTCTTCCCGTCCACCAAATTTGACTCGAACCGAAGCATATCTGCAAATTTCCGGCTCCCGCTTCACCCTCTACCGTAGCCGGATTCAGACTGGACGCCAAATAACGAATCAGGGACGCATAAACTCGGTCCTGTCCAACTTGCATCCCACTCGGCCACTTCGTTTGTTTTTTGTGCACGTCAAAAGGTTTCCGGATCCCCCTCAACCCCCCCCCCCCCAACCATGGCTGCAGGTGGTTCGGAAATATATGTTTTGTATACGTAGGTCATCAGTTCTTATCGCCCATAATTTAGTTTATTTAGAGGCGAAAGCCTTTTCTCTTGCTTTCACTCGAATCATACAACCTGTTCAAAACCTACGAAAGTCAGTAATTTCCGATCAGATCCCGGTTTCCTGTGGGCATTGTGTCGGGTTTTTAGTCTTTTGGTCATGTCAATAATATGCCTGCCAAGTCCTATCGTCCTCGGCACATCTGGAAGTGTCATAACTCGCGATCACCGGAACTCCAGAAAACCTCCTCTAACTCCCCCCAAAGAGCCTCGATAAGATCTGGTTCTATGAAGAACGTGTCTAAGGCTTATGCTTGTTTTTCTACCAAATTGTATTCCGATCCCTTGACTCTAAGCGTTCCACGAGATTTTTGGTGCCCCCGTTCAACTCCCCCGACAACAATTGGATTCGGTCCGGACTTCAAGGGGAACATCTGAGACGGTAGCTCTTTCCAGTTGCCACTTTTTGTTCAAATCCGTTCACCCGTTGAAAAGTTATGCATGCGACTAGATTCCGGATTCCCCATCCCTCCATCCCCCCCCCCCCGATGGTCGGATCTGGGAAACGGCTGTTTTAAAGGCAGTCTGTTCGGGTCCATGATATGCCTACCCAGTTTCATCGTCCCAAAATCCCCCCCAGATTACCCGAAAATCCGGTCGTTCTGTCAACGATGGATCTTTCCAAATATCAAGTTTCGTTAAAATCCAATCACCAGTTCAGAAGTTACAAATATCCCAATCCCCCTCGCTCCACTCCCCCCACCATGCTCGGATCGGGGAAGTGACTATTTCCAACCTAATCTCACGGGGTCCTTGACATGCCTGCCAAGTTTCGTCGTCCTAGCCTATGTGGAAGTACCCGAACTAGAAAAACCCAGACAGAAATTGCGATCGCTATATGGCCTTGGCCGAAGGTCAATGGCTCGAGGATCCATTCGAATTTCTTCGCGACCCAACAACTTTTCCTTTCTGGCAGATTTTGTGTGACTTCCCAGCTCCTAGCTATATAGGTTTGGCAGAACTAATTTACCTCGATAGTCCCAATTGTCCTGAGCACTCCTTCGTGCCAAGCTGTATCCCCAAAGACAAAATGGTGTGGAAAAAGGAGGATAGAAAACAGGAAAAAGAGAAAAATAAGCGAAAAGAAAAATATTATGTAAATTAGTGGAGTATCGCGAAGGAAGACGCGCGTGTTGCGCGAAACGTAACATGCAAAAAGAAAACATTTTTCCCCAGGAAGTACGTTTTTGACCTATGTTTAGTACAATTCAAACAAGAGCTGTAAGCTCATATGGCACTTGCAACTTTATGTAGTAGGTAAGGGTTCTGTCAGATTGATCGGGTCCCTGAAATGCCTCCCCAGTTTTGTCTTGAGGGGGCCCCCCTCCACCCCCACCTCCCAAGTGTCTGGATCCAGTCCAATTGTGCAACCGATTTATGTAGAATAAATGCTTGTTCTTCCCAGCAAGTTTAATTCCGATCCCTCCATTCTAACCGTTTCTTAAGATTTCCGATCACCCCATCACAACTTCCCATAGCTGTTGAATCCGCTATCATAAGATGAGATGAATCATTTGATAAAAAAAAGTACTTTTCGACTTTGCAGCTAAAACGCGCCCTTTAAGGGAGTTGGGACTTCATTTGTAAGCAAAATCCCTAAGGCAAAAATGATAATGGGCTCATGAGAATCATGAAAATGTATATTTCGCTTAAAAGTATTTTCTTACTTTGCGCTCAAGGTTGGTACTTTAAGGAATGGTCGATTTGGAAAGTGGCGATTTCGAAGCCAATCTTGTCGAATGTTTAAGATTCCAGCCAAGTCGCATCGTCCTAGCACATCTGGAAGTACCTGAACTCGTGATCACCGGAATTGCGCCCCCCTTCAAACTCCTCCCCCACAGTCGCCGGAGTCAATCCAGTTCTTAAAAAGATTTATCCAGAGAAAAATGTATCCATTAAATTTCACTCAAATCCGATCACCCATTCCAAAATACGCATAACTCAATATTCCGGATTTTCCCTCCCTCGACTTCCCCCACGACTATCGGATCGAGTAAATTTTATTCACAGTCAGTTTGATGGGACCCCTGATATGCCTTCCAAGTTTCGTGGTGAAAATCACCAAAACTGACATTACCGGAATTCAGGGAAAATCCCCTCCAGCCCCCGCCCCAAGGGTCCCGATCCAGTTCAATTGTGTAAACGATTTATCTGGGTCAGATCTTCCCAGCAAGTTTCGCTCTGATCCCTCAATTCTAACCGTTTCGCGAGATTTCCGGTATCCCCCCCCCCCGCAACTCCCGCATAGCTACCAAATCCGGTCCGGACTTCAAATGGGACATCAAAGATATGTCCTTGATTAACTTATCAAGTTTCATTTCAATCCGATCACCCGTTCGAAAGTTACACACTACTAAATTTTTCAGATTCCTCCGCCCTCCTCTCCCCCCCCCCCCCCCAAGGGTCCTGATCCAGTCCATTTTTGTACAAGATTTATCTGAGGCAGATGCTTGATCTTCCCAGCAAGTTTCACTCCGATCCGTTAATTCTAACCGTTTCTCGAGTTCCGGTCCCCCATAGCTACCGAATCCGGTCGGGACTTCAAGTGGGATGTCAGAGACATGTCCTTTATTCAGTTATCAAGTTTCATTCCAATCCGATCACCCGTTCAAAAGTTACGCGCTACTCAATTTTCCAGATAAAATTAATCAAGTGGGGGGGGGGGGGGGGGGGGGGAGTGTGACAAAAAACCGGACCGAAAGACCAACAGACCGACCGACCGACAGATGGGATTGAAATCGGTAGATGGCACTTGAGCCAGAGGCTGCAAGTGCCACAAAAATTCGATATCGTAATACTGTCTTACACTCGAGCAAACCACTAATCGACTTAACAACCCAACGTTTTCGCCCCGATTCCGGGGAACTACTTGTCCTGCAATAAAATTAGTTTCAGATATGGGTTCAGTATGTCTCCTTTTCCTAAATCAACTATCGCTTTAGCTTTAAGAAATAACATTTACCCGTTAATTTCAATCCCATCCCCAGCCCCTAACAAGAGCTACCAGCTCATTTGGTACTTGTCACGGGTAGGTGGTGTGAGAAACAAGAAAGTAAATCTGAGCATTTTGCCGGAAATTCCAGTACTCCTCCACACCGTGCTCGGATCAAATCTGGGCCCTAAAATATGTTATTTAAGGCATACAAGCTCTCTACTCTCCAAGTTTCATTCAAATCACTCCACTCGTTCAATCCCTACGCGAGCCACAACATATCCGGGACTCCCCCTCCATCTCCCCTCACTGTGGTCGAAAACGACTTGGCCGCATAAACTTCGCTTCGCATCTTTAACGTCTCATCTTCCCTTCCATCAAGTTTAACTCGAATCGGAGAATATCTGCAAATTTTTGATTCCCGCTTCATCATCCTCTTGGTCGGAACCGGTTCGGACGCCAAATGACAAATCTAGGCCGCATAAATTTGGTACTATCCAACTTGCATCCCGTTAGGCCAATCCGTTTGGTTTTGAGCATGTCACAAGATCCTCCCCCCGCCCCCTCCCCCAACTCCCCCAATCATGGCCGAATGGGCTCGGACACGTGCTTTGTATACGTAGACCATCAGTTCTTATTACCCACAGAGTTTCACTTGAATCGAAGCATTTGTTCGCAACCTATAGAAATCAGTAATTTCCCTCAACTCCCCGAAAATTTGTCGGCCCCAGGCACGGAAGTCTTCCTAGGGCATTGTGTCAGGTCCTTAAGTCTATTTGGTCGGGTCACTACTATGCCTGCCAAGTCTTATCCTCCTTAGCACATATGGAAGTATCCTAACTCGCGATCACCGTAATTCCGGGAAAACACCTCCACCTCCCTCCCCCCCCCTTCCAAAGAGCCCCGAATATGATCAAGTTCTGACGAGAAAGTATCTAATGCTTATGCTTATTCTTCCCACCACATTCCATCCAGATCCCTCGACGCTAAGATTTCACAAAATTCTGGTGCCCCCTTCCACCCCACCCCCCTCGTATCGGATCCGGTCCGGACTCGGCATGGAACATCGGAGACAATTAGCTCTTACCACTTGCCAAGTTTCATTCAAACCCAATCGCCCGTTCAAAAGTTATTTACTGCCACTAGAGTCTGGATTCCCCATCCTTCAACTCCTCGCGACTCCTCCCATGATCACCGGATCAGGAAAGGAACTTTTTTTGAGTCGAACTTGGAGAGTACCTAATATGTCTGTCAAGTTTCATGGTCCTAGTACATCTGGAATTACCCTCTCGGTAACTCGCGATTACCGTAAATCCGGGAAAAAACCCTCCAGCCCCGTCTACTGTGACGCGATCCGGTCTTGTTTTGTCAATAAAGTATCTAGGGTTAATGCTTGTTCTTCCCTTAATTCAAGCTCCGTCCCGATCCCCCGACCCTAAGCATTTCACGAGATTTTCGGTCCGCTGGACATACTCTAGTTGGAAATTATTATAAATTGTTGTATAAATATACAAAATCTGAATATCCAATCATACAAATACACCTCACGGTCACTAGCCAACTAGTTGGCGACTCTACAAAATTCCTATAGGAAAAGCCGCCGTTGTCGACTAGTTGGCTACGAGAAACATCCGTATAGGATTTTTGTTTGTGTTCCAACTAGTCGGCCACTCTAAGAAATTTCGTCTAGAAAATCCCGCGTTGCCGACTAGTTGGCTACGAGAAAAATTCGTATAGGATTTGTGTTCGTGTTCCAACTAGTCGGCCATTGTAAGAAATTTCGTATAGGAAATCCCGCGTTGCCGACTAGTTGGCTACGAGAAAAATTCGTATAGGATTTTTGTTCGTGTTCCAACTAGTCGGCCATTGTAAGAAATTTCGTATAGAAATCCCGCGTTGCCGACTAGTTGGCTACGAGAAAAATTTGTATAGGATTTTTGTTCGTGTTCCAACTAGTCGGCCATTGTAAGAAATTTCGTATAGGAAATCCCGCGTTGCCGACTAGTTGGCTACGAGAAAAGTTCGTATAGGATTTCTGTTTGTGTTCCAACTAGTCCGCCACTGTAAGAAATTTTGTGTAGGAAATCCCGCGTTGCCGACTAGTTGGCTACGAGAAAAATTCGTATAGGATTTTTGTTCGTGTTCCAACTAGTCGGCCATTGTAAGGAATTTCGTATAGGAAATCCCGCGTTGCCGACTAGTTGGCTACAAGAAAAATTTGTGTAGAATTTGTGTTCGTGTTCCAACTAGTCCGCCACTGTAAGAAATTTCGTATAGGAAATCCCGCGTTGCCGACTGTAAGAAATTTCGTATAGGAAATCCCTCGTTGCCGACTAAATGGCTACGAGAAAAATTCGTATAGGATTTTTGTTTGTATTCCAACTTGTCCGCCACTGTAAGAAATTTCGTATAGAAAATCCCGCGTTGCCGACTAGTTGGCTACGAGAAAAATTCGTATAGGATTTTTGTTCGTGTTCCAACTAGTCGGCCATTGTAAGGAATTTCGTATAGGAAATCCCGCGTTGCCGACTAGTTAGCTACAAGAAAAATGTGTATAGAGTTTTTGTTTGTGTTCCAACTAGTCCGCCACTGTAAGAAATTTCGTATAGGAAATCCCGCGTTGCTGACTAGTTGGCTACAAGAAAAATTCGCATAGGATTTTTGTTCGTGTTCCAACTAGTTCGCCACTGTAACAAGTTTCCTATAGGAAATCCCTAATTGCCAACTAGTTGACTCCGACGAGAAATCGTATAAGAGAAAACCTTATATTCAACTAGTTGGATAAATTTCACACTCGTATAGGGATTATAGAATAGTCGGATTGTGTCAATTCACATAGAAATTTCGAAATATCCAACTAGTCGGTTTCAAGCTTTCAGTCTCAAGAAGGATTTTGACCCTATTAGTTGGCTATGCGCCACATTGTCTTATATGCAATAAACTAACAGCTATCTAATTGATTATTTAATATGTCTCTATAAAATTTTTCTTATTTTAGCGAATCACTTTGATAATTGTGCATTCCTTGACGAATTTTCTTATTTATGCCAACTAGCTGGATAGAAAGTTTTCTCCTATACGATTTCTCGTCGTATCCAACTAGTTGGCAATGTGGGATTTCCTATACGATATTTCTTACAGTCGCGGACTAGTTGGAACACAAACAAAAATCCTATACGGATTTTTGGGATCCCAAAACGTAAGTGGAGGGATACCTATGACGTCGCAAAAGTTGTCGGTCTGTCCGTCCGTCCGTCTATCGGTCCGTCTGTAAGCACGATAACTCTCGAAGGGAATGAGATATTTTGATGAAACTTGCTGTGAGGATTCGTTGGGTCGTCGGACCAGTCAAGTTCGTAGATGGGCTTTGTAGCCAGCCCTACATTTAGGGGTGGGGGAGGGGTTTCAAATTAAGGGGCAAACAAAATATTTTGAAATAGCTAATGTGATAGTCGATTATGGGGTAAGAAGACATGCTGAACACGATCGTGAAAACAATTTTGTCATCGGACGAATAGTTCGTCCGGAATCCGGCCAAAACCGGAAAGGTTGTTAAAAGTAAAAGTTGTATTTTAAGTTGATTAGATGTTCGATTTCGGGGTAGGAAGACATGCTGAAGACGATGGGGAAAACCATTTTCTCGACGGACAAGTAGTTCGCCCGGTATCCGGCCCAAACCAGAAAGTTTGTTAAAAGTAAAAGTTTTATTTTAAGTTGATTAGATATTCGATTTAGGGGTAGAAAGACACGCTGAACACGGTGGTGAAAACCATTTTCTTGACAGACAAGTAGTTCGCTCGGAATCCGGCCCAAACCGGAAAGTTTGTTAAAAGTAAAAGCTTTATTTTATGTTGATTAGATGTTCGATTTAGGGGTAGGAAGACATGCTGAAGACGATGGTGAAACCATTTTCTCGACGGACAAGTAGTTCGCCCGGAATCCGGCCCAAACCGGAAAGTTTGTTAAAATTAAAAGTTTTAGTTCAAGTTGATTAGATGTTCGATTTAGGGCAATAAGACATGCTGAAAACTTATGCGAAAAAAATTTTCTATCCGGACATGTAGTTCGCCCGGAATCCGGCCAAAACCGGAAAATTGGTAGAAGTCAAAGTTTTATTTCTAGTTGATTAGATAACCGATTTAGGGGTAAGAAGAGATGCTGAATCCGTGTGTGAAAATCATATTTTACCCGGACATATAGTTCGACTGGAATCCGGCTGAAGTCGGAAAATTTGTTATAAGTTAAATTTGTATTTGAAGTTGATTAGATGTTCATTATTGGGGAAAGAAGATACCCTGAGTTCATTTTTTTCTTTTTTTCGCCGGACAATTAGTTCGGGAAATTGGCGGTAGTGGCAGGAAGTTTTTCTCAGATGATTAGCTATTTGGCCTTAATCTGTTTCTGAATTTTAATTATAAAAATGTTCAAGGAGTCTGGCGATGACTGGATCTGGCTAAGACAAGACCCAGTTGTCTTGATCAGATATTGAATTTTTGGGATCCCATCGAAACCTTTGTTCTTATTCTCATAGCCAACTAGTCGGCAACGCGGGATTTTCTATACGAAACTTCTTACAGTGGCGGATGGGTTGGAACACAAACAAAAATCCTATACGAATTTTTCTCGTAGCCAACTAGTCGGCAACGCGGGATTTCCTATACGAAATTTCTTACAGTGGCGGACTAGTTGGAGCACAAACAAAAATCCTATACGGATTTTTCTCATAGCCAACTAGTCGGCAACGCGGGATTTCCTATACGAAAGTTCTTACAGTGGCGGACTAGTTGGACCACAAACAAAAATCCTATACGAATTTTTCTCGTAGCCAACTAGTTGGCAACGCCGGATTTTCCTATAGGAATTTTTTACAGTAGCCAACTAGTTGGCTAGTGATTGCGAGGTGTATATGCATGATTGGATATTCAGATTGTATATATTTATACGACAATTTCTTATATTTTCCAACTACAGGTGTCCCCTTGAAAATTGCAAACCGTATCTGACAAACATGATAACTGTTCCATGCCATAACTGTGCCATATGAGCTTTCAGCTCTAGTTCTAAAAATCAGTGGATTTTTCTGAAAATCAAAACTGTCATTCTTTGTTGTTGAAAACAGTCGTTTTTTCTCCAGAAACAGTCGGTAAAAATTACCAGCCAGTCGGTAATTGCCTCGTCCCCCCCCCCCCCAAATTGTTGGTGCCTTTTGTGATGCCTCTGGCTGACAGACAGACGGACAACTTTTACGGAGTCATAAGTATCCCTTCACTTACGTTTTGGGATCTCAAACAGTGGGGAAAGTTAAACGAAATAAATGCAAACCGAATCACAAGATAGACGTTGGGCTTAAGTTTTATAAAAATTTAAAACAAAATGTTTAAGCTTCTCATGCCTTGGTTTTAAAAAGATGTCTAAGAACATTGAAGCTTTCGTTGAAGTCTGCACCGCTTGATTTGTAAACTCAACTCTATCGAAACAAGACCAAGGTATCGATGGAATCCCAAAAATGTATACTCTGATCCAGACAAATGGGTCTTGTAGTGTTACAGAGACATAGTCTGTAACCCGTGTTTTTATCTTTTCTTTAGTTTCCCCCTTCATTCTTAGAATACACCTTTAGTATTCATTTATTTATTTATTAATTAATATAATCATTATTTATAATATCTGGAATTATCACCATCCACGAGAGAATAGCATTGATTTCATTTCGCCTCGAGCCCTGCACCGAGGTTATATAAGCTCCGGCATTTCATTCAGTGTAGATCAGTCAGATTAGTCAGATCAGTCAGATTAGTCAGATCAGTCAAGTTGAGAAAAAGTCAGTCAAAGCGAGTCGAAGCCAGTCGCTTTGAGTCGGATTACCATTTTTGTGAGCACCGAGTCCTTTGGAATACGTGTAATTAAGTATCACCATTTTGTATTTATGTTAACGAGAATGTATAGGCCTAATAAAGCCCCATGTACATGCCGAATTATGGGCTGATGTGTTTTGGCTAGGCTAGTCTAGGGCCTAACAATGGTCTGGCAGCCAACCACCGGTATTAGTTAGTTCAATAGGTTTGGGTCGGAACTCGGATAAGATTGCGGATATGAACTGCGCGCCCGAGTATTGCCGTATTTTGTGGTAGGCCTTAGCCTACTACTTGCCATTCCTGACTGATTCTGCGTGGTAGGCTAAAGGCTGAACAACTTACATTTACATTGCATCGTCAATATAACATTGGTGTCTAGAAGTGTCTTATGCTTGTTCAGATCCAACCCTACCCCCCCCCCCTCCTTTCTATTGTCATGGTAAAATTTTTTTCGGGTTAGAATCTGATTTTTTGTAGGATTGTTTTGATTTTTTTTTCCTCGTTGTCGCTTTTTGGCAAATAGGCCTATCATGAATTTTGATAGCTGGGTTTTTCATTTTACGTTCATTTGGTTCAGAAGACAGATTTTCTTCTCTATATAGGTCTGGTCCGCTCCTCTCTATTTATTTTGTATTGGCTAGTTATTTCCTTATGCAATTATTGGCTACCATCGTTCATGAGGGGAACACTATTTCTTGGAACTTTTCCGTCAGAACTTTATGATTTTTTTTTACAGCTAAGTGCCTTTAATTGTGAGTTGAACGTCCCGGATGTTTTGCCTTTTTTTACAGCGATTTGTGGTCGCTGGTGTGACGAAAACTCTTCCCAAATTACGGCATTTTCCTTCCCGAATGGTATTTTTTTTTTTAGTAAAATTAGCTTCAGTTCAATCCCCCTCCCGTATTTCTGAATTTTCTTCCGTAATTTTAAAAATCAAATTCCGTGAAAAACTTTTGAATATTCCCACCGTCTTCTAAAACTCCCAAGCAAGTCACGTGACGTTTCCCGATTGGTTGAAATTTTTCTATCCGCGCTCCGATTGGTTCAATTGATCACGCGCTCGTTCGGTATACGTCACGATGAGGGACTATCTCCTCACTCCTGGCTTAGTAATAAATGGGATGGAATAATTGCGTTGTTGTTGGGTCGTTTTGAATGGTAGCTAATAATTGTTTTTATGGATTGAATGGACACTGGATGGCTCTTGTATTTTGCGTCAAGCTTAGGTTACGTGTTAGAATAATTAGGTCAAGCCTAGGTTACGAGTTAGGAGTTTGGCTATCGGTAGGAAGCGAGAAAGACTAGGCTCTCCATACGTACTAGTCATCAGTAATAGTTTAGTCTAGATAGTATATAGGCTTAGTCGAACGCAGTAGGCTAAGGGCTGTATTGAGTATAGGTATTTAATGTTAGCTTATGAAGATTTAGAAGGATGCTATGTAAATAGGGGTCTGTAGATTAAGAACATTACGTAGCCATAGTAGGTTTCTTTGCCTATTGGGTTTCCGTCTTCTATTCAAACAATGTTTACACGGATACGTCAGCTCTGATTTTTGAATAAATGTTTCAAAGTCAGCTTGGGCTCAAAGAATATTTATTTCCGTCTTCAGATTTTTGCGGTTCCAAATTATTTGTTCACAAATTAAGTCAGACTTATGTTAGGCCTACGTGCTACGTTATGTTCTTTTAGGAGTGTTTTGATAGATAAAAAGTTAGCTTAGTTTCTTACGTTATTACTTAATTATAACTTGTTTCGTAGGTATAGTGACCAGGTAAAGGTGATCTATGATGATAGGCCTATAGTTTATAGGAGTGTATTGTAGTAGGAAGTAAAGGCAGTGGTCAAGTCTTTACACGAGTGGGTGGCGGTATTCTTCATGCCCATTGGGCTACCCCAGATCTTCGACTGGTCTGCGCGAAAGAGTGTGTTGTGCCGTCGCTGCTCAAGGTCCCCCTCCCTGATATGCCTAGTAGTTTATAGATATCCACATAGCCTCTCCCCATATCTTGTGATTGTGTGCTTAGCCGGCAAGCGATTTCTATAATATGGTGAGTCCAGCCATTCCCCTTATCCCTTCCTTGTTATGAGGTATTAGATTAGTGAAGGCCTTCTCCATTTATTCAAGGAATAGATTAGTACATGGCGAAGCCGAGACGCGTAGCTTCTTTATTATTGGTAAATTTGTGATATTATAGGCCTATGGACGTGATGTTTCGTATTTTGGTTACGTTCATAAAAATAGTTATAGGCCTAAATTACGTTGTTGCTAGGCTAGAATTAAGAGATACGCTAGGCCGTAGGTTAATTACGATGTTTAGAGCCATCTAGATGTCTTCAAGGTTTAGTATGGATATATTATTTTTTTTTTATATTAGTTCGAACTGTACTGATCTACAGTTCAAACTATAATGTTGGTATATTTTGGCGTAACGAAGATAATAAGTATAGCTAATCCCAAAATATTTTAGCCATTATAACAGTTTGTTATAAATAGAGAGTACGGAATCGGATATTTTTGGGATGGACTATTGAATATCCGTTTTTTTTTTTTAAGGATTATCTGTCCCTTAATGGTCGAGTAATTCTTAATTTATTTTTATTAATTCTACATTCAATAATTCTACATTGTTGATATATATATTTTTTTCTCTTCTTTTACCATGACAATATAGTGTTGGTTTGCCAGATTTTTTTTGTTGGGTCCAGATTAAGCCTACCAATTTTCTCAGATATTTCATATAGCTCATAGTCCCGTGATCTATTTTTGTGTATTTAGTCTCGTTGAGTATATATGATGAATCCAAATAATCCATTTCGACAAGAAGAAATGTCCCGTTCGCGACATTCGAATAACCCGTTCTCAGCTGAGGGGTTGTACACTGACCTTGGTTCAGTATGTGAGAGAGAACTGAATGAAGCTCCCATATCACAATATTTTACTTCGACCGTTAACTGGGATGGTATGGCTCGCGACAACTTAATCAATGTTTTGTTAGCAGGTGGAGCTAATCGAAGTACATCCCTTTTTTCTCCTCAACCTTCGCCCTGGGGTCGTCTTATTTCGCCCCTGGAAGATCCTAGGTTTACTCTTCATCAGAAGAATGTTCGACCTATTAACCAGGCTCCTGCAGGGGGTCTCGATCTGCAACCCGCGCGTTCGATGGAGATAATTCAGCTTTTGTGAATTACCGGAATAGAGATCAAACGCCACAGTCTGATTTTTTTGAAAAGAGACCTGCGGGTCGCTTGCTCGAAGACCATAACCTGCCACTCCAAAGAGATATCCCGGCACAGCAGCCACAACCAGTCCGTTACGAAGATCCCCTTACTAAAGTAAGGCTTCGGTTAGAAGTATCGAAAGAAATCCCAATGTTTGATGGGGAATCCGACCCTGTTTCCTGGTTGGAACAAGCGTCAGCAAAATTCAGATTTTCGGATATCGAAACTTGGAACGAGCAGCTTATGATCTTAGAAAGTAGGCTATTGCCGCCGATGGTAGCGTGGTGTAAAACGCTAGATCGCCGGTCTAAGATTAGTTTTGACACGTTTGAGGAAGCACTACGAATTCGGTGTGCTGGCCGTGAGTCTGACCTTAGGCTAGCCGAGGAGCGTATTGTATACTCCCCGGAACTGATGACCCCTGATAATTACGGTCAGCTGGTTCAGAAGAGTGTTGATGTAAAGTATGGGTACTCCGCGAACGATTCCTCTAACCCACATGTTATACGTGTATATGTTGCTGAATTTATTCATGGTTTACCGGTCGCATACTACGACGCCTTTCAGAAGATAACCCCTCGCTCGCTTTCTGAATGTGTAGAAATCTTACGCCGCACTCGTACACAGAAAGCCAAGCGGGACCTTCACGAGAAAGCGATGAGTGACGAATTCAAGGATTTTTCACTACAAGCAAACAGTACCCCTCCACCCATCAAGGACCAGACACAAGCCTCTTCTACCTCATACAGGGGACAGGCTCCACCCAGCACTTATCACGTACACGATAATTCGGCATACAGCAACCACTATCAACCGCGGCACAACAGACCTTCACATTATGATCGCCCACAACATCCACCACACTATCACAACAGCCAACAAAACAGGAGATACAGGCCTAACTTGTATAGGCCCAACTATACAGAGAATCAATCTCTCCGAGGGAATAACCCTCCTGTATGTACATATTGCCTGCGCCTCGGGCATTATGAGAGATGGTGTCCCGATAAAGCCCAAGGCATCCCTTCACACAGGCCAAATTTAAACAGACAAGGTCACCAACCCTCGGGGGCGGATCAGGTGACCGCATACCGGACAGCCCCTCAAGTGAATCAGTCCGAATTAAATTCCAGCACACTAACACCATGCCTCGTATGTTCACTTCGGCACACATCAAGCTTGTCATTTATCGCTTTGAGTTGCGGTTCACTTCACTTGTCCGCCTTATATGACACGGGTGCGGAGTGTCACTTGAGGAGTGAAAGTTCGGTAGCAAAACTCGACAAATCAGCGGTGATTTCTCGGGATAACTTTTCGAAAGGGGCATCTACACTATCGGGACCTTTGGAGATCCGGGGTGAAATAGTGCTATGCTTCACCTTGCTTGGCCAGAAGTTTGAAGACAAGTTTCTTATAGTCCCACGTCTCTGTTACCCGGTTTTGCTTGGACGACCCTTCATCAGGTCAGCAGGCCTGATGTTTGATCCAACAACCGATGACTTTTGGTTAAACGACCCGGATAAGTGTTTGTTTAGTGAGAGAATGCCTTCGATTGTGAATGTTGTAGATAGGTGTCCTTCTGATGTGAACCCGAGTGTGAGCGGCTTCGGTCTAGAAACTCCTTCTAGTTTTATGTCCACGACGTTCAAGCCAGTATATGCGAAGACTAGCGTCAAAGCAGGCCGTATCCGGCCCGTTCAATGTACGGTGATCAGCGACCCAGGCCTTGAATCGCTTCTTTTAGAAGGTACTCCGTCCCTGGAATCTAGAAATATTGTAGTCTTGCCCCAAGTAGTGCCTGTGGTTGATGGTATGTTTACAGTTTGGTTAGCGAACTTGTCTGAAAAAAAAGGTGAATGTCCGTGAGTCAGACCTTCTGCTAATGTCATATGAGAGGAATGTCTTGAGTGGTAATGTGGATGAGATGGTAGATGAACTTGTAGACACAAGTATTCCCCTAGTATCGAGTGTTCGGATTGGATGGAATGATATTAGCCGGTCAGAGTATTTGTCGTATTTTAAGTTGGATCACGTTAGTCCCGAATTTCGCCCAGAACTGGAGGACCTTTTATTGGAATTTAAGTATGTATTTGCGCGATCAGACGACGATCTCGGAGATTATTGTGATGTGACCCACCGTATTGAGACTGGGAATGCCCCTCCTATACGGCAGCGCCCTTATAGAGTCCCCCCTCACCTTTTACTCGAGTTAAAGACTCGAATATCCGCAATGTTGAGGCAGGGAGTGATTGTTGAAAGTTCCAGCCCCTGGGCTTCACCGGTAAGCCTCGTAAAGAAAAAGGATGGCTCATATAGAATGGTAAACGATTACAGGAGAAACTGAATAAAGTGACCAAATTTGACAGCTATGCCTTGCCCCGAATCGATGACATATTGGACAACATGAAAGGTTTTAACATGTTCTCCAAAATGGATCTGCTCCAAGGCTTCCTCCAAATCAAGGTGGAGCCTGATCATCAAGAGAAAACCGCCATTACAACCCCGTTTGGTCTCTTCGAGTATTGTAGGATGGGTTTCGGCCTATCTAATGCACCGGCAACTTGTGAGAGAATGATAGAGCAGGTTCTAAGGGACGTCTTAGGAGCTAATATTTTTGTTTTGTTAGATGATACAGGAGTTGGTTCAATCGGTCCTGCCGATCATTTGCGACTTTTGCGACAAGTGTTTGAACGTTTCCAAACTCACCAATTGAAACTGAAACCGGCGAAATGCGAGTTCTGTGTGACTTCTTTAACCTTCTTAGGTCACGTGATTTCAGAGCGTGGAATGGAACCGGACCCGGATAAACTCCAAGCGGTTAAATGGCTCCAGTACCCCACAAATATCTCTGAACTCCGGTCAAGTATAGCTTTAATGAGTTATTTTAGGAAGTTCGTGCCAGAGTTCGCGAGAATAGCAAAGCCTTTGACAGAGTTGACGAAAAAGGGCCAGGTTTTCGCGTTTGGAGACTCGCAGGTTCAGGCGTTCGAAAGGCTGCGTGATTGCTTGATGCGTGAACTGATATTGGCTTTCCCGGACTTTCATGGCAATGAGCTTATCCTTACCACAGATGCTTCAAGCTTTGCAATCGGTGCATGTTTGTCTCAGGTGCAAGACGGTGGTGAACGCGCCATTTCTTATGCCAGCAGAGTTCTAAGTCCATCAGAACAAAAATATTCGACGACGATGCGTGAAGCGGTTGCCCTATGGGAATTTTGTAAAAAGTTTAAGCACTACTTGCAAATGAAGCCATTTTTGGTAAGGACGGATCACCAGCCATTGAAAGCATTGCCATTTGTTGATTCTCCTAATGGTAGAATGGCCCGAATATTCCTTGAGCTCCAAGAGTTCTACTTCCGGGTTGAGGATAAGCCCGGAAAAGAAAACTTTGTTGACGCGTTATCCAGGCTAGTAACCCCTGATAACTAATCCCCGATCGCTGTGAATGCCCTTCGTCAAACCGGGTACCCGAATTTTGTAAGTCACCAGGAACTCGGAATCGCCCAAAAAACAGACCCGCTTTGCAAGGCTCTGTATGCACGCCTACTGAAGGACTCAGCCCTGCCTCTCGCATACACATTATACGAGCGAAGCATTGAGTCATTCTGCATAGAAGATAGCCTCGTGTGTTATCTGTTTTCTCCATCCGCTAGCTACAGAGACGAGGTGTCAGTTGTGCCGGTATTGCCAGAATGTTTAGTACCGAAGGTTCTTGACTTTTTCCATTCAGCTCCTTTAGCTGGACACTTAGGCCTAGACAAGATGCTTCAGAAAATGCGCTTCTCTGTATATTTTAAAAGTATGTATAGCGCAACGAAAAGCTATGTGTCACGATGCTTGGACTGCCTTCGCAGAAAGGCCCCTAACAGAAGTCCAATAGCGCCGCTGGGAAAATTGCCAGATTCCCTTGGCCCAATGGAATTACTGTCGGTCGATGTCGTCGGACCATTACCGAGGTCTAGAAATGGGAATACCGTTATGTTAACAGCATGTTGCCACTTTACTAAAATGTTTTATGCAGTGCCGCTACCCGACCAAAAAGCCAATACCGTCGCAAAGGCTTTGGTTGAAAAGATATGTCTTTCACACGGTATTCCTAGCAGAATTTTGTCTGATTTAGGGTCAAATTTCACCGGAACCTTGCTTTCCGAGGTGAACAAACTACTGGGAATAAGCCATCTAACTACATCAGCTTACCATCCCCAGTGTAACGGTCTAGTAGAAAGAGGTCACAGAACGCTCAAGGATATCTTGTCTCAGTATGTCTCACTCGGACGAGATGACTGGGACGAGCACTTGCCATATGTACTGTATTCGCTTAATACAGCCCATAATGACACAACGAAGGAATCGCCATTCTATGCGATGTATTTGCGCGATCCTTCTATACCGATGTCCCAGATGTTGTCGAACCGCACCATTTATGACTCCATGGATAACTATAAGTCAGAGATCCTTGTTAAAATGCGGGCTGCTCATGATGTTATCTCTGAAAGGATAGCCCATGCGAAATCGAGTAACAAGGAAAAGTATGACAAGCGTTGTTCATCGCATTTCTCCCCGTTTGAGCCCGGAGATATTGTTTTTTTGCGAATCCCCCCCGCCGCTGGGTTGGGATCAAAAATAGCAAAGGAAAAATTCTCAGGTCCTTATCGCGTCATTCGTTCCCTTAATGATGGATTAAATTGTGAAATCCAGAAAACTGGATCAAAGTTGGATGTTGTCCATTATAACAGACTGGTTCGTAGTAAACTTCAGTCACCGTGGTGTCCCGAACCAGTCTCAGATCCGCCGCTGGGTACTACCACCCCTGTGACAAAACCAAGGCCTCAGGTCTCTAAAAATGCTCCAGTATTTCAACGCCGGATGCCACCAGAGGTCGTTCGTCAGTTGATTGTTGATTGCGAGAACACTCCAATCCACGCGACAAGTAGAGGGCCTCCAGTCGAGCCCCTCTCTTCACCTATTACCGAGTGTGGGCTTTCCCTACCCCTCAACCCTACACCTTCTTCTTCGAGGGTTGTTGAGAAAAATGTTCGGTTCCAGATTGATGCTCCCTTACCTAGGCCTAGTCTAGAAGAAAAACGAAACTTTAATAGTGCACGGCCGACAAGCGATAAGGAGGTTAACCGGCCGGACTTACCATCCGAGCTAATTCAATTTTTGCAGGTTGGTCTGCCCATTGCCAGACCGGCAGTTGGGTTCCACCTTCCTGTCATAATGGCATCAGAAGGTGAAGTCGCCCCGGTCACCTTGGTCGGTAAGAGCGAGGCCACCCCTGGTAGGGTGAAGTCTACACAGCTCCCTGCCCAATATGCAGCAGAGCTTGACGCCGTCCCTGCTAATCCAGATGAGAGCGCAGCCGCCCCTGGATTGACGAAGTCCACTGACAATCTTGCCAGACCTGCGGCAAGCCCCGCTGCCCCGCCCAACCAATTGACGCCGGAAGCGGCAACGTATGGTACTTTCGCAAGCCTTGCAGTACCCATCCCCATTTCTCCGTCCCCTCAACTGACGGCCACGAACTCTCCAACGACTTCTTTACATCTGACAGCCCCGCCCAACCAATCGACGCCGGAGGCGGCAACGCTTGGTACTTTTGCAAGCCTTGCAGTACCCATCTCCATTTCTCCACGCCCCTCAACCGAAGGCCACGAACTCTACAACTACTTGTACGGCCAGCTCCTCTCCAGGCCCACTCCATCTAACATCGCAAGATGAGGAAAACGCCGTAAATTGGTCTATGTCTCCGATACCAGAATCGAACTACGATATCTCCTTCCAAGATCATAGCAGATCCGCAAATTTTTCTCAATCTTATTCATCAGGCCCCGAATCATTTTCCGAGCAGCGACGCCTTGCCGCAGACGTAGACAGCTCCGTCAGCCGACCCTCTAGCCCCAGTGCCGACAGCAGTAATGACTCTTCGTTCATCAGCTCGGACAATCATTTGGATCCATCTAACGGTATCACATATAGGCAACTTCCCGACACTTTCACTCCTCACCGGTCAGCTATAAATTCACCTCCACGGCCTGCTCTACGTGCCTCATTTCTAAGACGTCAAGAGTACTCAAACCCCACTCCAGCAACTCCCGTCATTACGGAGGCTCGAAGTCTCAAGAAGATACGATTTATACGATCTCGCCAAGGGTTTTACCATCTTACATACATGAGTGATGAGCGGTACGTCACCAGTGAAATGCCCCCTATCGATGAAGTTTCATCACCTAACTTACGAAGACCAGCTGTACAATGGCACGATTCCGTAAGTTCACCTAGTCCCATCCAACAGTCAACCATACCAACGGCATCGGATGATCATCCAATTCCCCACCCTACTAGCCATCTGCCTGACCAATCGGACGCCATCCCCGTTCCTTCTTTGCCACGGCGGTCACAACGGATCTCTAAACCGCCAGTTCGCTACGGCGATAACCATTAAGTATAAGTGTTTTATGTACATATTTTGTTGTTTTGTCCATCATCGGAAGCTACTTACAAGCCGACGAGATTAAGTATTCAGTTTAAAGTTTTCCACCGATCTTATATTTTTTGTGGCATGATATTTAGTGTAAAGTAGCAATACCGCCAGTTTCCCCCCCCCCTTAGTTTTGTTTCGCCCAAGTTATTTTGTTTCTTTTGTGGATGGTGATTTTCCCTAGCGGAAAAATTTATGGAAATAAGCACTTGCTTATTTATCTCTCCCCCCCCCCCCCGGCGTACCCTCTTTGACGAGTATAACTCATGTAGCAAACCAATCTGCCCATTCATGTAGTTTAATCATATTTACTTTAAATATGGTTCACCTCCAATGATTTTAACACGGAACAAAATGGATCTTAAGAAATATTGGGTTGTTAGTTCATAAAAAAAAAAAAAAGGGTTTGGGTGTCGGTAAACATGGTCCTGTGATGGCTGGGTGTGATGAAATTCATTAATCAGTGTAAGCCTCAGTGCAACTGATTTTTCTTCATTTTCAATCACTCCTGTAACCCTTGATGGGAGCCGGGACCATGAATATATCTTTTAAGTGGTTGCGTGGTGAACACGCCTCCGAGTTATTGAGTGGGGTAACGCCCTCTTGTAACCCATGTGGGGGTTGGACCGCAGGATGTCCCGACCGCGAGGCACCCTCTATGAACATACCCCCCAATTTTGGTTATTGTAGTTAGAAATTGTTAGGGTCATCTGGAAGTTAAAATTGTTGGAGATGGAAATTCTTTATAATTTTTTGGTTGTTTGGTTTGTTACCTGAGTTATACTCTCCCCAAAGGTGGGAGGTATGTTACAGAGACATAGTCTGTAACCCGTGTTTTTATCTTTTCTTTAGTTTCCCCCTTCATTCTTAGAATACACCTTTAGTATTCATTTATTTATTTATTAATTAATATAATCATTATTTATAATATCTGGAATTATCACCATCCACGAGAGAATAGCATTGATTTCATTTCGCCTCGAGCCCTGCACCGAGGTTATATAAGCTCCGGCATTTCATTCAGTGTAGATCAGTCAGATTAGTCAGATCAGTCAGATTAGTCAGATCAGTCAAGTTGAGAAAAAGTCAGTCAAAGCGAGTCGAAGCCAGTCGCTTTGAGTCGGATTACCATTTTTGTGAGCACCGAGTCCTTTGGAATACGTGTAATTAAGTATCACCATTTTGTATTTATGTTAACGAGAATGTATAGGCCTAGGATTTGCAATAAAGCCCCATGTACATGCCGAATTATGGGCTGATGTGTTTTGGCTAGGCTAGTCTAGGGCCTAACAATGGTCTGGCAGCCAACCACCGGTATTAGTTAGTTCAATAGGTTTGGGTCGGAACTCGGATAAGATTGCGGATATGAACTGCGCGCCCGAGTATTGCCGTATTTTGTGGTAGGCCTTAGCCTACTACTTGCCATTCCTGACTGATTCTGCGTGGTAGGCTAAAGGCTGAACAACTTACATTTACATTGCATCGTCAATATAACAGTAGATATCCGGTCTTCGCCAGACTCCTTGAACATTTTTACTATTAAGATTTATAAACAGAAGAAGGCCGATGGCTAATCATCTGAGAAACCTAAGCTCAAATCTGGATTCAGCATGTGTGTATTTACCCCTAGGCTATACGTCATATCTACTTTGACAAAATCGATCAAATCTTCCTGCCTTACTTCTGCCAAATCTCCGGCTTCAACTGGATTCCGGGCGAACGATCCGTCTTGCAAAAACTAAAGCTCAAAAACTAATTCAACGTATCTCCTAACCCTTATATCGAACATAGAATCAACTTCAGATAAAACTTTAATGTTTAACAAATGTTCCGGTTTCAGCCGGATTCCGGGCGAACTATATGTCCGGGTAAAAAATTATTGTCAAAAGCGGATTCGGCATTTATTCTTACCCCTAAATCTAACATCTAATCAACTTTAATAAACTTTGACTTTTGAAAAACTTCCCGGTTTTGACCGAATTCCGGGCGAACTACTTGTCTGGCGAGAAAACGATTTTCATTTTCGTGTTCAATGTCTTCTTACCCCTAAACCGACTATCTCATTATCTTTTATAAGAGACTTGTTCGCCTCTTAACTTGAATACCCTCCCCCACCCCTAAATGACGAGCTGCAGACCCCATCTTACGAACTCGACCTCTCCCCTGACCTAAAGAGTCCTCGCACCAAGTTCCATCAAAATATCTCATTCCCTTCGAGAGTTATCGTGCTGACAGACGGACAGACAGACGGACGGACGGACAGACAGACAACTTTTACGAAGTCATAGGTATCCCTCCACTTACGTTTTGGGATCCCAAAAACTCTAAAATTCATATGGGCTAACGATAGAAGGGCGGGGGGCTACTTGTTATTCTATACGGGAGCTACTGGTAATATCGAATAATTTTAGTGTACACCAAATGACCGGTGCCGACAACGGCTAACACCTGCACCTGTGGCATTAGTAAGAGTATTAGTGCAACTAGATAGATGGTGCGTGCTTTCCTCCGTTGGACGAAGGAAAACAGTTTCGAACCAGATGACTTCGAGAGCTATCGTGCTCACAGACAGACTGACACTTGTCCGGAAAAAAAAGCTAAAAAACGAATTCAGCGTATCTCCTTACCTCTATATCCAACATCTGATTCACTTCAATGAAGATATAATTTATAACAAATTTTCCAGTTTTAGCCGGATTCCGGAACTAAATAATCGGAACTATATGTCCGACTAAAAAACGATTGTGATATGCGGATTCATCATCTCTTCTTACCCCTAAATCGGACATCTACTACAAATACAACTTTTGCTTTTAACGATTTTCCGGTTTAGGCCGGATTCCGGGCGAACTACTACGAGGATGATGAACTACGAACTACTTCGCATAGAAAATGATTTTCACATAAGCGTTCAGCATGCCTTCTCACGCCTAAATCGAACATCTAATCAACTTCAAATAAAACTTTTACTTTTCACAAACTTTCCGCTTTTGGCCGGATTCCGGTTGAACTACTTGTCCGGCAAGAATATGGTTTTCATATTAGTGTTTAGAATGCCTTCTTACCCCTTCATCGGCTATCTCATTAGCTGTTTTAAAATATTTTGCTTGTCCCTTAATAGAACCCACTCCCCTACCCCTAAATCTTGGGCTACAGAGCCCATCTATGAACTCGACTTTTCTCTTGCCCCAAAGGATACTCCCACCAAGTTTCACCGAATAACTCATTCCCTTCGAGATTTATTGTGCTCACAGACAGACAGACAGACGGACAACATTTGCGGTGTCATAGGTATCCCTCCCTTTACGTTTTGGGATCCCGAAAAAATAATCGTTTTCTATAGATTTCCAAAAGACAGTACAAAAACTGGTAGCCTGGGTGGGGCTTTTTATGTTTAATCTTGTTAGGTCCGTGTTGACGAATTAAAAATGCAAAATTCTCAGTTCTTGAATCTTAAGGGATGCCATGTAACATGCCAGTCCTGTTGCTTAGTTAGTTTTACTATAGTCGCATTTCCATCTACGAACTCGAGCTGTCCCTTGACCCAGAAAATCCTCACACCACCATGTCTCCTTACCCAAATACCAAATCTCTATTCGACTTCACAAACAACCTTTGAGGTTCAACCAATTTCCAGTTTCGGCTGAATCCGAGGGGTTGCGCACTGGTGCCTCATGGTGTACAAGTTCCCTGCCTCATGCCTGCCTCACGTGCCTCGTGCCTGCCTCACGTGCCTCATGTCTGCCTCATGCCTGCCTCACGTGCCTCGTGCCTGCCTCACGTGCCTCATGTCTGACTCACGTGCCTCATGCGTGCCTCACGTGCCTCATCGCCCGTTCTGGTGACAAGTTTAGGGATTTTTGAAAATTTTCGCTCAGCTACGAGATATGTGATGAATAACAAAAAGAGAGGGAGCTTCTTATCTCCTCGGGAAATTTGAACTGGGTTGTCCATGCGGATTATTTGAAAGGTAAAATAAATATTTCTTGTTAGTTGATTAATGCCTTTAATAAATAAATTATCTCTGACAGACTTAGGTATACTCAGGACTATTCAAAAGACTACTCAACGACTATTCTTAAGGCAGTCTGTTCGTGTCCCTGATATGCCTACCAAATTTCATCATCCTAGTACCGAACTCGCGGGATCACCAAATTCCCCCCCCCCCCCCCAAACTCCCGCCACAGTGCCCGAATCCGGTCCGGTTCTCTCAACGATGTATCTAGGACTTGTGCTTGTTCTTCCGACCAAGTTTCGTCCCGATCCCTCCACTCTAAGCGTTTCCCAAGATTTCCGGTTCCCCCCTCCAGCTCCCCCCAAAGTCACCGGATCCGGTCCGGATTTTAAGTGGGTCGTCTGAGGCACGAGATCTCTCCAAACATCATTGTTTTACGAGAGCAACACTTGGGTTTTGTCCTTGTTTTTTTTTTCCTATGCCGCCGATTTCATTTTATTTCTGGTAATTGGTAAGGGTCTAACCTGTGCCGTTTTTACGGAAAGTGTGGACCTTAGGCCGGATTGATGAATATGACATTACATTTTGGAAAGCTACGTAGAACTCTTGCCTGGGGCCAAAAATGATGGTTTTTACTTGTCCTCGAGCCAGAGCCTACGGTGTGCGAAGTGAGGAGGAGTTATATAGCCTATGTCAGAGAGGACTATCTGAAGTTGTGCAGCCAACCTTTCGTTTCATCAAACCATGTTTCTGCTTTCGAGTGGAAAGCTCCGCTCTAGCACGCAAGCAGGCAGGCCCAGTTTCAAATTGAAGACGGATTAAAATCTATAAGTGTTAAATATATGCGGCAGTACCCGGCCCCATAGCCAACATATCTTCTTTGAGTGATAAATAGAAAAATCTACAGCAAACCAAAAAGTGCCTTTTTCCCACGGGTCCGAAAGTGCTGCCATCTCTTGTTTCTATCCATTTGTGTTCGCGATTTCAGCTGAGTTTATCATTTGTTTTTTTGCACTTGGGTGTGCGGTAGAGAAATGGTATCAGATGTACATTTTAAACTTTAGAACTTCTCTCATTGCTAAAGAAATTGGAGCTTATCCTTTGCTCCTTTCTAAGTGGTGACGTTAGAAAGTTGGCCTACGGCAAAAAAGTCAACTTTTGAACTAAGACAGGTAGAATTTTTTTTCAACGGCAATCGATATCCGAGAGCTGATCAAAGTATATGACATCCGTTTTTTGGTACAAAGATTCCTTCATGAGATGCACCAGTTTGAAAGTTTCAAGGGGTTGACAACTTCAGTAGGAATGTACACACGAAACCAACAATAGGCGATACCAGCTGTGAGACATGTAGAGTACTTATATTCGACAGTCGAAATATGTTAGCTCATAATCATCTTCGGCAATGAGGGGTTTGCAGCTTTCGCGAGTTGGTTTATCTGTGATTTGTTTCCGGTGTATTCGATGGTAAGAACAACTTGGTTCCCAATTGTAAGACATGCAAGGGACTTGTAAGTAATAATCGGCTGTTATGCTACAAAAATCTTCAGCGATGAGTGGTTTGCAACTTTTGCTACCTGGTGTACCCATTATTTTTATCCGGTGAACTTGATGTCTATCATGGGAGAGGGACTAGTAAGTAAGAATCGGTTCATGAGGGGCTAGAAATTTTTGCAAATTGTTGTATATTGTATTCGATTTATATAATCTGACGGTAAGAAAGTTTGTATCGATGGTCTATCGCTGTAACCTAGGATTAATGTTTCCGCAACAGGTACAAACGATAATGTAAAACAATGAGGTAGTTTCGTAATAATCAATAGTGTCATCTATGGTATTTTAGTCCTGAAAAGTTACGGATAGCTTTATAATGCCAACTAGATTATATGAGATATTGTTCCAAGTTTTCATCCGTCACGATGTCTACGATTGAAAAGGATAAAGTTCAACTGACTGAGAAGTCAATTTAGTCCCTTTTTCCGATATCTTTTGTTGTTGTTAGGGCAATCAATAGCCCTTTATGACTTGATCAAAGTATATGTCATCCATTTTTTTGAACAAAAATCCTTCATGAGATAAACCAGTTTGAAGTTTCAAGGGGTTGACAACTTCAGGAGTAAGGTACACACTGAAACCAAAAACAGGCGATGCCAGTTGTGAGACATGTAAGGGACTAGTAAGCAACAGTCGACTGTTAGCTCATAATCATCTTCGGCAATGAGGAGCTTGCAGCTTTTGCTAGTTAGTGTACTTGTTATTTGTTTCCGCTGTATTCGATGGTAAGAACACTTTTGTTCCCAATTGTAAGACATGCATGGGACTTGTAGGTAATAATCGGCTGTTATGCTAAAATCATCTTCAGCGATGAGGGGTTTGCAACTTTTGCTAGCTGGTGTACCCATTATTTGTTTCCGGTGAACTTGATTTCTATCACGGGAGAGGGACTTGTAAGTAGGAATCGGTTCACGAGGGGCTAGAAATTTTTGCAAATTAGTGCATATTGTATTCGATTTCTGTAAATATGACGGTAAGAAAGTTTGTATCGATGGTCTATCACTATAACCTAGGATTAACTGTTTACGCAAGGGGTACAAACGATAATGTAAAACAATGAGGTAGTTTCGTAATAATTGATAGCGTCATCTAAGGTATTTTCATCCTGAAAAGTTAAGGATAGCTTTATAATACCAACTAGATTATATAAGATATTGTTCCAAGTTTTCATCCGTCACGATGTCTACGGATTGAAAAGGATAAAGCTCAACTGACCGCAAATTCAATTTAGTCCCTTCTTCCGATATTATTTTATTGTTGTTTTTACAACGCTATAGAATATCTTTTAATTGATCATGTGATTCTTCTTTTTAGAACAAACCGTTTTAAAAGCTTCGATAAGTTGACAACTCCAGCATTTAACCGACAGCGAAGAAACAAAACCAAAGTGTTGCGAGAGCAACACTTTAGTCGGCGAAGCCGGACAAAGGTTGCCGCATGACTTCACGTTGCCCAGGCAACGTAGGTCTAGTTTTTCATTGCTATCCGATCAACCGTTCAAAAGTTATAAGTACCTCAAGATTCCGGATTCCCCTCCCTCCACTTCCCCAACGATGCTTGGATCGTGGAAATGATGCAACAATCATTTGGGGTCCCTGATATGCCTGCCAAGTTTGATCGTCCTAGCGTATGTTGAAGTGCCCGAACTAGCAAAACCCGGACCGACTGACGGACGGACAGAAATTGCAATCGCTATATGGCACTTGGCCGAAGGGCAAGTGCCATAATAACATGTCAAAAATGGCTAAGAAGGCAACCAAAGTTTTGGCGTTCGGCTGAATACAGGGTCTCAAATGGATGCATGTTTTCAATGATTATTTCCCCCCCTTCTCCGGATGAAGAAAAATATTTTAAGATCTGGGCAGTGAATAAACTTCAAAGAAATGACGTAGGGATGCAAAGAAATTCCGGTAAATTCCAAGGTAAAATCTCGGACAATTCTAGTATAATCTTGGAGCTGCCCCTCCCCACCCCCTCCCCCTACAAGGAAGGGCTCGTGATGCCCCTGGGTCTACTGTAAAACCAGTCAGGGTTTCACACTCAATGACTATGGTGTCAAAACGAACCGTCAAATGTAGGCCAAAATCAAATGGTCAAATGAGAATCTTCTGCAGATGGCGCGCGGGAATTTTTCCATCCCATCCGTTACATTGCAAGATAGGCGAGTTAGACCTCTTATTTTACTATCATGATACTCTGTGGCCTGAACAGTAAATATTCTTTGAACAGTATATTCTTTGAACAGTACTGTCGGTACTGGGTACTTTCAGAGATTCGCCACAAACGAATTGCTTAATCGATATGTAATATCAAACAAAAATGTTGCGACATTTTGACACTGACATTGCTAAGATTTTTTGGTCCGATGACTTCAATTCTGTGCAAGTTGTATTTTCCTCATGTCTGCCTCACGTGCCTCATGTCTGCCTCACGTGCCTCACGTGCCTCATGCCTGCCTCACGTGCCTCATGCCTGCCTCATGTGCCTCATGCCTGCCTCACGTGCCTCATGCCTGCCTCACATGCCTCATGCCTGCCTCACGTGCCTCATCTGGCTCTGCCTCATGGTGTACACGAAATCGGCCAGTGCGCAACCCCTCGGCTGAATCACTTCTCCGCCAAGAAAGCCCAAATATGGATTGATCGGGCCTCGTTACCCCTTACACGACTAACTCAATAGCTTCTTACGCTAGGCGTAACAAAGAGTCATGGTGGGTTTGAACAATGCGTAAAATCCGAGCGTATTCTGAAATCCGAGCGTATTTTACGCACGTTTTGAGCTTGAAAACATTTCTAGCAATACGGACGTATATTTGAGAAATCGGTCCGTTCTGTATCCAAATACGTCCGTATTGCTAGACATTTTTTCAAGCTCAAAACGTACGTAAAATACGCTCGGATTTTACGCAAGGTGTAAATGGACCATCACTACGTCATTAACGTAGAGTTTTCGCTTGTATGGATACTGCGGTAGAGTAAGTCACGTGTTTTAAAAAGTTGAACATCTTACTATTGAAACAAACTAATTTAGCAAAGAGCTAATCATCAGAGACAACCAAGTTCAGATATACCTCTATAAGCCATATCTATTTTCACGATACTGATCGAAACTTCCTGCTTTACTTCTGCCAAATTTCCAGTTTCGGCCGAATTCCGAGCGAAATATACTTGTCCAGCCAAAAAAGAAAGTTCAGAAACAAATTCAGCGTATCTCCTTATCCCTATACAGAACATCTAATCAACTCAAAATAAAACTTTAACTTACAACAAATTTTCCGGTTTCAGCCGGAATCCCACGAACTATATGAACGGGTAAATAGTGATTGTCATATTCGGACTCAGTATCTCTTCTTACCCCTAAACCTGTCATCTCATCAACTTAACATACAAATTTTTGCTTTTTCCACATTTTCCGGTTTCATCAAAATATCCATTCCCTTCGAAAGTTATCGTGCTGACAGACGGACCGACAGACGGACTTAAAACTTTTTGCGGTCTCATAGGTATCGCTGGACTCACGTTTTAGGATCCTAAAAGATCTAAGCACTGATTTTACAAATAAAGTAGGTTGAAATTAATTTTCTTCAAAAAGTACAATCCGAACGATACTGATCCGTAGAACGCTAAAGGAGAACGCTCTTCCTACCTGAGTCAAACGCAGAAATCACAAACACTAAATTAGAAAAAAGGAATATTGAATATTTTTTCCAGGACATCTAAGCGACTCAAAGGCACATGCAAAGATGTCCACAAACTCATGACATTAGCTAGGGTCAACAGAACAGGTTTCGCACTTCAGAACGTGCCTAGAAAACTTGACCATTACTTCAATAACCCAAGCAAAAGTTGTATTTGTATTGATTAGATGTCCTATTAAGGGGAAGAAGAGATGCTGAATCCGTATATCACAATCCTTTTTTAAGTCGGACATATAGTTCATCCGGAATCGCTAAAACCGGAAAATTTGTTGTAAATTAAATCTTCATGTGAAGTGAATCAGATGTTGGGTATAGGGGTAAGGAGATACGCTGACTACGCGATACGATGATACGACTGACGCTAACTTTTTTAGTTTTATTTTTTTGCCGGAAAAGTGTCCGTCTGTCTGTGAGCACGATAACTCTCGAAGTCATCTGGTTCGAGATTTTTTTCCTTCCTCCAAAGGAGGAAAGCACGCACCATCTAGTTGCACTAATACACTTACTAACGTAAGTCAAATGGCCGTAAGATGGGCACAGGCAGCAACTTAGACACGAAAGCAGAGCAGATGCAATAGCAGCGCTTCTCATTATCTTAGATGAAAAGGAATTCGGCACCACAGACCTACCAAGATTAAACATAACCAGGCTACCAGTTATTGTACTTCCTTTCAAATCTAAAAAAAAAAAAAAAAAATTTTAAAGTTTAGAACATGTTTCAACCTCCAACATAAGCCTTGATCTGTTTTTAAATTTTTAAAATAACAACATCTAATTGTCTGGATCAAATACTAAATTTTTGAGATCCCATCGGAACCTTTGGTCTTCATAAGTTTAGAAATGTTTCACCCCCACTATAAGTTAAAAGACCATTCTTACTTATTCTGCTCTTTTACATGTTCCGACGAGTTACCCACTCCCCAGCACCTGGTGTACATCCTTTCCGGGACCAACCGTAACCACAGGTTCTGTCGTTGTCGCCACCAGCCATTTGCTGTACACTAAAATTCCTCGGGATCCCAAAAGGTAAGTAGAGGGATACCTATGACTTCGTAAATGTTGTCTGTCTGTCCGTCCGCCCGTATGTCTGTCCGTCAGTCAGCACGATAACTCTCGAAGGGAATAAGATATTTTGATGAAACTTGGTGCGAGGACTCTATAGGTCAAGGGAGAGGTCAAGTTCGTAGATGGGGTCTGTAGCTCAACATTTACGGGTGGGGGGGGGGGGGCAAATTAAGGAGCGAACATGTTTTTTTCTTAAAGATAATGAGATAGTCGGTTTAGGGGTAAGAAGACACTACTGAACACGAAAATGAAAATCATTTTCTCGCCGAACAAGTAGTTTGCCCGCGTCAAAACCGGGAAGTTTTTTAAAAGTCAAAGTTTTATTAAAGTTGATTAGATGTTCGGTTTAGGGGTAAGAATAAATTCGAATCCGCTTTAGAAAAATCATTATGTACCAGGACATATAGTTTGCCCGGTATCCGGCTGAAACCGGAACATCTGTTAAAAGTTTAAGTTTTATCTGAAATTGATTATATGTTCGATATAAGGGTCAGGAAATACGTTGAATTCGTTTTTGAGCTTTAATTTTTGCAAGACAAATCGTTCGCCCGGAATCCGGTCGAAACCGGAAATTTGGCAGAAGTAAGGCAGGAAGATTTGATCAATTTCGGGACGCCCCTGCCTGTTGCATAAAGTATATTTTAAAAAGGTCTCTCAACAAATTTTGACATTTTGAAATGATCCGGAACGAACCTCCTCCTCCCAGGCTTTTGTGCAACGACGCCTCTGTTTCAAACTCAGCAGTCACCATTTGGTTCACCCTTACTTTGTGCGCTATTTCAATCGACAATTACAGCTTGTCTGACGAGCGTAATAACGCACATTCGGACGTCTTTGTCCAGATGTGCGGAACCATGTATCTGATAAGATTAGTTTCCATAGTTTATTGATTATGTCCGGTTTTTGTCTTGCTTTTGACTGGGCATGAAATTAGGTTGCGGTGACAAATTCGAATCCGGATAACAAAAATTCTGATTAGCTTCTGGTCTCCAACCCCAGTGCCATGTGCTATTACTTTTACCTGACATATTTCGTCTTCAGATACTAGTAGTCGTTATTGAAAAAAAACGAGGTGATTATTCTTATTCATCTATTTTTAGTAGTGTTCCTTGGAACAATCCACTATTGCGAGCGCTGTAGCAGCTTTCGGGTTTCGGTTTCCGGTTTTCGGTTTTCACCGTATGTTGTGGAGCTCATAACTCGTGAACCAGTGCTAGTATCATGTCCAAACTTAGCCCTTGTGGGTATTGGGGTCTAGTTGTGCCTTTTGGGAGTCCCACCCGCCCACCCCAACCCGGTTCAGGTGTAAATGGGGCCAGATTGCTCAGTGAATAAAGATCATAACTTGACCAGAACTGGACATAGGACGATGAAATTCCTTGGACGTGTAGCCCTAGGGCTGGGAAATTGCTTTTAAGTTGCACCTCCCCCACCCACCCCGTTCATGGGCAACTGGACCCAGATTGCTCAGGAGTAAACTTCGTTACCCTTGCCAGGAATCAACAGGTATCAGGTTGAAACTTGGTAGGATTGTGAGCATTGGGATCTCTTTTTACTTTTTGCGGGTCCCAAACCCCACCCCCACTTGGTTCAGGGGCAATTGGGCCCAGCTTGCCCTTTTTTTAATGTTTTTAATGAGACAATAGCTGGAGATAAGGCGATGAAATTCCTTTGTGCTTTCGGATCGTAGGGACCGGGGAAAGTTGACCCCCCCCCCACCGTTCATGGGCAAGTTGACCCAAAATTGCCCATGAAAAAAGTTTGTTGACCCGTGACTGGAATCAAACTCTAAGCTGGTATACTTGAGGAAAAAGGTGTAAATGCGCATTTTGATGGGTCCCGACCCTCCCCCCCGCCCCTCCCGTTCATGGGCAGCTGGGACCAGATTTCCCATGAGTTAAGTTCGTCTATTACCGGTCTCAATCAAGTCCAAATCTTGTATATTTGGGGAGACATGTCTATGGACGAGGATTTGGTGTAACATCAACAAATAAGACAACACGACGTACTTTAATCTTTAATGAACAGTTGGAAACTGGACTGTTTTGTCATATGATCGATGATATGCCATTCTTAATGAATTGTGACAAAGGGGGCATTAGTCTGCTACGAATTGGTTTATTGCACTTGTTATTACCTTGCTAATGGAAAAGGTTTAAAGGGTGGGACTGGCAGCAGTGCTTCCGCTTGCTCCACTGCGAAAGTCCTGTCGGGATTCCGGGATTCCGAAAATCCTGAAAAATCCTGCTCGGAAAGTCCAAAAATCCTGCAAGGAAATCCTGCCGAAAAAAAAACGTGTCCATACTAGTTAAAGTGATAGTTGCTGGAGACTATATATAGCTGGAGGATTTGAGCGAACGCAGCTGAATTTTTCGTCTAATTTTAACTCAATGAATATTAAACGACTAAATACCGGAAATACAACACTACCATTAAGGAGGGTGGCACTAGACGTGATTTGAAAATGTAAGGACAACAGGCGCAGCGGCAACAACTGTATCCAGGACAAATTGTATTAAGCGCCGCAGGCAAACATTTTTAAATGCTCCTTTTTTTCTGGCAAAATTTAACTTAAATTTTAGCTTTTAGTGTGGTTTAAACTCACAAATATTCCAAGCATTCAACGCTACTACAAGTGACGCAACCTTCTTCGAAATAGGGAATATATACTACAAAATGCGCCGCATGCGAAATTTTGTGGAAATCCTGATGGCCAAAGTGTCTTTTTGCTACCCGAAATAAATAAACCGCATTTCTTCGTTTTTTAATGAAAAGGAGTTTGGTATTAGATGTTCGAACTTCGGAACCTTGAACGTGGCTAGATAGCTAAAATAGAGCTTTCATTATGGTTGCGTTTTCTCAAAATTGCCTAACTCTTACTTACTTACCTGGAATCTCAAAAATCCTGAAAAAAATCCTGCCGGGGCCCGGGATCCAAAAATCATGAATTTCAGTATAAATCCTGCAAAGTGGAAGCACCTACTTCCACAGACCACTGAAATTACACCACTGAATTACAACGTTATTTCAATACTTGTTTGGTTATTGGGGAAGAGAAGTGTCTTGGTTCTAAAGCTGTTTGTATATAAATGTGATGAACATTTTACTTTTACACTCCACGTCTGAGCGCTTGCGCACTTGTTAATTATTGTTTCGCAGTTTCTAGTTAAACTTTCACAAAACTGAACCACTTAATCCATCTATTTTAGCTCCATACAGTTGGATTCTTAACTCTTCAAGAAAGACGGACCGGAAAATCTCACGACTGAGGTTGAGATTCGCATCGGGATACGGTGTAAAAGTAAGCAACAAGCAACTGTTCGATCTGGACTTCGCGGACGATGTTGTCCTTCTCCGAGCAAAATAACGCTGGGGAGTAACACCAAGACTTGAAAGAAGTGACACACACCCGAATAGCAGCGACACTAGCACCACTAGAGATAGTGAACGTCCCTACTGAAACTCAATCAGTCCTCCACCAGTGCTGGCTCCAATAACTATAGATTCTAAAAACAGCAAAAAAAAGATATAGCCTCCCCCGTTCCCTCGATGTCTGCAGGCCGCATGTTAGCTTCACTCGTTGTCTCGCTTTAAATGCCGCAAGCTTAGTGGACGGCGCTATGAGTATGGGCCATTTGCGAAGCAAGGAAAGCATAGGTCTTGACGCTACTCCGTAGTGTTATTTTGCTCTGGTCCTTCTCGAAGAGTCTAAAGAACGGTTGTCCAGCACAACACGTAAAAAATGTGTTGAGTCTGGTACATTTTTTCCCGGGAAGTACATTTTTAGACCTATGTCTAGTACAATTCAAAAAATCAGTATAGCAACACTGGGTGGAGGTTGAGTTGAGTAAGAATCTCCAGCCGGAAATTCCGATCGTAAAAATGCGATTAGTAACAACTTGTTTCTATCTTAAAAACACAAGTAAGAATCTCCAGCCGGAAATTCCGATCATAAAAATGCGATTAGAAACAACTTGTTTCTATCTTAACAAGACCAAAGGTTTCGATGGGATCCCAAAAATTCAATATCTGATCCAGACAACTGGGTCTTGTCTTAGCCAGATCCAGTCTTCGCCAGACTCCTTGAACATTTTTACAATTAAAATTCAGAAACAGATTAAGGCCAAATAGCTAATCACCTGAGAAAACCAAGTTCATATTTGGATTCAGCATGTGTGTTTACCCCTATAAGTCATATCTGTTTTGACGAAAACTTCCTACCACTTCTGCCAATTTCCCGGTTCCGGCCGAACTCCAGAACTACTTGTCCGGCGAAAAAAGAAAGCTCAAAGACGAAATCAGGGTATCTTCTTTCCCCAGTAATGAACATCTAATCAACTTCAAATAGAAATTTAGCTTATAACAAATTTTCCGATTCCAGCCGGATTCCGGTCGAACTATATGTCCGGGTAAAATATGATTGTCATACAGGGACTCAGCATCTCTTCTTACCCCTAAATCGCTTATCTAATCAACTAGAGATAAAACTTTGACTTCCAACAGATTTCCGGTTTTGGCCGGATTCCGGACGAACTACATGTCCGTCGAGAAAATAGTTTTCACCATCGTCTTCAGCATGTCTTCCTACCTCTAAATCGAACATCTAATCAACTTCAAATAAAACTTTTACTTTCAACAAACTTTCCGGTTTGGGCCGGATTCCGGGCGAAATACTTGTCCATCGAGAAAATAGTTTTCACCATCGTCTTCAGCATGTCTTCCTACCTCTAAATCGAACATCTAATCAATTTCAAATAAAACTTTTACTTTCAACAAACTTTCCGGTTTGGGCCGGATTCCGGGCGAAATACTTGTCCGTCGAGAAAATAATTTTCACCATCGTCTTCAGCATGTCATCCTACCCCTAAATCGAACATCTAATCAACTTCAAATAAAACTTTTACTTTCAACAAACTTTCCGGTTTTGGCCGGATTCCGGGCGAAATACTTGTCCGTCGAGAAAATAATTTTCACCATCGTCTTCAGCATGTCTTCCTACCCCTAAATCGAACATCTAATCAACTTCAAATAAAACTTTTACTTTCAACAAACTTTCCGGCTTTGGCCGGATTCCGGGCGAACTACTTGTCCGATGACAAAATGGTTTTCACCATCGTGTTCAGCATGTCTTCTTACCCCATAATCGACTATCACATTAGCTGTTTCAAAATATTTTGTTTGTCCCTTAATTTCAATCCCCTCCCCCACCCCTAAATGTAGAGCTACAAAGCCCATCTACGAACTTGACTGGTCCGACGACCCAACGAACCTTCTCACCAAGTTTCATCAAAATATCTCTTTCCCTTCGAGAGTTATCGTGCTTACAGACGGACGGACGGACGGACGGACGGACGGACAGACGGACAACTTTTGCGATGTCATAGGTATCCCTCCACTTACGTTTTGGGATCCCAAAAACACAAGTGGAAACAGTTGTTTTCTGGTTGTACAGAAAGGCACTATCACTGAAAATGCAGAGAATGTCGGGCTAAAAATAAACGCTGACAAATCGAAGAGCATGGCCGTCACAACACTCACAAGCTCGTCGCTTCTTTTCCATTGCAAAAACAAGGATCTAGAACAAGTTCAGGAGTTCAAGTACTGATTGGGATGGAGAGACCTCGACCGAGATAAAACGTAGAATTGGGCAAGCAACAGGTGCCTTCAACAGATTTAAGCCTATTTGGAGAAGCACCAAATATTCAATGCGACTGAAGCTACGACTCATCAACAGCAATGTACTATCGGAAGTCCTTCACGCAAGTGAATGCTGGAAAATAAACACCCAGCTTGAAAAAAGGATCCTCGCATTTGAAACTATGAGCATCAGAAGAGCCTTGAATGTAAGCTGGCAGCAAAATATCACCAATGCAGAAATACGCCAAAAAACAGGTCAGCCGTCTGTCTTCCAGCTGCTGAAAAGAAGGCGGTGGACATACCTCGGACAGGTCATTCATATTGACGAGAGCCGCCTTCCTTGAACAACCTACGAGTGGAAGCCAGACGGGAGAAGAAAGAGAGACCGCCCCAAAAAGACATTCAGGCGAACATAGATTGGCTAGATAGATTAATGTTGCTTTTAAATGTGTCCAGGTCGTCGTCATCAGGCACGTACGCAGAGGGGGGGCCTCCGGGCCCGCCCCCCCCCCCCCCCCCGAAATCTCACGATGTTTCAGTATTAGTAGACGAGATTCTGGAAAATTTTGCTCTTAGCTCTGCTCGTCGGTTGCAGTTTGCAATAAGATAAGATAAGATAAGATTTTATTTGCGCTAAAAGCCAACGGCCATGGCAAATACGTATATAACAAAAAAAAAAAACAACACCACACACAAAAATATTAAACTCCTATAGGCACATATCCCTATGGGCTAAAGCTACCCTGAGGAACCTCACCAGCTGTTTTATATTTCCAAAACAGTTATTCCCTATTACACCACACATCCATTCTTCATCCATTCCCCTTCCATTCACACCAAAAATTTCTAACCTAAGTTCACTCAAACTTTCGCATTCACACAATAAATGCTTTAAATTCTCGTCCATGCTGCCACACATCGGACATGAATAAGGACCGGACCGACCCTTTGCCCTCCCAATATACCGTCTTCTCTCCCCCAGTGGCAGACTGTCTGCCCTACAACTAATCAAATCCCGTGTTTCCTCCCTTTTAAGACCCGCTTTAAAATACACTTCCTCCCCCCAAATCTCTTTAATTTTTGCATAAAACCTCAAAGACATTGACTCATCCTTGGCAACCTGCCAAGATTGAATTTCTTGATCCAACAGACGACTTTCCACCACCTTTCTCACATCACCCACAGGGAGTCCAGGCCCATCACCATTATTCCATAATTCTGACAAACCACACTGGTCCAATATCTGCCTCACCTGGGATGCCCATGAATCTTTTTTGGGGTCCCGCACGCTTTCCTTATATGCTGCCTTAGCGACTCGAACCCGTGGCATCTGCAGCAGCTTCTCCCAAAATGAAATCATACTTACCCATCTTTTTTTCCTTAAACTAGTTAGGCCCAGGTCACCCTTCAGAACTATCGAATTTATTTTGTTACTAACTCCTAGTACTCTTTTAAAATACATCAATTGCAGTTGCTCTAACTTTTCATACTTACCAAAACCCCAAATCTCGGATGCGTAATGTATAGCCGGAATAATTTTTGTCTGGAAAACCTGTTTATGTAACTTCATATCTTCTATAACTTTTAACTTACTTCTTAATACCATATTTATACATCGCTTACCTTTGGTTACGCTTGCTTCAACTTGGCTGCCGAAGGAACCATTTGACTTAAGCTTATGTCCTAAATAAATAAATTCTTCCCTAAACCCTATTTCCTCTCCCCTAAATTTCAATTTAACTTCATCTTCTAATCTTCCCCCTTTCCTAAAAATCATAACAACCGTCTTCGCCACGTTTAACTGTAACTCCTTTCCCGCCAAATATTGATCCAAAAAGTCCAATAACTTCTGGAGATCTGACCGACTGTCCGCTATCAACGCAATGTCGTCAGCGAACAACAACATGCACAAAGATATGATGTCAATACTAACTAATGGAGCACCCATTCTAGTCATAAAATCCTCAAGGTCATTTATAAAAAGGGTGAAAAGCTTAGGGGAAAGGGTACACCCTTGCTTAACCCCTTTCAATGACGTAACTGTCCGAGAAATCCTGTTCATTACTCGAACCACCATATAAATACCTGAATAAATTTGCGCTATAACTCTTACAAATGTTATCGGTAGCCCTACATCTACCAACACTTTCAACAATAGGCTACGTTTAACATTATCAAAAGCACCTTTTAAGTCAACAAATGCAACGTAAAGCTTACCTTTTCTCCGTGAAGTGTGCTTCCGTATTAACATCTGGAGCGAAAAAATCTGGTCTAGGGTACTGTAACCCTCTCTAAAACCAGCCTGGAGCCTACTTAACTTAGCCGTACTATTTAACCATGATTTTAATCTATTATCTAATATCTTACAAAATAATTTACTAATCGTATTTCCTAAGTGAATTTCCCTGTAATTTTCTTTATTTGTCCTATCACCTTTCTTAAAAATTGGGGTAACTACTGAAGTATTCCATCCTTCTGGCCAATAAATATTATTTATTATTGACGTAAATGCCAATGCCATGAAAGGTATTAAATATTGTTTACTCCATTTCCATACAATCGTTGGTATACCATCTATTCCTGGTGCTGATCTCCCACGCATACCTTTTAAAGAAACCCACACCTCATGTTCACTTACTGGAGCTACTAGCTTAAATTCTTCCTCGCCTATGGGTAAACTCACTTGTTTCTCCATCTCCTTTAATATTTCCTTAAAAACGGTCTGGTCGTTTTCGCATCCTTGCTCCTTATCCTCTAAAAAATCAGGCCAAGAGTCTGCTGGGGGCGTATGTTCGTTCATCTGGTTAGTTGTCAACATAGTCGTAACTCCCTTCCAAAATTCTCTACTGTTTTTACTTCTAAAATCCTTCACCACTCTATCTTTCAACTCCTTATCCACCAATTCTTTCTTTAACTTCAACAAATCTTTATAAATCTTTCTTATCACCTTATATTGACGCAATTTATCACTTAGATTATCTGGGTCACTAGCTTTCACTGCAATTAACGCTTTTATTACTTCTTCTCTTTTATCATAGCATTCCTTGTCAAAAAATGTTTTATTCCCATGCTTAGCCTTCTGTTTCTTAACACTAGAAATTTTGGAACACTTATCATATAATGTGTCTGTTTCTTGATATGTGTGAGCTTTTGGTTTTTGTAGATGTTACATAATATAATGCGCCTTTTATATACTGTTTTGAAGGATTTGGGCCCCCACCGAAAAAAATTCCTGCGTACGTGCCTGGTCGTCATATATACAAATATAAACACTAACTAAGATTAACAATTTTTACAAATAAGTAAAAACTTTTTTTTTCATACGGCACATGGTCATTTTATCTGTTAGAGCTTTGGAATCGCTACTGAGGTCGCTACTCTTGCAGGTCGCAAATACCTGCCCCCCCCCCCCCCCGAAAATGTTGGCTAGTAACGCCTCTGCTTCAGGAAGTCGCAAGTTTTCGGACGTAGTTTCACTATAGTTTGGCGTACTTTTGTTTATTTATGAGAGTCCAGTTTGTGTAGGCTACCGTTTAACTTATCCATTCCACGTATTTTAATTTCAAAACTAAAACAAAATTACGTCAAACTACATCCGAAGACTTAAATGCAGATTACATCTTTTCGTAAAATGTTATCGTTGCTGTAAGCTGTTCTTTAGAGTCACGTCCCTCAAAGGTTGCGACATTGAAGCGTATATTTTCAATTCAGTTCCATTCTTATAAAATACTAGAGTAGAGCATACAACACATAGGCTAGACATGTTATAGTTAGAAACTTTATAAGATGGAAGTAGGCTTCTTCACAGTGTGTTTAGTTCCGAGATCTGTAACGAAGATCTGCACTGAGAGTATCTCTCCCAGTAGTCTGTTCCCTCCATCGAAGCTTTACAGGATCCAGGTCCTCCGCGGTGTAGTCTTGCAAAGTCATCGCAGTTCAGAGCATCCGATTTGCAGTTCTGTCAACAAAATATTTAATAAAATCAGTAAAGCTAGAGGCTACAGACCCCAACCCTGGCTCATGATCTTGAAATTATCCTCACATGTTTCGAGAGTCTATCTATTAATTGTGTGTGTACTGCTCTCTTATTGTGTTGATTTCCTTTCTCGAGATTCCACGGTAGCATCAGTGCAGAGTCATCTACTTGAATGGTAACTATAGGTTCATAACAACAGCGACAAGGGGCGTCGGCGTTCTCCGAAGTGACCGTCTCTGGAGAAGCTCTAGAACACTGTTGTGTTTTGACCTCGATTATGTGTTACAAACAACAGTAAACACAAAATAGGCTCGTTGAAGTTTAACTGGAAAGGCAGCTTGTTTCGCATCTGATTTTTGAATAAAGTGAAATAATTTGACTCATCTGAGGGACCAACCGGGGCTTTAGCAAAAACGTGCGCTGCTTGAATCAAAAATCAAAATTCATTCAGACGCGGAAAATTCAAATTGAAGCAAAGGCCTGCGTTTCCAAGGCGAAAGATGCGGGATCGACTAAAACCAGGAAGGGAAGGGAACGCGAGAAAATCAGGAAGGCATACTAAAACCAGGAAGGGCATAATAAAACGAAGAAGGGCACACTAAAACGAGGAAGGCTGTCGCCAGAATTCGCCGCACCGTTCCCTTCCTCTATTTAGTATATTTTGAGGGGTCGGCAACTTTTTAAATTCAAAGTTCACCATCCCTTCCTCGTTTTAGTACCCTGACATGGGTAGGTAGGCATTCAGTTCAGTGATGGGTCGGCAACTATACATATTTTATTCACCTTTTCATTTCTTGTTCTTGCGGTAAGCGACTAGTCTAGCGAGGGGTCGGCAACTAAGATATTTCAAGTCCACCATTTCCTTCCTCATTTTAGTATCTTGAAAGTACTAAAACGAGGAAGGAGATCGGGAATTTTAAATTATTCTTCTTTGAGGGGTCGGCAACTATCAAAATTTTTAGTTCACCGTCCCTTCCTTATTTTATTATTTTCAAGGTACTAAATCGAGGAAGGAAATGGTGGACTTGAAATAACTTAGTTGCCGAACCCTCGCTGGACTCGGAGGATTTGAATCGGCTACTGTCACAACGAGAAATGAAAAGTTAAATTACAATTTATATAGTTGCCGACCCCTCGTTGGACTAGGGAGGATTTTAGTTGCAAAGAAGAATAATTTAAAACACGTCCAGTTTCTTTCCTCGTTTTATTACTTTCAAGGTACTAAAACGAGGAAGGGATGGTGAACTTCGAATTTAAAAAGTTGCCGACCCCTCAAAGAAGACTAATTTAAAATTTCCTTCCTGCGTTTTAGAACTTTCAAGGTACTATAAAACGAGGAAGGAAATGGTGGACTTGAAATGTCTTAGTTGCCGACCCCTCGCTGGCCTCGGAGGATTTTAGTCGCCTACCGTCAGACCGAGAAATGACAAAGACGAATTACAATTTTTATAGTTGCTGACCCCTCACTGGACTTAATGCTATCCATGTCAGGATACTAAAACGAGGAAGGGATGGCAAACTTTTAATTTGAGAAGTTGCCTACCCCTCAAAGAATACTAAATAGAGGAAGGGAACGGTGTGGCGAATTCTGGCGACAGCCTTCCTCATTTTCGTATGCCCTTCCTGGTTTTCGTATGCCCTTCCTGATTTTATTATGCCTTCCTGCTTTTCCCGCGTTCCCTTCCCTTCCTGGTTTTAGTCGATCCCGAAAGATGCGACATCGGAGAAGTTCCGCCTGTAGAAACGTAAGGAAATCATTTTAGAATATGTCTGGCAAGGAATCTGATATTTTATTTTATTTCGGGCAGTGGCTTATGTTTTTAATCGATAAATATTAGGGACAAGCACATAGAGGTACAACAAATCCGAAAGAATGAGTTCATTCTATGAAATCGATTGTCCCTAGATAATGGACAAACAAAGTAACGCATTTTTATTGGGTTTTGAGGAATATTTAAGTGAATTAGTGATATTTTACTAGACTGTTAGATCTGCGCCGTATTCGGTTGAACTTTGAGATTGTTACTCAACACTATAAGTCTTCGACATTCGACCTACCCTACACATGTATTCGTCGCGTTTTATGCGTTTTCTATTTGTCCACAACACATCCAACTCCACATTCATCAACTATCGGTTTCGCGTGCGATTAGCAACAGACCTTCAAGACGCTGGTCTGCCGTTGTTGAGCGCAAGGTGGTCTTAACCAACTTGATTTTGCTAAGAAGTCTTTCCCTTTTGCTGAGGTAATAGGTCTGACCCAGCTTGAACGTTTCCATACTAGTGGTAAGACATTTTTCAATTCATGAAAGACTTTTTCAAACTTCTTGGTTGTTTTGAGCCTCTCCTGGTGACTTTCGAGATCATGTCGAAACAAGGCTAACTAGTTTTTGAACTCTTCTTGGCTTATCACCGGAATGGATTCGAGAAAGCTGTCAAAACTGGAGTAGACGGTACCGTGGTATTATTCCTGGAACAGTATTTGTAGTTGGAAATTATGTAAATTTCAGTAGGGAATACCTATGTCTTGAAAGCTACAGAATTTTAGGAGATTACCGGAATAACCCGGTGAACGTTCCGATACGCTGTGTTGTCTGTCTGCCCGAATCGCTCTGGTAAGTTGTGTGTCGGGGTCATTCTGGTATTCCGGTAAGCTGTGAATCTATATTTATCCGTTAAGCAGCAAAATTCCGGTAGATTACCGGAGCCGAATTCTGGCAGATTCCCTAGGGCAAAGTCCAATAGATCCCCTGATCCAGCCTCAACTTCCGACGCACCAGTCAAAACTACCCACAGACTTTCTGCCCCTCCCCCATCCCCACTCATGACGCCCGTGAACAGTGACCAGAATCATTCGAGTAACACTTTAATTTAATACCAGGTTTATTTATATTTGCCATTAAAATTGTACCTTACCTTACACGCCCTTGTGAGCAGCGAATCCTGGGTCTTTCTTGAAATGTTATTCGTGCCTCTTTCCTGGGTAAGCCCTTCCAGGCTAGTAAGTTTGCTGGGTTTACACCTTTCGATTTACCTATGGACCCGGGTCACTGGTCATGTGATGTGTAGCGCAAACTAAAACTCCTGATTTTTTAATCTTGCTAGATCTTACAGCTTAATTTTGTGTTGGCTTTCAACCGTTTGAAGTTTTCCCTTCGATCCATTTAGGCTACTTTTCCCTGATTCATTCCAATTCAAACTATTTTCCAATTGTTTATTTAAACACTTTCTCAACAAACCTTATCATTCTTCAATGAAAACAAAAGAACGCCCTATGAGTTCTTAAGCAATCCCTCTCCGCTCTGCCTGCCTAACAATACATCAACTAAAACCCTTTCTTTAATTCATAATATTCAGCCGGTCTTTTTTTGTCCCTTTTCATGCGCTAGGCTTACTGGAGTAATTCTATTTAGAGTGAAAAACCATTACAAACAACTTCCAGGGTATTTTTACAAGCCGCACATGTTCGCCAAGACTAATATATTCCATCATCATTTACGCGGAACCGAGCGCGGAACGCATCTCAAATACGTCAGCCATTTATACAGACAAGAGGATAAAGATTCTCTGTTAGAAACAGTGTTACAAAATTGTGGAATAAACATCAATCTAGTTTAGACCTAAACTTTCTTCAAATGTTCTAAAAGGTAAAATAAAAACAAATATTCTGATTGAATAGTGATATATTGAGTAATAAAGAGTGTATATAATATTTAATAAGACTGATGGGTTGTCCATTTAGTTTTGACAGTTTCTTTTTCCTCTCGTCTTGTTTTTATGGCACTTGCCCTTCGGCCAAGTGCCATATAGCGATTGTAATTCCTGTCCGTCAGTCGGTATGTCGGTATGTCGGTATGTCGGTCTGTCGGTCCCGGTTTTGCTAGTTCGGGCACTTCCAGATAAGCTAGGACGATGAAACTTGGCAGGCATATCAGGGACTGGACCAGATTAAATAAGAAATAGTTGCTTCCCTGATCCGACCATCTGGAGGGGAGTGGAGGGAGGGGGAATCCGGAAAAATTAGGAAAACTTAAATATTTTTAGCTTACGAACGGGAAATCGGATCTTAAATAAACTTGATATATGGAAGGACGTCATGTCTCATACGCTCCATTTTAAATCCAGACCGGATCCGGTGACATTGGGGGGAGTTGGAGGGGGAAACCGGAAATCTCGGAAAACACTTAGAGTGAAGGGATCCCGATGAAACTTTGTGGAAAGAACAAGCAGAAGTCCTAGATACGTGACGGATATAACCGGAACGGATCCGCTCACTTTGGGGGAGTTGGGGGGGGGAGAAGTCCGAATTTCTAGTGATCCCGCGAGTTTGGTGCTTCCTGATGTGCTGGGACGCTGAAAATTGGCAGGCATGTCACGGACCCGACCAGATTAAATAGGAAATAGTCATTTCCCCGATCCGACCATCTGGGAGGGGGAGTGGAGGGAAGGGGAAGCCAAAATTTGAGGTATTTTTTATCTTCCGAACGAGTCATAGGATCTTGATGAAATTTTATATTTAAGATGACCTCATGTCTCAGACGTCCCACTATAAATCCGGACCGGATCCGATGACACTGGGGGGAGTTGGAGGAGGAAACCGGAAATCTTGAGAAACGCTTAGAGTGGAGGGATTGGGATGAAACTTGGTGGAAAGAACAAGCACAAGTCCTAGATACGTCAATGATACAAGCGGACCAGATCCGGGCACTCTGGGGGAGTTGGGGGGGGTACGGATTTCTAGCGATCCCGCGAGTTCGGCATACTTCCTGATGTGCTAGGGCGATGAAACTTGGCAGGTATATGTCAGAGACCCGAACAGGTTCACTTGAGAACAGCCGTTTCCCCGATCCGAACATAGTGGGGGGAGTGGATGGATGGGGAGTCCGGAATCTAGTGGCGTGTTTAACTTTTGAACGGGTGATCGGATTTGAATGAAACTTGTATGGTGGAAAGAGCTATCACCTCGGATGTTCAGTGTAAGTCCGGGTCGGGTCGGGTTATACCTGTGGGGATGGGGGGGGCCGGAAAACTCAAGAAACGCTTAAAGCAGAGGGATTGGGACGGAATTTAATGGAGAGAACAAGCATTAGACCTAGATCCGAATTTGACGGAGCCAGATGGTTTCGGGGCTCTGTGGGGGGGGGGGTAGAGGGGGTTTCCTGGAATACCGGTAGTCGGGGGTTAGAATAGTTCCAGAAGTACTAAGACAATGAAACTTTGCAGGCATATTAGCGACCCGACTTAATTGACTTATTTATTTAAACTAGGATACGACCAACTAGGGTCAAACAAATGGGTGATAAGAATCGATGGCCTCGACATGTAAAAGATGCGTTCGAACAAATGCGACCGCGGTTGGGGGAATTGGGGGGGGGGGGGGGTACTTTTGACATGCACTAAAACCAAACGAATGGCCCGAATGAGATGCAAGTTCGACAGTGCCGAGTTTATGCGGCCTAAATTTGTTATTTGGCGTCCGGGCCGGATGCGGCCAAGGTAGGGGGGGGGGGGGGGTACTAGAAACTTGCAGATAGGCTATGCTCCAATTTCAGTGAAACTTGATGGACAGGAAGAGGGAATTCGGAGATATGACGTTTATGTTTTCAAGTCCTGTTCGGCGACAGTGGCGGGAATTGGGGGGAGATTGCCGGAAACTTTGAGGCTCGCATAGGAGTCAAACGAGTGCATCAGTTTAAATGAAACATAGGATTTAGAGAGAGAGCATATACCCTAGATGACATATTTTGGGCAAGGATCCGGATCCGACAACGTTGGTGGGGGGAGGGGGTACCAGAATTTTCCAAAAATGCTCAGATTCGACCGAAACTTGATAGGTGGTATAAAAGAAGATACTTTAGATGATCCATTTTTTTAGTCCGAACCAGATTCGGCCTCGGTAGGGGGAGATGGAGGGAGTACCGTAAATATTGTAGCACGTCTAGGGATCAAACTAGTGGATTTATTAGGCTGAAACTTGGAAGTTTGAACAGTCATGTGCATTTGATAATCGAGACGATGCCGGAACTGCTCAGAAGTGAGTGAAACAAAATATCCTACTTCTATTTCCGAACCGCATTTTTGGATGGCGGGTGTATTTTGTCACGTTCTCATCTACTTTCTTGTACTGCCTAGTCGTAACAAGTGCCATATGAGCTCGTAGCTCTTGTTTTTTTTTTACTGAAGATGTTACTTGCTAAGTGTCATTAATGTTGGGACCGGATAAGGGTAGTTGATTCAGTTAGAATTCCTCTCTGAAGTTTAACCGAAAGGGCTAAGATAAGACAGTCTAGTCATCCATCATCTATTCACTTAAATAGGCCTGAAGGTCCGATGAAAATGTGTCACTTCATCGTTCCCGAATAATCGATTTGTATCAAATAACTTGATTCTTACGACCTTGTCGCACCTCGTACGTCGTCGTACCTCTATGCTCAAATTGTTTTACTTTCAGTCCTGATACACCCTCATCTCTCGCCTTCATCATATGCTAGGTGATTATAAGCTTCCCTCTCTTGGCTTTTGAAATCCATGCTTTTGCTGACATTCAAATTCGCCGTAGCTGGATGAATCCTGCTTTGTACAAGCAGCATACATTCTATTTAAACACAGCCCGAACAAAAAAAATACCTTAAAAGAGTCAAATTAATTCAGTGTATTCGAATTCAGGACACAGAAATAAGTCGGCTTTTCAGTTAAACCTTAAGTTGTATTTGTAATTGTTATCTTCTGGCGATCGAGCCTGCTCTCTGTCCTGAGAAGTGAACTTGTACTCCTTTCTGGCTCCAATAATAGACAATAGTTGTATTAATGGGGCTCGGATAGTACACGCACAAATCAGTAAAATAATGGAAAACTGGACCACATTTTAGTTCCAGGATTTAAGCGGGATAAATCCATGCCATTTCGTAGCGAAAACGGGCACTACAAAGAAGTTAACAAACTTTTACTACTTCAGTCAAAGAGTAAAGGTATCAGCATCAGTCGTGACAGGCTTTACTGGCTGTGCTGATCTCCGATTCCCTGCTCTCAGTCATACAGTACAATACTAGAGGTACTTCCGCACACCCCTCCTGTCACTCTCCCCAGATTTTGGCACTCGAAGCTGACTTCAGTCAATGGCCCATGATTTTCATACCATTGCCGCGGCCACTAAAAGTTCAACCGAAAAGGGCTGAGATGAGACACCAGCTACCCATCACTTATTCACTTAGAGAGGCTTGAAGACCAGATGAAAATACGTTACTTTGTTGCTCATCTATTCACGAAATAATCGATTTTAATATAGTGTAATTTCCCTGTCGGATTTGCGGTACCTCTATGCGCTTGTACCTGTTGTATTCTTGACGTAAACGATTTACAAAAGAATAATGGTCACACGGTGAGCTAACGTCCGCGAGCTGGTTAGGCTACTGGCGACTGAAAAGCCGCGTTTGTATTGATATTCAAATTTTCCACTTCATAGTAAAATTTGCGTTGTGAAGACAGCCGTAGAGTCCTAAACGTTATACTGGAGCAAATAGCGAAAAATAAGAAAAACCCTTAACACAATCCAAATAATGCAGTTCATTCAATTAAATGATACAAAATTAGATGTCTTTTCAGTTAAACTTTAAGGACCGACTCTATGAAGTTTCAAAAGAGACATCTACCGTGACTGAGATAAACCTGCATCGTAGCTAAAGCTCGGACTTTTTTACACTCTTGAATGTCGCCAGCAATAGTACAGAAATCATAAGCCATGTTGACATATTTTTTAGTTAGCTTGTTTTTGGCCGAGAGGTGTATATACGACAAGAACTGCTTACCTTCTTGTAACGGGCGATGTAGGAACGGATGGTCTTCATTGCACAGGCAGTGTCTTTCGCACATCTCTTATATACTTCTGAAATGAATCGAAATAATACGCCAGAATCTTACATGGTCGGAAAATCCTCATCCAACATACACATACTTTCTCAAGTTTAAGCTATACTCGTGCTTTGCGCCGAATCTCTGGGTTTGTGCATGTTTACTTTTATCTTCTATCATGAACTTCAGGAATTACCATCAAAGTAAACCCATTAGGGCAATTCATGCGCGGTACGAAAGAAGTTTTGTCCCCTCCTTTCTGAGTTTTTTCAACGCGAAATTTTAAATTCTTTTCCTCTTTTTTATATTATTAATTGAATTTTTAGCGTTTTAATTTGTTGCAATCCTTGTTCTTCAGTCAGTCAGTCAGTCAGTCAAGACAGACAGATAGTCAGTCAGTCAAGATAGACAGACAGTCAGTCAGTCAAGACAGACAGTCAGTCAAGACAGACAGACAGACAGTCAGTCAAGACAGACAGACAGACAGTCAGTCAAGACAGACAGACAGACAGTCAGTCAAGACAGACAGACAGTCAGTCAAGACAGACAGACAGACAGTCAGTCAGTCAAGACAGACAGACATACACACAGTCAGTCAAGATCGACAGACAGACAGTCAGTCAGTCAAGACAGACAGACAGACAGTAAGTCAAGACAGACAGACAGACAGTCAGTCAAGACAGACAGACATACAGACAGTCAGTCAAGACAGACAGACATACAGACAGTCGGTCAAGACAGACAGACAGTCAGTCAAGACAGACACACAGTCAGCTAATACAGCCAGACAGTCAGTCGAGACAGACAGACAGACAGACAGTCAGTCTAGACAGACAGACAGACAGTCAGTCAAGACAGACAGATAGTCAGTCAGTCAAGATAAGAATCAGTCATGTTAATACCGTAAGGAATGTTTTTCGAATAATAAAGATTGATAGATTGATTGATTGAAAGGTGCAACGGTAAGAAACTTAAGCCTTAAAGGTTGTTCAACCTTCTGTCATTTTCGAATAATTATAGCCGTTGTTTGGATTTGTGGAACAAAGAAGCAGTTGTGTTCATAACAATCTTACCTTTTGACTGATAAGATCTTGAGAAAGTACTTTCGTCGGGCAAAGCCCGGGCGAACCGTCCCGGCGAAATTTCACTAGGTTGTCGGCAAATACAAAAGAAATAAATCTTGTATCCTTTTTTCGGGAGCAGGTCGACTCGTCGGCACGCCGGGTTCTTTTTATACGCAAGAAATCAAATTGTGCATACATTTTTCGGTCGAAACACAGAAGAAATCGAACTCTGTTTGCTTTTGTTGGGCCTCAGGTGTTCGTGTCGGCACATGAGCCTTTGTCGGGCGTCGGTCGACTCGTCGGCACATCGCGTTCTGCAAACGTCTGTCGGGCGCCCCCGGGGAGTTTAAGTCTCGTCGGCGCATCAAGTTATTTTGACACGCAAGAAATCAAGTTCTGTACAGTCTTGTTGGGCAAAACAAGTGAAATCAAATGCTGAACGGTTTTGTCGGGCGTCAGTATTCTCGTCGGCACATCAGGTTGCTTTTACTCGTAAAAATTTGATTCTGTAAAGGTTTATCGGGCGCATCCTAAAAGTCTAAGTTTCGCCGGCAGTTTCGTTTAAGTTTAAGTTTCGTCGATCTATTTAAACGTAAGAAATAAATTTCTTTACAGTCTTGCTGGGGAAAACACAGAAGAAATCAGATTCTGAATGCTTTTGTCAGGCGTCGGTATTCTTGTCGGCACATCCGGTTCTTTTTATACGTAAGAAACCAAATTCTGCAAATATTTGTCGGACGCATGTACCCGGAAGCGGCAGATCGGGATCTTATTACACGCAATAAATCGAATTTCGTAAACTTTTGAAGAGCCAACCCCGGAAGTTTATGTCCCTTCGACAAATTCGAGATTTTTCCACACATAAGAAATCAAATGACCGCAAAGTTTTGTCGGACGAAGGCCGAAAGTTTAAGCTTCGTCGATCAATCGCGTTTTGGTTTAACGCATATGAAAACAAATTCTGCAGACTACTTTAAGTCTAGTCAACGAATCGAGATCTTCTTCTGGACATCAAAAATCAAATTAGATTCAGTGAAATTCTGTCGGGCGAAGACCAAAAGCTTAAGTCTTGTCGTTAAACCGTTTTTGTTTGTTTGTTTTATAATGCACCGTCAAACCCTTTTTTGTACCTCTATGTTCCTTGCCGTCAAAATTCGGCAAACCTTTTATTCCTGTTTTCTTTGTTGGTCGTTTGTCTGTTCGTACCCATAAATTGCCCTTTTTGGTTGATCAAGGCTACACACCGATGATCGAAAGCACTTCTAGGCAAATTAGGATCCATACTTCTTTTCTTGGTAATTTCTCGGTGAGATCATAGTCTCGAAGAGCAAATGAGGGGACGCAGTACAATGGCGATCGCAGTTCTCGAGTATTAAACAGGTCGTTTTTAGCGTGAAAACTAAGTTTTTTTTATGTAAATTCAGAACAAATCTGCTTTGTGCCTACTTGTTGTGGATGGTCACTACTTTTTTGATGGTAAGATCTATGATATCACAGGTAGGCTTACTTTTATTTGGTATCGCGAAAAGGCGTTGGCTCATCAGCGTTTCCACAAAATTTCGCATGCGTCACATTTTAGTATTCTCTATTTGAAAGAACGGTGTTACATTTCGTTGGTGTTATAGGCTTGAAATTCTTTGGGGTTTGAAACACATTTAAGGCTAGAACTTATATGGCAGGTAGGATATAGATCAAATTGCTTAGCAAAAAAGCAGTTTTAAAAATTTTTGCATGCGGCGCTCAATTTTAACTTGTTCAGTGCACAATTTATGGAAGCTTCTCTTTTTAGCGAAATCTGAACTAAGCCAAAGTCGATAATTTAAATAATAATATATAAATTTACATGAAAGGAATAATCTCGACTGATTTATTATAGTTAGTTTTACAAAATGTATTCCCTGTGATGCATTTCCTAGTGTTTTCTATTTGGAAGAACGGTTTTTCATTGAGTTGTCGTAGGACTGAAATTCATGGTGGTTTGAAACACATTAAAAGCTATAGCTTGTATCGTAGGTATATCTTATTTTTTCCGGAAAAAGGACGGATTAAAAAAAATTGCCTGTGGCGCTTAGTTTTTCTTTTCCGGGGTACAGTCGTTCAAATTTTAACGAAAGGTGAAATTAAATAGCTGAATATGAGAATTTCTATATACGACTTTACATTCAAGGAATAATATCAACTTATGCATTACAATTAGTTGTATACCGGTTCTGTTCTGTACTGGCTGGAAATGGCGGGAAATGTTCTGTCGGAAAAATTTGCAGTTCATCGGCACAAACTGAACGCCCCCCTACCTAGTCTCCTAGCCACTGATTATGGTGTGAAGAATAGAGGTAGAAGTCGTGTGTTATTTTGTTCAAGCACGATCTGCCAGAAGTCCGGTTCGTTGACTAATGAAAAGGAAGAAATCCTCTGCGGTGTGTTCTTCGCGTAAGCAGTTTTATGCATAAAATATAAAGCTCTTTTCCTCACCATCTGATTTCGTCGAAGTTTCTCCGGACACCCGATTTCTCCCGCCATCTATCCAGTATTCTATTTGCATGGCAAACGCTCCAACCTTCGGGGAACCTCTTATGCCTGCGTTTGAGCAGCCTGTACTTCCCTGGCAAATGCATTGCATGCAAGGGGACATTTGTTCCTTGGAGGTTTCGTTCGGAATAGACAGTTGGGTCGAGGTGCTTGTCGGAACGACGAGCGGTTGGATGGGGCCTTCTAGAAGACAGAATAGATGAAGTGCCTGGTGTTACTGACACATTGTGCCGGACACATTACCGATGATAGAATCTCTCCCTATTCCCTAGAATTAAATAAAGCCCAAGCCTGGCTACTCGCCAACTGGGCTATGATATTTATCCTCGTAGTGACTAAAGAAGAATACAAAAGACTCCATTTGAAGGTAATAGCAATTGGCAAAACAGAGATACCAGCAGACAATCTGTTTCAGAACATTCTTTTGGTCTGTTTCATGAATGGAGTGAGGCAAACGACAAAATACTACGTCGATTCAACATAGGTTACACTTTCAGAACTTTATAACATTTCACAGAAGCATGTCACTATACTGTCAACAGACACCGCTTTGGACTTCTAATATTTGTTTTGATTAAAAAAAGAAGAAGAAATAAGTTAACCATCTAGTACTCCTGACGACTAACTCTTCGCGCCAATGAATCGACGATAGATCACCATGAGCCCAGCGAAGAACCAGAAACGTCACGACAACAAACCTTGTTGATTGGTTGCGCCGGATTTGAGTCAATTCAGAGGGTTCGTTCAGGTGACTTTTATTGTTCTTCTAGAGGTTCACTGGTGTGTTTCGGACATAGTCATACTAGTCAACTAGACTTGCCTCCTTGCTCAACATTTCCTTCCTCACCTTCGAGAGATAGTTTCTCGTCCGTCTGCTGTCTTATCCAGTCTAGATATTCAGCTACGCGGGTGTAAACTCCTAGTCTGTCTTTAAAGGCACATCCTCTCCCGGCTGACACGATCCCTCGTAGGGTCCACCTAGCCTCAATGCCTGAGGTTAGGGAAGTGTAAAGGGGGCCACCGGAGTCACCCTGAAATGAAAGCTAGTTTAGTTGTATTCCATTGTACGCAGTGTCTTGAAACAGAGCGTTAAAATAAGCTGTTTCATCTTAAAACCAAGTCCTCTCGTTAATTTGGTTAGTCCTCTCTGTATATCGTGATACCAGCAAACTTTTCCATCCAAGATAGTGCCAGAAACACGTGGGTACCCCTTTGCTCTAGAATCATTATGAATCGAGCTTAATGATCCATCACCGAATAGTTCGAAGTCCTAGATAACTGGTCCCAAGCCCGGTTGTGAAAGGAGGAGGGTTGGCCGATAGGCTTGCTACCTGTCTCTTTAAAAAGTCTGGTGTAGGTATTAGGCTGTGTCGTGCTTTATAAGGTATGGTTCAGGTTAGTTGGTTAAGGTCTTGACTTCAAGTTAATCTGTTAGGGTCAGTCGGATTTGAACCCAGCTAACAACTTTATGTTGTGTTATCAGATCCCTTCTGGGAGTTCTGGGTCCTAACAATCCTTTAACTTACTTTTATTATTTACCTTTTTCTAAGAATACATTTATATTTCGTACTCGAGCTAAGGTTTTCTCTGGGTGTTCCTGGTAAAGGGTTTACGGCGGACCAACGATACACTGTACACGCCCCAGAAACCAGTCTCGGCCACCATGCTATCAGCAACTGAAAATACTCGGCTTTCCAGTAAAGCGGGGCGTTATAGTAATATAGTGACAGCAGTAAATTCGGGGCTACGCCTTTAAGGGTTTTATGAAATAATTAGTTTTTCTCAAAAGCTCAAAAGACTTTTGTTTTGAAAATTTTGGGATTGATGCGACGATTTTCGTCAGGACTCGTGACGGCGGCCAGGAAAGAAGACAATTTTGAATCTTGACGTATTTAGACCTATTTTGAACCTGAACCTAGCCTAGTTAGGTTATTTATTTTTTGTCGTAGGCAACAGGATTTGGTTTTTCAGGACGATTTCTCTCTTTCCTAGTCGGTAGAAAATATTTTTCGGTCAAATTCAGTCTCATGCGGAGCTAAAAGGTTATAAAACTGACCGACAAAATAAACTTTTGCGATAACCTATGCGTGGCACATAAAAAGAAAAAATCCCCAACCAAACAAGGAAGAATGCCAGTGGCAGGCATAGGCTAAGAGTCCTTGCCAATCACCAGTCTGCCGGAACCATTGGAAGAAACAGCAAACAATAATTGCAGCTCCTACTCGGTAGTACCCCACATGTAGGATCAAATCGGGGATTTCTGTGCACGGCAGGGCTTACTATTCCTGCGGCGGAAGAGACAACATCGTTTCCATCAGACACGCACCGCAGTTCTATTCTAATTATGCCCTGTTCTTGGAACATTTGTTTCGGCTCATGGAAACAGGATATTTTGGGCACCGAGTAGGCCATGCCAAAAAGGCAAAAATCTGACGTGAACAGCTGGAGCGAAGAAAAACACAGGCAGGGAAAAAAACATTAAAATTAGCCCTAGTGAAGATGTCGATTAAGTCTTTCGGAGCGAAGGTAATAGGCCAGGAGAACGGTTTATGGAGCTGGACGCGAAGGTTACAGAAAACATTTTTACTTTCTCTGTCCTAAGCGCCTATGAGGAAAGCAGTGGTGTGAAACCGCGACAACAAAACACGTCACATAGAACAAGACTAAAACGGGAAGGTGGATCAAGTGAGAGGGCCGAGTGGCATCATGAGAGCTATGACCAGGGAACTCGTGACTAGGCAGTTTTTAGTGTGTTCGCCCAGAAAAGTAAATTCTGGGTCATTTTCCCCGGATATATATTTTCTTCCAGAATACTTCGTATCTACATCTTAATTTTAAAACTACGATAATTCGGCAAACTTCAATTCCGAGGAAGATTGTTGTTTTCTTCTATTAGCAAAGCTATGTTGAACCAAGAAAAGCTAATTGGGAACAGTTTTAGGAGTTATCCCACATTGTTTCAAGACACAAGTCCAGCGTACCAGGTTAATGAAGGTACAAGGCGGTTCTGGGAACTATGCTGAAATTTATGTATTTAGATAGGGAATCGCAGGAATTTTTGTTAGGCTATTTGACCAGGGCATCCGACACACCCCAAGCAAGCAAATCTGCCCTCAGAGTCACAACTGGAGATCTGGTGAGAGAACAAAACATTTTGTTGTATTACTCTATTTGCAGATTTTGCACAGTAATTTTCGGCCAGGTAAGAAGCAACGGTACGACATAATTAGTTCCAGGACACAGCACAGAAGCATCCAAAGTTCAGTACCAGCTTCGGAGTGCAACGGACAGAGAGACCAGACTAAGAACTTACAAAATTACGAGTTAAGTAGTTTGTTTTTGTAACCTATTTTTTCCTCAAAGAAATTACGATAATAAGCGGATATAAAGGCAAAGGCGGATATAAAAACATGATTGAACTGAAAGTGGCGAAATCTGTGAAGAATGATTTCAAGTGTCCAGGTGATGAGCAGAAGCTTAAATTGATAACGACTCTCTGAGCCGTGGTTAGACTACAGTCGTTTAGTGCGTGCTATTTTCTCGTCATGAGCCACTTTCTTCGCGACATGAACTACCACCAGTTTAAGGATTCAGGAGAACGATGTAAGGATATTTCCCCTCCTTAAGGATGACCTCTCACAAACACATTAGGTAAGATCCATCTGGTTTATTAAATTATTTTACAACAGGCCTCCCTCTCTAAGATTTGTTTCCCCTGTCTTTTCTGACAGACGTTGGCTGACAGCTCGAACCCAACCAAATAAATCACAACAAAGTCCAGGTCCCTGTCACACGGTCAAGTGGCAGAAATGGCAAAATACCGTTAGAAGAAAGCCACCACCATCCTAAGGCTTCAGCCAGCCAATCAGGAGTTTGTCTGCTGATTCATCCTTCTAACTCGCCACCTATCCATCAACTAACTTATATTTTGTACCAGCTTCAGAATATAATAACCATGTACTTGCGAATTGAGAGTTTACGATTTAAGACTTAGAAAGCGGGTAGATTGTTCGCCACAGCAGATAGGAAAGCAAGAACCAAATATACGCCTTGCCGAACGCTATCGTCTACGCTACTTAAACAACCCCTCAATCTGGCGGCTTCTCGCCATGCCAAGTAAAGTACCGAAGGGAGCCTTACAACGAGATCCTGATGACCACAATACAGATTAATTAGAAGACCTCAAATAAGTAACAATTTAGTAAGGGTAACAGGAACAACGACAGAGACTGAAATAAATCTGTCCTTGATCTGTTTTGTTTTACATCGTGTTAAGCAAATTCAGGGAGTGGGCAGGGATGGAAATGAGACAGTTAAAAGATCGTTTATCTTGGTCAATCTAAAAAGTTATGCTACCCCATGGGAATGTTGGTTTAACAGCGGAAAACAAGATCTGTCCGGTCATCCATCTGCAAATTCATATTGGAGTGTCATATTTTTGTTGCTGCTTCGTCAGAAGACGGACAGTCAGTCTTACAGTCGGTAACGGCTGTGGCTGTTGAAGCATTTTTGGGGGTGAAAGTTGAGATCAAATACGACACCACAGACTTCGACGAATATATTCGTCGGTTTTATAGGTTATATAAATTTTGCCGGATTTAAGTGATTCGAAGATATGAATCGACCATGGTAATATAAGGCTCAGGGTTTTTGCGAGAAAAAAAAAGGTTTCTAGGTAACTCCAGAAGGGGCAGCTTCCTAGGGTAACGCTTGTATGCGTTAGTTGCTAGATTGACCTAGAATTTTCTGTTTTATTACTTTTTAACAAACCAGGTAGTTGGAGCGCTTCGCATTCGGATAAATTTGTTTGAAACCTCCACTGCGGGAAGGCCTCTCGAGTGGATAGTCAGGTTTAAGTAAATTTATCAGAACGGCACGAACAAGTTAGTTTCGGGAATAGTCTGCACGTCAGCTGCACGTCTAGCTGCACGTCGGGCAAGAATTTACGAAGTTGAGTAATCTCGAGTATTCAACAGTATGAACATGGGTAAATTTCTTTCCTTTGCACAAGTTCGTACAGTCGATTGTTTTGCGGAAACTTTTGCAGCTTTGGAAGTTATCAAGGGAAGGTGATTTTTAAAAAGGGAACCCTAAGGCCCATGTAACAGAGGTACAGGAATTTACAAAATATTCTAAGTAATGTAGATAACTTCGTCGGACAAGATAGACGTGTAATAACTAGCGAAGTACTTTCTAAGAGGGAGAAAGTGTGGATAGCTGAGTCACGGGTTACGATAAGCAGGATGGCAATGCTGGATCAGATCCAAAGTAGCATCTGGAAAATGTAACAGACGTTATAAGCGCATGGTGGATATGTATTTTTACACGCCGAAATGAGGGATTTCCGTGGTGTTGTTTTCGCGGAATTGCGGAGCGGAAAAGTGTAGAACAGAGAATTTTTCTGGGTGGATTCCAGTTTATGGTACCAACAAACTTGAAAAATCTAAGGTGAACTACGTCATGTAAGCCACAGATGAAAATACTTCGCATAAGAAGAAATCAAAGCATTTGCAAGGGATTTTTTTGTCGATTTCGAAATCATTATTCTTTGTATGACGATATGCAGGAGAAAGTCGAGTTTCACCAGTTTTTCTTCTCTTTGGCCTGATATCGAACAAAGCGTTCGTTGCACTCCGGGCTGTCTCTGGTGTTTAGTCACCAGTGTCTGGTTCTTCCCTTAAAATGCGTTTTTTTGTTCACCTGTGAGTTGATGAAAACTGGCTAACTCCTCGCTGAAGCCGGGCTCACGAGCAGGTTGTGGTTAGTCCGCACCGGTGAGATAAAACCGGACACTGGTTAGTTCAAAAACGTGTTATAAGACTGGTGAGAAGTCATTTTACACATAAATAATCAAATTCTGCAAACCAGTAAGTTGCTATTTTCCCCTCTATATAGCTTTACCCGCTTTTGTTTTCGTCATGAACGTACAGTGTGTCGAATGACAAATAAAACGGTACACGGTACTTTCATAATGAAACAAAAGGACATCAAAACTACAGTGAAACTACACCCGGAAAAAAACGCAACTCAAGTCTCGTCGGCGAACCGGCGTCTTTTTCTATTTGTAAGCCTGTCGGGCGAAGACCAAAAGTTTGTTACGTCCGTAAACCCGTTTTTTTTTTCAAATGCACTGGCAAACCTGTTTTCCTCGTTTCGATTCTGAGGAAGCATATTCTTAACGGAAAAATTACTTTTTTTGCTATCAGTTCGGAAGAAATCTACTTTATTTTTGATGGGTACTATTTTGTCACTTTTTTTTATCGACTGAGTCCTGTTAATAGCCATCGCAAAAAGACGGCATTTACGTCTGTAAATCTGGATTTTTTTTTTGTTTTTTAATGTACTGGCAAACCTGTTTTCCTCGTTTTGTTTCTTAATAAGTCTTTAAGATGAAAATTAGTTTTTTGCTATTAATTCGGGTCAAATATACTTTGTGTCTACCTTGTTTTATGGCCACTAATTTTTCACTTTTTCCGACGGACAAATTTGTGATTTCGTAGCTATTTTTTCCTTTTCAATGAATGAATGAATTTATTACATGCAGTTTAGTAATAAGGCATTTGCACAGTAAATGGGATCGCAAAAAGACGCTCTGCTCCTCGGCGTTTCACAAAATTTCGCCTGCGGCGCATTTCGTTGTATTCTCTATTTAGAGGAATGGTGTGTCATTTACTTGGCGATTAGGCCTGGAATTTTTTAGATTTGAAACACATTAAAGGCTAGAATCTTTCTAGATAAATGCAGATTAAAAAATTTCGCCTGCGGCTCTTGCTTTAATTTGTCCCGGATACAGGCGCTGAAAGCTTTCCGCTTCAGCGAAAGCTGAAATGTTAAGTTGAGGCTACGAAGGTATGTATACACAAATTTTGATGACAAGAATAACTTCAGCTGATGTATTGCAGCTAGTTTTACACCGGCTCTATTATTTGTTGGTGGGGAATGTCCGCCATTGCCGCGTAGTGGCGACAGTCCATTTTTGTCGGTACGTGCGAGTCTTATATTACGATCTAGGAGTCGTTGAAATATTGGGCCTCACCCCCCCTGGCCTGAGTGCTTCGGGCCACCCCTGTTCCCTGGGGGTACATCTTGGAGACTTCAAGGGATGAGGTTATCTAAGTGTGTTTTATTTCTAAGTAGGCATTTTTTTTAACGTGAAATTACTTTTTCTTGTGTCTACTTTAATCTATTTTGTGTCTGCTTTATTTCAATGGCAACTATTTTGCCACTTTTTTCGATGGACAGATTTGTGATTTCATGGCTATTCTTTACGCTCTCCTCGTTGGCTTTTCAAAAAATTTCGCATGTGGTGCATTTCGTAGTATTCTCTATTTAGAAGAACGATGTGTCATTTATGTGGCGATTAGGCTTGGAATTTTGAGATATGAAAAATATTAAAGGCTAGAATTTGTATGGTAAGTAGTTAAACCTTGCAAGACAAAAGCAGATTTAAAAAATCGCCCGCTGCCCTTGCTTTAATTTGTCCTACGAACAGGCACTGGAAGCTTTCCTCTTTAGCGAAAGTTGAAATGAAAAGCTGAGGTTGTGAATTTATGTGTATACAAACTTTGATTCAGCTGATGCATTGCATTTAGTTTGTACCGGTTCTATTATTCCTTGACGGGGAATGTGCGCCGTTGGCGCAACGGTGCAACAGTTCATTTTTGTCGGTATGTGCGATTCGTATATTTCGATCTAGAGGTCTTTGAAATGAGGGGTCTCCCCCCCTGGTCTGAGTGCTTCGGGCCACCCCTGCGTTCGAGAAGAAGATACAAGCGATATCTATCTATCTATCTAGGTATCCAGCTTTAGGCATAGGCTCTGCCAAATACTAGATATACCCGTAGCGTTTGGCATAGTGTGTCTAAAAGTCAAGCGTTTGTGGCAGACAGCCCCCCCCCCCCCGCCCCGGGTTCTTCCCTCTTTGAAGTGGTACTGCGAGAGCTAATATTTAACACAGGGACAAATCGTATGTTTTAAATAACTGTTGTATGTGTCTCAGACAGATAAATTGACAACATACCTGACAAGCATCTTTTCCGCCATCAAGGATCCCAGCGCAAAGATGCGTTGGTAAAATTGCACTCCCGCTAAAAGCTCGACTGCAAACTTCGTCGCCATGGGTCACCAAATTGACCTTTAGTAGGGTGTCGCTACTACTTCCTCCGAGGGAGGTTGTGCCCCAGCCTGCAAAATAGAGGTAGGTAGGTACGTTTTTAATTTTAACCAAAACATTGAGAATAAAATAAGTAATATGACTAATATCGTATCGCAGAAAAAACAAAGTCCTAAGGACTTGTGCTGCAATTTATTCATACTACTTGTATCTAATAAATAAATAATTAAACACAAGAATTTGCAATTATCCACCTAGCCTATGACTTAAATAAGAAACAATTGAACGTGAACACTACAGAACGAAAATCCTTAATATTTACTCCTTACCAGTTTCAGCCCCACCCGAACAACTGTGAAAACAAGACCAAAGGTTTCGATGGGATCCCAAAATTTTAATATTTGCTCCCGACAATTCGGTCTTGTAGATATTTGGTCTCAGATCCGTTTTGTGCTGTCGAATATTCAGATATGGATTCAGCATGCGGTTTATCCTATAGCCTACGTCGTATCTCCTTCCTTCCTTACTTCTGCCCAGCTTCCGGTTTCGGCCGGATTCCGGACAAACTATTTGTCTGGCAAGACACTAAAGCTCAAAAATGACTTCAGCATGTCTCCTTACCCCTACATCTAACATGTAATCAACTTCAGATTAAACTTTTACTTTTAACAAATCTTCCGGTTTCAGCCGGATTTCGAGCGATCTATACATCCGGTGAGAAAATTATTGTCATATGTGAATTCAGCATGTCTTCTTACCCCTAAATCGAGCCTCTAATCAACTCCATATTAAACTTTTACTTTTCACAAATTTTCCGGTTTTTGCCGGATTTCGGGTGAACTATTCGTCCGGCGAGAAAATAAATTTCATATTCTAATTCAGCATGTCTCTTTTCCTCTAAATATACTATTACAATAGCTTTCAAAAAATATTTTGTTTGCCCCTTAATTTGAAACACCTCCCCCACCCTCAAATATAAGGCTATAGAGCCCATCTTTAAACCCTGACCTGTACTTTGACCCAAAGGATCCTCCCACCAAGTTTCACCAAAATATCTCAATCCTTTCGAGAGTTATCGTGCGGACAGACAGACGGACAACTTTTGCGATGTCATAGGTATCACTCCACTTACGTTTTGGGATCCCAAAGAAAGACTACACACCCTTCAACACGTATTCATTAAGTGTACAGTTTTCAGTTTCTTTTAAAACCCATATAAAGTGGCAAACTCCCTGATGCTAGCTGGCAGATTATTCCAAACAGAAGGCCCCAGATTATGAATTATATAAGATGATCTAGCTGTTTTTGTTTTTTCATTAATGAAAAGCTGTGCATTTCTGGTATCGTAATTTTGGTGCTCCTGATTCATAGAAAAATAACCATGGAAATAATGGGGGCATGTTTGGTTCATGCTTTGAAACACAAAAACTGATGCCTAGTAATCATGGTCAGAACATTGAACCGGGAAAAGCTGGCAACTGTTTTAGATTCAACCTCCTTTTTGGGATCCCGAAACGTAAGTGGTGGGATACCTATGACATCGCAAAAGTTGTCCGTCTGTCCGTCCGTCCGTCTGTCCGTCTGTGCGCACTATAACTCTCGAAGGGAATGAGATATCTTGATGAAACTGGGGGTGAGGATTTTTTGGGTCAAGAGAAGGTCGAGTTCGTAGTCCAACATTCTGGGGTGGGGGAGGTGTTTTAAATTAAGAGGCAAATGAAATATTTAAACAGATACTGTGATAGTCGATTTTGGTGTAAGGAGACATGCAGAATACTTATGTGAAAAGTATTTTCTACCCGGACAACTTGTTCGCCCGGAATCAGGCCAAAACCGGGAAGTTTGTTAAAAGCAAAAGTTTTATTTACGTTGATTAGATGACAGATCTATGGGTAAGAAGAGACGCCGAATATGTGTATGACAATCTTCTTTTTAACTGGGACATAGACGGATTTTTTAATAAGTTAAAGTTTTACTTGAAATTAATTAGATGTTCTTTATACAGATAAGGAGATAAGCTGAATTTGTTTCTGAACTTTCTTTTTTTTCTGGACAAGTATGGATTGCCTGGATCAAATATTAGATTTTTGGAATCCCATTGAAACCTTTGGTCTTGTTTATTTCCAAAACAAAACGAATGCTCTTATTTTGCAAAATCTGTATCCTTTTATAATTAGAAAAAAAAATTGCTAACCCAACGAACGCAATAGTAATCAATATAAGGGTGAACTAGAGGAAAGTAAATAATTTTTAAAATCTGAAATGGAGATGTGTTTGGGATCCCAAAACGTAAGTGGCGGGATACCTATGACATCGCAAAAGTTGTCCGTCTGGCCGTCTGTGCGCACTTTGGGGCAAGAGTAAGATCGAATTCGTAGATGGGCTTTCTAGCCCTATACTTCGGGGTGGGGGAGGGGTTTCATATTAAGGGGCGAACGAGTATTTTTTTTAAAAGCTGATGAGATAGATGATTTAGAGGTAAGGAGACAGGCTGAATCTGAATATGAAAATTATTTTGTCGCCGGACAAGTAGTTCACCCGGAATCCGGCAAAAACAGGACACAAAATTTGTCGACCAATTTTCGGCCACAGAGTCTCTACCCCTTTATTATCTAACTAGTATAGCTCTGCGCGTACATTCTTTTGCTTATTCTATGGACGTCGGAGAGACCTAGTGTAATCGACGGTCGAAGGGGTTGATATATAATGTTCAAACGAGTAAATATAATATAATGTCCAAGCGGGGATGTTGTTCAATGAGGATTCACTTGTAAAGTACAGGTCAAGTTCGTAGATGGGTCCTTTAGTCCTATCTTTCGGGCAGAGGAGGGGTTTAGAATTTACGGTAAGAACATATATAAGTTTTATAAGCTAATAAGGTATTCATTGAGTGGGTAAGGAGGTCAGCTGAATCCATATCTGAACTTAGTTTTCTTGCTGGACAAATGGTTCATCACGAATTTGGCATACAGTGGAAATTTGGTTGAAGCTCAAAGTTGTTTCTAAAATCGATTAGAGATTCGGTATCGGGGCAAGGAGACATGCTAAATCAGTTTCTGAACTTTTTAACAGTAAAAAATCTTCAAGGAATCTGACGAAGACTGAATGGCGAAGACATGACCCTCTTATTTGAATCAAATTTTACATTTTTTGGATCCCATCGAAACCTTTGGTCTTGTTCTTACCCGTCTTAGAATTCCAAGTCCCCTAGCCGTTTTAGCACCAATAATACTACAATGTTTTTTCCAACTAAGAATATTATCTAAATAAAACCCCAAATATCTCATTTCATTTAGTAACCTACCTGTTCGACTAAAACTAATACAATTTGTTTTAGATGCGTTAACTGCTAGGGAACTACCAACTACCAAAAGAGGATTAAATCTACTTATTGTCTCACATTCTACATGCTCAGTTCAGAACAAGGAGCCAGTGGCAACGAGCTACATTCAGAGCATGTCGGCGGATTTATTGATAGCTATCGATAGTCGCTGGATTTCTTGATAGTGATTGATAGTCGGTGGATCCAAAGCACATCTGACCGTATCTTGAAGGTGGGGGAGGGGTAAGACGCATACCAGGGGGGTCCGGAAATTGAGTGACACGCGCGGGGACAAGTCGGATGGAGGTTATTATGATGAAACATGGAAGGTGCAAAGGTCGTCAGCCCCTGATGTCCTTTATAGGTCTAAACTAGAATCCGACCTAGCTGGGAGAGTTGCAGGGGCATATCGGAGATACCTACAAAGTGCTGCGATCTGAGTGAAACTTGGCGACTGGTAAGAACAAATGCTCTAGATCCGGTGTTTGCGTGTCCGAACCGTATCCGATCCCGGAAATTTCATGACACGCGTAACCGAATGAACGGGGAGATTGGGTAATAATGGAAGGCACAAAGATCATGGGAAGTCAGGAGGGATCCGAACTCGGTGGGGAGCTGGAGGGGGCTTACACGTCATGCACCATTTGTATGTGCGTCTAGCTTGGTTGGTAGCATGAGATGGTTGTCCGTGAAAGTTTTTGACACGCATCATGACCAAACATATTGAGTTGGTCCAAAAGTATTAAAGTTTAACTGAAAAGCCAACTTCTTATTGTTTCATTTAATTTAATACAATGAATTATTTGAATTCTGCAAAGGGATTTTTTTGTTTCCACTATCTGCTTTAGTTGTGACGTTTAGAATATCTGCGGCCGTTCCCACATCGTAAATTATGCTATGACGCGGGAAATTTTAGTCTCAACACAAACGCGGCTTTTCAGTGGGCAGTGCTGAGATTGATGGATATTGAACAAAAGAAAATCACAAATCTTTGTCGTAAGGCATTTAACAAAAACTCATGCGCATAGGAGGTACCACAAATCACACGGAAATTCCATTATTTGAAAATCGATCGGTCATGAATAGCGGAACAACGAAGTAACGCATTTTCAGCTGGTCTTTAAGCCAATTTAAGTGAATAAGTGTTGGGTAACTCGATTACGCTATCCCAGTCCTTTTCGGTTAAACTTTAAGGACCAAAAGGTAAGAGAGTCCAACATCCCAGATGCGCAACTGATTTACGTATTCGAACCGGATCTGGGTACAGAGGGGGAAGTGGGAGAAGAGGTATTCCAAAAAAATTCTTAGACTAGGGACCAAACCACGGGAGTGTTTCCGGAAATTTGTCAAATCTCCGTCCGTAACAAGCGCCACATGACCTCGTAGCTGTTGTTTTTATTGTCAAATTATCATTGTTATTAATTGTAACGAACAGTAGAAAGCCTGTAGAAAATTCTTCAAATAATAGTAACACTGAACTTGGCGTTTCCAAGATGAAAACATTGACGAGTTCCGGTCCCACACTGGTAAGCTGGACTCTTTCCTTTTTGCAATTATATTCGACGTCTTGGTCTCTAAATTTGTAGTTCTGTTATTTTGACTTTTTAGTTACATTTTCCCGAAATAAGTAGTGAACTTCCTTTTAGTACGATAGATAAGAGGCATATAAGAGGCGTGACAGCCTTGTTTGAACAATATATGTATTTAGTTGTTACGTGGATCGTATGGTAATGAATCCGCAGAGAAAGATTTTGTTTCACTGAATATTCTATTTTACTGACTTGCTTTACGGGGTCTTCGGCAATACCGGGGATGATTTGAATGCGAAACATATGCTATAGAAAAGAATCAGCTTGCACAGGAGAATCGGAGATATCGGCGGAAACCAAAAAGAAAAAGCTATCATACCTGCAGCAATTACATTATCGGTACTTGACTGCGACACCGAAGCTGTAGGCAGACAAATTGGCCAGATTCTCTCGCTTAAACGAACCTCCTTGTCAAGCTTTACAATGGCAATATCATTTTCAGGTAAAGCCCTGGAAGTGCTGGGCCTGTATCTACTGTGGACGATCAGTTCTTCAACACCAACTATTTGAATCGAATTACTGTCGGGATTCGATAAACTCCAAGCGCCGAGGTGGACTTTGAGGTTCTCTGGTTCTATTCTAAAAGACGAAGTTCAAACATTAATTCTTCAACAAACTCTACGACTACCAGACACTCGGAGGGGGTATGTATGTGAGGTGGGTTCCGGCTAAAAAAAAACCGGCGAAACTCCCCCCGGACCCCCCCCCCCCCCCCGCCAAAACCCCCCTGGCTAAAAATCCGCGTTAACAACCCCCCCCCCCCCCGAACAAAACCTAAAAAAAAAAAAAAAAAAACCGAACAAAAACCCCCCGGTACCTAAAACCCCCATGTGAGGCATGGCCCTGTATTAGGGGTTACACAGACGAAGTTTTTCATGGATGAGGCTGAAATTTTTTTTCGGCCTGATATGCTTACTATTTGGTTATCTGGCTATCCCGATGACAAATTTGTAGCCTGCGTAGTAGTATGGTAGCAGTACGAAAACGTTGCATGTAATACTATGTAACAGCAAAGAATACTATCATTTAATGCGCCTCAGACTGGTCCAATCTTCTGTAGTAGTATCCAGTAGCATGTCTTGCCAAAGTGGAATTCGGTATGCAGTAACACGGTAAGTAGAAGCATGTAGTAGCATCGTTAGTACTGCATGCTACTTTTTCGTACTACTCATAGTACTATTTTGAGATAAATTTTTCATCGGGATATTGTGGAAGACGAGGTTCAAACAGGTATACTTTCTGAGTGGCAATATACTCGATGACTACCAAACACTCCTGGGGCGTATGAAGCTGAAGATTGGATTGTACGTCCTACAGACTACTTGTCTATCCCATAATTGCTCGCAACTTTTGAGTATTCGATGTCAAAATAGTGTCGATTTGTATATCTCTATTTTAATTTTGTCTGTAGTCTGCTCGTATTTTTAATTCTTCCATGAAGCAGATCGTGGAGCTGAAGCACGGAAACAGAAACATACCATGGCGGCGAAAGTGACGGGGTTCCATCGAACATATTCTTTCGCTCGCGAATGGTCCCGCCGCACACGACCAGGAAATTCGAGCAATGGCAACGATTCCAATTTTTTCGTTAACTGGTTCATAATCCCACTGTGTGGATTAAAGTTCGTATCGGAACTGGATGGATTAATTCTTATCTGCAGCCTTCAGCTTCTCTCTGACAAAAAACCACCCTGTGTTGGGGTTCATCGCCAATGCCAGCGAAGATAATATAGATGGCACTTTACACAAGGGACTTGTACCGCGACCAATACCATAAACAATTTTTTCGAATATAATTTAGAAGTCTAGAACTCCCTTGTCGGAGCCACGTAGACAAACCAGGACCCACAAGACGGGGTCTCATGGTGAAAACCAAATAAAACCAAACTCAGGCTCAAAACATTGGATGCGTTTTTGTTTCCCTTTTCACTCGCCGTTTCGATGGCTTTTTTTTACTTGTTTTGAGTTCCAAGCACTGTTTGACAATTTCCCGTTTTTGTCAAAAAGGCAAACGACGACATTGACTTTTCCCTCGCTTTTCCGCAAAAAAGTAAACCCCAAAATCCAATAAGAGATGAGTTTGAGTCAAAGTGACAATCAGTATTAAATCAGTATAAAGATGAAAAATTCCCATTACAAGTAAAATGGAATTAGTCAAAATGGTGTTTTTATCCAAGAAAAGCGAAAATCCTTATACTGACTTACAGAAACACAAATATATTCAAAAAGCCATGAAAATGGCTAAAAGTTCAAGCTGAAAATGGAAAGGCAAACGCCGAACTAAAACGCAACTATTTTTCCCCTACATAGCACCATATTTCGAGTAAGAACATGATGAGGGAATTTACTCAAAACAGGAAAGGAAAGGCATGGTGCAAGAGAAATGCAGACAAGCATATTAAAACCATGAAAGGCAAAGTAAAACGAGGAAAGTAGCACCAGAAATCGAGGATAAAAAAAAACTGGCAATCTCTAACGTGCCTTTACTCTGCAAAGCTTTATTTTTTAACATCCGTAGAGCCTACTAAAACGAGGAAAAAAATGGTGAACTTTACATATGAAACTTTGTGAACTTTACTCATGTGAACTTTACAAAAATGCACCAATCCTCGATTTCTGGTGCATTTTTACTCGTTTTACTTTGGTTTAGTATGCTTGCCTGCTCTTCTTTTCCACCATGCCTTTCCTTTCCTTTCTTGCTCTTAGCCTGTTCGAATGAGAAGACATTCAAGTAATCAAATAGACGAAACTTATTCCATGCTGGTTTTAAGCTCTCGGGTTAAGACATTGCTAGTTATTCAATGATGGTTATTTACGTGCTTGGAAGAAACGTAAGAATTCCAGCATCGCCGGGTGTATCCAGAGGAAGAGCAAAGTGGTTAGACACTTGCAAGTAGAAACCGGGAGGAAGTGAACATGTGTGTAGTTGTGTCAGTGCTTGTGACATTTTCGTTGAAGCACAAACACAGACAGTACGGTAGTTGGTTTTGAGCACGAAAAGCACATTTTGTGGCCGTCTTTTCTGCTCATGGAATCCCAAGTAGGTATGCAAAAAAACCCTGATCTACCACTGGAGCCCCATGACAGCGAAAACTCACGGGAAGTCACCAAGGTCAACCAATCATAGCTTTCAAAACATTGCCAGATAAATATTGGGAGCGCACTAAAGTGACGCACTGGAATTTTTGTATTCATTAAAGAATTCGCCAGGAGTTTCTTTTTGGTAATTTCTCATGCGGAACTTGGTTTATCTTCAACGTACCCTTTACCAAAGCAATGAGCGGCGGTTAGCACGTGTTGCCTTGAAATAAGTGATCCCCCACAATGGTGATTTCCATCTTTCCACACAGAAGCTATCCAGGGGACCTCGTGTTCCCTGGTTTGCGTTCCGCCAACAATGCGGTCTTCCAAGTAATCAGATGCAGGGAACCTTCCACAAGTATCTGAAAACAGAAAAAAAGCGTGTGGCACTAAATAGAACTCCTAGTTACGTGGGATGTCAACGATGAGAATTTAACATAGAACACATATTACGATTTTTCACTAGCCTGATCAGCAGCCAACCTGGTCATCAACCAGTAGTTCCCCCACGATAGCTTTGTCACTCCGGTAATTGAGTCGGGAAAGCGGCAGGCACCAAGCTCGCGTGACGGAAGCGGGCACTGGTATGAATGAATTAAGTTGTGAGTTATTTTGTCTTTGGTGTAAGCCCAGGTCTCACCAGTGATGCCACTGGCCGCATAATTCCACGATTTGTCACGGATTTTCGCATTTATTATGTTTATCACATTTTATAAACAAACGGCTTTAGAACCAAGAGATTTCACATCCCCAATTCTCAAACAGGTATTGGAATAACCTAATTTGTAATCATCCCCCTTTAAAAGCTTTAATTGTAAACAAACCGCAAGTATAAATCCAAAGAAACTATGAAGATCTTGCACGAACAGCTTGAGCCAGTCCGACCCTTTAAACCTGTTTTCCATTATAATGGCAACAACAAGTGCAATAAACCAAGTCGTAGCAGCCTAATACCTGCTTCGTCACGATTCATTAAGAATGATATCATTAAGACGATGATATCATCGATCATATGACAAAACAGTCCAGTTTCCAACTGTTCATTAAAGATTAAAGGACGACGCGTCGACTTATTTGTTGCGGTTGCACCAAAATCATCATCCACAGATCTCCCCAAATATACAAAAGTTTGACTTGAGACCTGTCATAGACGAACCTAACTCATAGGAAATCGGCGCCCACTTGCCCATGAGCTTTGAAATACGCCGCAAAAAGGCCGCAGTCCTATTGGTTGCTGTTACACATCTGTATCTATAGATACATGTCCACAAATATACAAGACTTGAACTCGAGACATGTCATAGACAAACGTAACTCATGGGCAAATTGGAACCACTTGCCCATGCACGGTGAGGGTGGAGGGTCTTTCAACTCTACATATAGACCCCAACCCTATGATCCAAAAGCACAAAGAATATGGGCCCAATCGCCCTTGAACCAAGTGGAGACGGGGTTTGGGACCCACAAAAAAAAAAAAAAAAAAAGGCCCGAATGCCGACAAACCTACCAAGTTTCAAACTGATACATGTTGATCCCTGTCACGGGTAACGAACGTAACTCCTGGGTAATCTGGGCCCAGTTGCCAAGGAACGGGATTGGTGGGGGAGGTGCAACTTTAAAAGTAGTTTCCCAGCCCTAGGATCTACAAATACACGGAATTTCATCGCCTTCTGTCCAAGTCTAGTCAAGTTATAAACAATATTTACTCTGCAATCTGGGCCCATTTGCCCCTGAACCGGGTGGGTGTGGGGGGTGGGACTACCAAAAGGCACAACTTGACCCCAATACCCACAAATGTACCAAGTTAAAGCTTGAAACTTGCACTCGTTCACGAGTTATGAGCTCCATAAAATATGGTGAAAACCGAAAACCGAAAGCTGAAAGCTGTTACAGCGCCCGGAAAAGTGGATTGTTCCAAGGAACACCCTACTAACAAGAGCTACGAGCTCATATGGCACTTGTACGAGTAGGCTGTACAAGAAAGTAGATGAGAACGTCAAAAAATACACCCGCCATCCAAAAATGCGGTTCGGAAATAGAAATAGGATATTTAGTTTCACTCATTTCTGAGCAGTTCCGGCATCGTCTCGATTGTCTGTAGCAAATGCACATGACTGTTCAAACTTTCATCCCAATAAACCCATTTGTTTGATCCCTAGACGTGCTACACGATTTCCGGTACTCAGTCTATCTCCAACTACCGTGGCCGAATCTGGTTCGGAATAAAAAAAATCGACCACCTAAAGCATCTTCGTTTATACCATCTATCAAGTTTCACTCGAATCTGAGCATTTTTGGACAGTTCCGGTACCCCCCCCCCCCCCCCTGTTGTCGGAGCCGGTTCGGGCCCAATCTCTTAATTCCCTGTTCCTGTCCATCAAGTTTGACTGACATTGGAGCATAGCCTATCTGCAAGTTTCCAGTACCCCCCCCTACCTTGGCCGAATCCGGCCCGGACGCCAAATAACAAATCTAGGCCGCATAAACTCGGCACTGTCGAATTTGCATCTCCTTCGGTTCATCCGTTTGGTTTTTGTGCATGTCAAAAGTCTCCCCACCCCCAATTCCCCTAATCGTGGTCGCATATGGTTCGAACGCATGTTTTACATGTCGAGGCCATCGATTCGTATCACCCATGAAGTTTCACTCGAATCAGACCACTCGTTCGCAATTTATAGAACTCAATTTCCATATTTCTCTTCTCTTACTCCCCAAAAAATGCTCGGATCTAGGAACGGAAGTTTCCGGGGGTATGTTGTGTCAGGTTCGTAAGTCAAGATAATTCGGGTCGCTAATATGCCTGCAAAGTTTCTTTGTCGTTTTACATCTGGAACTATTCTAACTCACGACTACCGGAATTCCAGGAAACCCCCTCCAACTCCCCCCACAGAGCCCCGAAACCATCTGGCTCCGTCAATTTCATCTAGGCCTAATGCTTGTTCCATCCATTAAGTTTCGTCCCAATCCCTCTGCTTTTAGAGTTTCTTGAGTTTTCCAACCCCCCCCCATCCCCACAGGTATCGGACCCGACCTGGACGTGACACTGAACGTCCGAGGCGATAGCTCACCAGACAAGTTTCATTCAAATCCGATCACCCGTTCAAAAGTTATGCACGCCACTAGATTCCGGACTCCCCATCCACCCACTCCCCCCACGATGGTCGGGTCAGGGAAACGGCTGTTCTCAAGTCAATCTGTTCGAATCCCTGACATACCTGCCAAGTTTCATTGCCCTAGGACATCAGGAAGTATGCCGAACTCGCGGGATCGCTAGAAATCCGGACCCCCAACCCCAACTCCCCCACAGTGCCCTGATCCTGCCCCGTTATGTCAATGATGTTTCTAGGACCTGTGCTTGCTTTTCCCACCAAGTTTCATCCAGATCCCTCCACTTTAAGCGTTTCTCAAAATTTCCGGTTCCCTCCTCCAACTCCCCCCAGTGTCATCGGATCCGGCCCGGATTTAAAGTGAGATGTCTGAGACCGATGTCATCCTAGATATCAATTTTGATCAAGATCCCATCACCCGTTCGCAAGCTAAAAATACCTCAAATTTTGGCTTCACCCTCCCTCCACTCCCCCCCCCCCCCCAGATGGCTGAATCGGGGAATTGACGATTTCTTATTTAATCTGGTCGGGTCCCAGACATGCCTGTCAATTTCCATCGTCCCAGCACATCAGGAAGCACGGAACTCGCGGGATCACTAAAAATTCGGACTTCTCCCCCCCCCCCCCCCCCCCAACTCCCCCAAAGTGAGCGGATCCGTTCCGGTCATATCAGTCACGTATCTAGGACTTTTGCTTGTACTTTCCACCAAGTTTCATCCGGATCCCTCCACTCCAATTTCTTTCCAAGATTTCTGGTTTCCCCCTCCAAATCCCCCCAGTGTCACCGGATCCGGTTTGGATTTAAAATGGAGGGTCTGAGACACGAAGTCCTTCCATATATCAAGTTTCATTAAGATCCGATCACCCGTTCGTAAGCTAAAAATATCTCATTTTTCCTATTTTTTCCGGATTCCCCCTCCCTCCACTCCCCTCCAGATGGTCGGATCGAGGAAGAGACAATTTCTAATTTAATCTGGTCCAGTTCCTGATATGCCTGACAAGTTTCATCGTCCTACTTTATCTGGAAGTGCCCGAACTAGCAAAACCGGGACCGACAGACCGACAGACCGACTGACGGACAGAAATTACAATCGCTATATGGCACTTGAGTAAGCTCAAGTGCCATAAAAACAGAGCAGAGTAACTGAGGCATATGATTATGAAAATGATCAAGTGAGATTTCTCGTCAATAGTTGGAAAGCAGGATTCAGTTTGCGGAGGCGCCACAGTCACTGGTTCGGCTAGAGAAAAGTGTCAACACTGACTCGTGCATATACAAGCTATCGAAGTAGGCAAATCCTCCACGATAAATCGGCAGGAGCTGAAGTACTACCATCTAACATCTATACTAGCTACAGGATCAATGATCTCGCTCGAGGCAGCATACCTAGACAGTGTTTAGGTGTAGCGGGACTAAATACTATTTACGTCAAGATATTAGTAAAGTTGTGCAAGGGAATTTGTCATTTATAGCCTCGTCCTTCGCGGTCCCGAGGTTGAGGTCCTAGACTTCCTAGCTCGATTAGGCCTTGTTTCAGGATTATAGGCCTACAACTCTCGCACGACAAATCTTGCAGTGCTCTTGTCAAGTCACAACAGAAAACGAGGGGTTACCCCCTCCCGGCACCTGCTGTACACCCTTTCCAGGAATTAGGCGGCTGCTCGTTTGAACACTACTGTTCGAACAAGTGGCGACCGGTGCCGGCTAGTGCCAGCCCGTGACGACACCGACCGGGACCAAGACACCAGCCAATACCTGTACACTAAAATCGAGGGGTGGGCAACCCCTCACATAAAACTTGCATCTAGAAAAATCTACGAAATGCAAAAATTGGTTGTAAGTCAACTTTTGCGTTTAAGCAGTGTTAATAGACAGGAAACAGGATGCATAACATGGGTCTAGGCGAAATAAAGAAATGGACACAGCCCCCCCCCCACTCCCCCGACTAAAACTTCCCGGCTACCACCCTCCCCCGTCTTCAAATAAAGTTTCAAAGTTATCATATATCGAAATGGACTTCGAGTGACCTTGGTGTATGACGTTGAAAGTGCCATTGCTGATGATGATGATGATGATGATTTTATTAACGTACTTAAGGAGAGGAAATAGTGCAGTATAGACAAATAAAAGGAAAAAATACACTGAGCTTTCAATAATGTAGTAAATGCACGAGACCAAAACATAAACGTTTTAAAAAAAGAAAGAAAAAGGACTAATGGGGTCTAAAAAATATTCTTCCTAGATGGAGTGCAGAGAAATGGCCAAGGCCAGAAACGTTAAGGTCCTGGGCAATTGAAGATAACTTTGCAGGGTCAGACGGCAAACAAGTTGCAGTTATACGGGAATTCCTATAACGTCGATAGCAAAATCAGTAACGGTGCAACCAAGGTAGTTCTAGGCTAAGCTCGTTCAAAACACTAGAATGAGGCTAACACCGTAAAACGCCCTTAAAAAGAAAAATTTGCCAAGAAACGCAGAATGTTATAAGTGAAAACAATAGAACGGCGAAGGGCTTCTGAAGTTCGCAATTCCATACATGAGGAGCTAATGCTAATGCGAAATACACAGTATGAACGAGGTTTCCCTTAGTTAATTGTACACAGAAAATCAAGAAAAAAAAAACATGTGCTTTAACTGTACGAATACAATCAGGTCGAAATTGGGCTTTATGCCAGAACCGAATCCGAACAATGGACTTCGGATCCTTGGAACGCTAAAGGAAAAGGAGTCTTCCTACCTGTGTCAAACGAGGAAATCACAAACACTGAATTATAAAAAAGGAATATTGAGTACTTTTTCCAAGACATTTGAACGACTTGTGACTTGTGAACGTCTTTTGTTCCCTAAATGGCAAGTCATCAGCAAATGTCCACTGTCTCATGCCATCGGCTGGGGGCAGAAGAACAGGTTTTGCATTTAACAACGTACTTAACTAGATATCCTGACCATTATTTTGGCACACGCAAATATTAATACCGTCACTTCTAGTCACAGCAAAATACCAATCAATTAGTCTTGCACCAGCGCTGGCTTCCATAACCCCATATCCCGAAAGTAGGAAAAACAAGAGCTAAGAGCTCATATGGCACTTGACACGAGTAGGTGGTACACGAAAGAAGATGAGAACGTCACAAAATACCCTGCCATCCAAAAATGCGATTCGCACCAGAAATAGGATATCTAGTTTCACTCAAGCCTGGGCATTACCAGCATCGCCTCGGATCATCTAGGCTAAATGAGTATTCTACCTTCTAAGTTTCAACCCATGTAGATCCACTCGTTTGGTCCGTAGACGTGCCACACAATTTCCGGTACCCCTTCCAACCCCCCCCCCCTCCCCCTACCGTGGCCGAATCTGGTTCGGACTCCTAAATGGATTATCTGAAACCTTTCCTCTTACCTCCTATTAACTTTCGGTAACTCTCCCCCCTCCCCATCGTGGTAGGATCCAGTTGAAACCCTAAAGTATGTCATCTAGGGCATGTGACCTCTCAACACTCCAAGTTTCATTCGAATCGCTCCACTTGTTTGACCCCTATGCGAGCCACATCGTTTCCGGGACTCCCATTTCGGCTCCCCCTTGCTTTGGCTAAATTCGACTCAAACACATAAAAGTTGCATATCTGACATGTCCTATTCCCGTTCACTAAGCTTGACTGGAACCAGAGTATAGCCTATCTGCAAATTTCGTTGCAATAAACTGTTCGTAGTTTACGGAAGCCGCTCATTTCCGGATTCCCCTTCCCTCAAGTCCCCAAAGATGGTCGGATCCAGGGAAACGAGTATTCCTAGGTATTCCCCTCCATTATTTCTGGTCCTTAAGTCACTAATACGCCTGCAAAGTTTCATCGGTCCTTAGAATATCTGCAACTATCCTAACTGGCGATCACCGGAATTCTTCCCAACTTCAATCTTGTTTTGTGAGTTACGTATCTAGGGCTAACGCTTTTTCTTCTCACCAAGTTGCATCCCAATCCATCGACTCTAAGCGTTTCAAGAGACTTCTGGTGCCCCACTCCAATCCCCCCCCCACAGGTATCGGATCCGATCGGGACTTGACGTGGAACATTTGAGACGATAGCTCTTTCCACTTGCCAAGTTTCATTCCATTCCGATAACCCGTTCAAAAGTTATGCATGCCACTAAATCCGGGCTCCTCATCCCTCCATTCCCCCTGATGGTTGGATCTGGGAAACGACTATTTTCAAGTTAGCCTGTTTGGGTTCCTGATACTCCTCCCAAGTTTCATCGTCCTAGCACACCAGGAAGTACCGAACTCGCGGGTTCACCAGATTCCAGAGTCCCCACTCCCCCACAGTGCCCGAATCTGGTCCGGTTACGTCAACGATGTATTTAGGACTTGTGCTTGTTCTTCCCACCGAGTTTCATCCCGATCCCTCCACTCTAAGCGTTTCCCAAGATTTCCGGCTCCCCTTCTAGCTCCCCCCAAAGTCATCGGATCCGGTCCGGATTTGAGATGGATCGTCTGAGACACTTTTTTTGTCCCAATATCAAGTTTCGTTAAGATCAGATCACCCGTTCAAAACTTAAAAATACCTTAAGATTCCGGATTCGCCCTCCCTCCACTCCCCCTAAGATGCTCGGATCGGGGAACTGGTTATTTCATCGTCCTAGCTTATGTGGTAGTGCCCGAACCAGCAAAACCTGGACAGACCAACAGACCGACGGACGGACAGAAATTGCGATCGCTATATGGCACTTGGCCGAAGGGCAGGTGCCATAAAAACCAGACAAGCTCCAATGTAGCCTAGATATTTTCTGACCGCAGCTTAGCTGTACTAGAGATTTTTCTAGGCCCGCAGCTCATTTCCGGTGCATGGAAAGTATAGGTCTTGGCGCTACCCCTAGTGTTCTGCTTCTAGTGCAGACGATAAAGTGTGATGTACTGTCATTCCTACGAAAAGGTTCCGATGCTGCAGTAGGTGTCTGCACCTTAGCTATGTACCCCTTAATGTAATGTAATGTAACGTTTTTATTACCCATATTTTTCACTGAGAACAACACGGTGGAAAGAAGAAGAAAGAAGAAAAAAGGAAATAAATTTATAGCACAGCATATATGTACACACATGTACATTATTCAGAACGGTTACACACTCAAGAACTATAGAAGTATTTTAGCCAGGGATGGTTCTATTTTGCCTGGAAAATTGAAATAATATATGAGCCAGTTCTAAACTGCGACCTTTTGGAACCGGACCTTCTGGCATAGATAGAGAGCGAGAGAGAGATCCGTATATTACGATAAGTTTCTCACAAACAGATAACAAACGCCAACGATCCTGCGCTGAACATTGAAGTAAAAAGGGCAGAAACGAGATTCAGTATCGATTTGAACGGACTTTAGGGGCTTTAAGTTTATTTTTCTGAAAAAAGAGCCACCATTTTAAGGTACAAGATGTACCAAAAGAGGTAGGCTACATGTTGCGAATATCTGGTCGGTCAAAAGAAATTGTCATGCCACATGATCATTCAAGTCTCAGTTGAGTCTAAGCATTTCCCAGAGATGTCTTCTCACTTTAACTTCCCCCGCAAATGAACTTTTAAACCTCCAAGTTTCATGTCAATCCGCAACATACATAATACAATGCATAATAATGCTTTTTATCCACAACATTTAATACATAACATATGCGAAATCATAACAGATAGACGATTCCGATTAGTTCTTAATGTTGTGTTTCTTTGTGTCCTAAGTGTGTTTTTTGGAACTTCTGACGGTGTAGACTATCATGCTATTTTGGCTTACCGATGAAACGTCGCCAAGGCAAAACGTCCCCGGCAAAACCTCCCCCGCAAAACCTCCTGTCCTGGGGACGGTTTTCTTCACTGGACAATTCTCTAGGGGGTCCGTCCAACTGTTGCTCACGGCACCCCCTTTGGGATGCAAGGCAACCGTACTCGCTTGCAACGTATGGATCCGAGTTGGCAACGGCCTATTTCTGCTACGCCTTCAATAGGTTTTCTTCTTTGTCTCGTTTCTTGATTATTCTTCGACTTGAAGCAGTTTTAAACGCAGATCATACCTTTTTATAGGAGGTTACCGTAGCTGTAGCTGTTCCCTGTTGTTCTGTCATCACCTTGTAAAGGGAGATGCTCCACTAACCATTGGAAGTCTGTCGTAACCGTGCTCGTCTGGACCCGTAATGCTCTTATTGGCTGAAAACCCGCCAAAATGGTCGCTTACGACGCGTAACGGGGCTTCCGACAGCATACGACGATTACCAGGGGAGGACCCACTAAAGACTAATAGAGCGGTTGTTTGACTGCGTAGGTCAGTCCATAGGCATCCCTTCTTATTGGTTACATCAATACGGGGGAAGAAAAAACAAGAGCGAGAAGCTCACATGGCACTTGCAAGGTAAGGTCAGTCGAAGAAAGTGGGAATTCGTGAATTGTGTGTTTATTATGATCATTTGTAAGCAAATCAATTGAGTCAAAAGCATTTTTGTTTGCACTTTGCAGGTATGATACGAGGGGTAAGAATTTGTTCGCAAGCAAAACCCTTGAGTCGCGAGCGATCATTCGCCCTTGGGCGTCATCAAAATCTATCCTTCGGCCAAAGGTATTTTTTTTTTATCTTTGCGGTTAAGGTGCACACCTTAAGGCAGTTCGAAATTAAGCAAAACCCTTGAGGCAAAAATTACCAGGGGCTCTTGGGGATCAAGAAAATATATTGTTTGCTCAAAAGTATTGTTCTTTCTACTTAGCGGTTAAGATGAACACTTTAAGGAATCATTTGTAAGCAAAAATGGAAAGATCAAAAACTCGTTCTCTTGTCAATTATCAAGTTTCATTCAGAGCTGATCATCCGTTTAAAAGTTATGCGTGACCGAATTCCCTTTCCATCCACTCCCCCAAGATGATCGGATCGGGGAAGTGCCCATGTCTAAACCATTCTGGTCGGGTCCTTGACAAGCCTGCCAAGTTTAATTGTCCTGCATCTAGAAGTACCTTAAATCGGGATCACCGGAATTCTCCCCCACAAACTCCCCCCTCCCCCCCTCACGAACTTCCCCCATACTGTCCAGACGATGTATCTAATACTTTTGCTTGTTCTTCCCACCGAGTTTCGCCTTAACCTCTCCTCGCATTTATCGAATCCGTTCCGGACCTGAAATGGAAGATCTGAGACACTTGACCTTTCCAACTTTCAAGTTCGAAAGTTACAGATACCTCAAGGTCTCGGATTCCCCCCCCCCTCCACTCCCACCACGGCGGGCAGATCGGGGAAGTGACTATTTCCAAGTTAGTTTGGTCGCGTCTCTGATATGCCTGCCAAGTTTCTTCGTCCTAGCACATCTGGAAGCACCTAAACGTAGGATCACCAGAATTCCGGAACCCCCTGCAGCTCCCCCCACAGTCCCCGGATCCGGTTCGGTTCTGTCAATGATTTATCTAGGGCCTATGCTTGTTCTTTCCACCAAATTTCATTCCGATCCCTCCACTCTAAGCGTGTCACAAGATTTCCAGTCCCCTCCCCCCCAAAAAGACTCCACCACAGACAATGAATTTGGTTCTGATTTATTACATCTTGTTTGATTAAGATCCGATCACCCGTTCGAAAGTTATAAATACATCAAAGATTCCAGATTCCCTCTCCCTCCACTCCCCCCATGATGACTGAATCGGGGAAACTGACTCCCCATAACACCCGGATCCGCTCCGGTCTTGTCAACTTCGTATCTAGGGCTTGTGCTTGTTCTTCCCACAAAGTTTAATCCTGATCCGTCAACTCTGAACGTACTACACGATTTCCGGTTACCCCCCTCGAAATACTTCCAAAGTCATCGGATCCGTTCCGGACTTGAAGTGTGAAAAGTTTCATTAATATCCGATTCTCCGTTCAGAAGTTATACAAACGTCAATATTCCGTTTCTCCCTCCCTCTACTCCCACCACAATGGTCGGATGGGGGAAGCGACTATTTCCAAGGTAGTTTGGTTAGGTCCCTAATACGCCTGTTTACGTTTTTCTGTTTCGGATACATGGATCGCTTTCTAATTCTAAGGTGATTATCCCTAGTTTTGCTGATGATACTCATTTAAACGCGGCAGCGAAGACCGCATCCGAATTAATAGCAACAATGAACAAGACCAAAGGTTTCGATGGGATCCCGAAAATTTTAATATTTGCTCCCGACAATTCGGTCTTGTAAATATTCGGTCTTCGATAGACTTCTTAAACATTTTTACTATTAAAATTTACAAACAGGTTAAGGCCAATGGTGATAATCGGAGAAGACCAAGTTCGTGTTTGAAAGTGCAAAACAGATATGCCAGCTGAATCTCACCGAGTTCAAATATATTCAGATATTCGTTTTGCGATGTCAAATATTCAGATATTGATTCAGCATGTGGTTTACCCTATAGCCTACGTCGTATATCCTTCCTTCCTTACTTCCGCCCAACTTCCGGTTTCGGCCGGATTCGGGACAACCTATATAGCCTACTTGTCTGGCAAAAAACTAAAGCTCAAAAACGAATTCAGCATGTCTCCTTACCCTTTATCCAACATCTAATCAACTTCAGACTGAACTTCTACTTTTAACAAATTTTCCGGCTTCAGCCGGATTCCGAGCGATCTATACGTCCGGTGACAAAATGATTGTCATATACGAATCCAGCATATATTCTTACCCACACATCGAACATCTTATCAAATTTAAATATAAATCTTTTACTTTTAACAAATTCCCCGGTTTTGGCCGGATTCCGGTCGAACTAATTGTCCGGTGAGAAAATAAATGTCATATTCGGACTCAGCATGTCTCCTTGCCTCTAAATCAAACCTCTAATCAACTTCATATTAAACTTTTACTTTTCACAAATTTTCCGGTTTTCGCCGGATTCCGGTGAACTACTTGTCCAGCGAGAAAATAAATTTCATATTCGAATTCAGCACGTCTCCTTACCCCTGAGTCGACTATTTCAATAGCTTTAAAAAATACCTGTTTTGTCCCTTAATTTGAAACCCCTCCCCCACCCTCAAAAATAGGGCCTACAGAGCCCATCTTCGAACTTGACCTGTACTTCGACCCAAAGGATCCTCTCACCAAGTTTCATCAAAATATCTCAATCCCTTCGAGAGTTATCATGCGGACAGACGGACAGACAGACGGACAACTTTTGCGTTGTCATAGGTATCCCTCCACTTACGTTTTGGGATCCCAAAAAGGGTATGGTATGGATAGATAAGTGGATGAGAGTAGATAAACTTTTGTTAAATCATAGTAAATCAGGTTTTGTTCTATATGGCAGATCTTCTAACTTTTATCCTTGGATTGTAGATGTCCAAATGGATAGCTATGTTATTAAGCGTACTAAAACTATACGATATCTCGGAGTTATTTTGGATGAATGCCTTAGTTTTAAAGACCATATTTCGTTTATAGGTAGTAAGATAGCTAGAAATGTTGAAATGACGAGAAAATTAAAAAATATGTTGCCTAATTCAGTGATGAGATTACTTTATTTCTCTTTAGTTAACCCTTCCTTGGTGTATTGTGTGAGTGTTTGGTCCAGTACTTTCTCTGTTTATTTGGAACAGTTACGTGTGACGCAAAATATAGCACTACGCATGTTGTCTGGGGATAGAAATAGAACGTCGGTAAGATCACAATATGTGCAGTTAAATATTATTCCTTAGGCTGGGCTTGGAAAATTTTACCGTGGATTATTTATGTTTAAGTATTTTTCGAACCAGGTTCCCAATCTATCCTGAATATGTTTATTTCTAGAGGTGCTGTTCATAATTATCCAACGCGTATCGCTAGTGGCATACGAATGCCACAGGTTGTTAGCACAAGGTCACTATTTTCACTACGTCGTGCTGGGCCGATTGTATGGAATAAATTAAATATTCTTTGAGCCCAAGCTGACTTTGAAACATTTATTCAACCAATGTTTACAACGGATACGTCAGCTATGATTTTTCATCAGCGATATTTCGGCCCTTCTTGGCAAGGGTCCTCGTCAGGACGTATCCGTTGTAAACATTGGTTGAATAAATGGAATAAATTGCCAGAAGCATTAAGAAGGTCAGAGAATCTGTGTGAGTTCCGTCGAGATCTTAAAACCCTTTGTCTCCACCAATATGAGTTTTAAATTGTTGTTATCCTGATTTGAGTCGTTTCAGGTTGTCCCAGATTACGTTATGTTTATTTAATCATCTATATTTTATTTACTAGTTTGGTTTTGTTTGTTTTTGGAGACGGGATTTTGGAGTGTATAGTTTTTTTTGTTGGGTGTTTGACCAGGAACCGAGTAAGCGTATAAGTTTTTTTTTTCTCTTCCTCTCTTTTTTGTTATTTCTCTCTCTATTACAGTGTTATGTAGGTTAATGTGTCAAAGGGGGTTTGTTAAACCTCTTAACAAGTGTAAACTTCTGGAGGGTTTTGTAGTTCTTAGTATTTTTTTCCAATAAAAAAAAAAAGTCGTTCTAGCACATCTGGAAGTACCCTAACTCGCGATCACCGGACTGACCAACAGACCGACCGACCGAAAGACCGATGGAAAAAGGATCAGTATCTGCTACTTGGCCGGAAGGCAAGTGCCATAAAACCAGGCTAAATATTACTGTATTTTGAGATACATTGTAACCACTCAACAAACTCAATGGGCGAATAGAAGAAAGGTTATGATATTATTACGGAACTCTGCATTCAGACTTTGTGATGTTCTTTAAAGCGGTAGCAGTGCAATAACAGCTGATGAATGAACAGAAAAGAATAGAGATACAAAATTCTGGCTCTTTTTCGTCATCTAGCGGTAAAATCCGAAAAACCGTGGTTTCAGCAACACGCTCAATAGGTAGCAAATACCCCACCAATCGTGCGACCAGGTAAATGGTTCATTAACGTCATCATCGAATGTCAACAAACAACATCTTGAAAAGTGACTCAGTAAAAGCGGGAAAATGTGTAAGTTCAAAACGGTGATGTAGTACGAAATAAAGTCTAGTGTAGCATCTCACATTAGGTCCGTCACGAAGCCCCTGATCATGGAGAGCCGGGCAATCCTTTATTTTTTTAATTGCTTGACATAATTGTGGGCCTATTTGTCAGGGAATTATGATGTGTGCCACAGCGCACAGTTGGGCCTGGGCCCTGGTTGAACACAGTTAAATCCAATGAAACTCTAGCTGCATTTTTGAATTCCTGTGGACTGTAGCCGTAGCAGTTGGCCTGTGTGCTAATAAGGCGTTTTTGCACGCTTTCCGTAGACTTTGGCCTGTGGGTTCAAACAGCAAAAAGGCCTTATAAGCTGCTCAAACGGACAGTGGCGGGAAATTTAAACTCTAAAAAAAAAACAGCTAAACAGCTCAGCCTAATAGCTTACTTCCTGGTTTTGCTAACTAGCCCAGTGTGCTCTTCTGGGCACACCACAACCTACAGCTACAAAAAGTTCTAGACCCGCTATGCAAAAAAAATTCCCCGAATACAGAGAGTTGACAAGCAAACAACAGTCATTCACAATACTTACATTTAACTTTGAAAAATAAATTTTTGTATTCCAGAATTTCCAGATACTCAGCATCCTCCATTTTTAGGCGTATTCTCGTCATTCCAGTCTACCACAAATCCCTGATTTTTGGATACCCTAGCCTATGCCAAACGCTGGATACCTGTTGGTAACCTAACCCTGACCCAGCCCTGACCTACCTCAATATAAAGGAGTTCTGATTGGTTGATTTCTTAGCTTCACTCAAATCATCAATATTTTACTCGGTTATAGTATCCAGCACCTGGCATAGTGTATCCAGCGTTAGGCATAGGGTATGCCAAACGCTAGACATATCCAGCATTTGGCATAGGGTATCCAAAAATCAGGGGTTTGTGGTTGACTGCGCCATTCCTCGGGGAATCAAAGGGAATGGTTAGAATAGATGGAGCCACTCCACGCGGACTCCGTGTACAAAAGAGAGAGAACACTTGGAATGTTTCCAAAATGGATTTTGTTCGGAAAAAATATGCAGTTGACGAGATTAGTCTGGATCCAGTTTATTTTTGTTTTTTGTTTATTCTGATTTTTTAATTAATTTTACATTGCACCAACACCAGCAAAAAAATTTTTCCCCCCGAATCTGAAAGTGAGTCCTTTTTTATGATGATGATGATAAACAGAGCATTCCCCCGTCCCTGGGGACCCGCGAGAATATACAGAGTGAGTCAATTCATTTTTGTATTCCAGAATTTCCAGGTACTCAGCATCATTTTTATGGCACTTGCCCTTCGGCCGAGTGCCATATAGCGATCGCAATTTCTGTCTGTATGTCAGGCGGGCGGTGAGTCCCCGGGACAAATAAAAACGCGGGGACTCCTCAAGTGGTGTCCTCGGGGAACAGCGAGAATACACCTTTTATCTGATTGTGTTCTGCTTTTCCCAAGAAAGTAAGCTACTTCTGTCCTACTTATAGTTTGATACTGTTACAGACTGGGGCTACAAAACCAAATTAACTTGGGAATAATCACTTCCAAGATCCGGCCATGGTGGGGGGAGTGAAGGGATGGGGAATCCAGGATCTATTGATATGCGTAACTTTAGAACAGTTGATCGGACGTGAATGAAACTTGACAAGTGTCAAGAACAAGTGTCTCAGATGATCAATTTCAAGTCTGGAATGAATCCGATAATGGGGGGGGGGAGGTGGATGGGGGTGATGGAGATTGTGTGAAACGCTTTAGCCCTTTTTCTGCGACATAACTGTGGGCCACACACTTCTGGGTGACTGTTGTGGTCGAGCCACGAGTTGAAACTCGCGGAAACGCCATTTTGTCTCATCATCCAAATCATCAAGCCATCGGGAACGACGTCAGCGTCGCTGTCTATTTTTTTTGGCGGAAATTTCAGATATCTGAAAATAGAAATAAAATTCATGAAAAATCTCAATAAATAGAACTCCAGGCTTATTTTTGTACCTTTATGTGCAAAAGGAATCCTCAGTTTTAAGTCTATATGCTTAAAAAAGTAGTTAACTTTATTGTTTAGACACTATTTTGCTACTTTATTTGAATTTACCGCCAGAATCGAGCCACAAAATAGACACTCACCTCGCCAGTTGTTTGTCGAATTTGAGCCACAAATTTCAAGCCACGAAAGTCTTGTTGGTCGTGGAAACACAGTTGTGGGCCGCACAAAACACAGCGGAAACACTCTTTTCGAGCCACAATCAACCCACAAACTGTTTGTGGGAGCACAGAAAACCTTTACAGTCGAGAAACTGGGATGGGACTTGGGAGGAAAGAACAAGCATAAGCTGTTGAGAAAATATTGATAATACAGGACCGGATCATGACACAGTTAGGGGAGTTGGAGATGGTTTTCCACAATTTCTGTGATCACGAGTTGGGATACTTCCGACTGTGCTATGATCTTGAAACTTGGCCGGCCGTGCTATGACCACGAAACTTCGCAGGCATGTCAGGGACTCTATCAGATTGGCTTAAAATAGTCCCTCCCCTGATCAGATCATCGTTTGTGGGAGGAACAGTTGTCAGTGAGTGGAATAACCGTTTCAAATTTACTAGATCAAGCCCATTTTCTGTTGAGATGAGTATTGGGAGAGAGATCCAGCATTGACAACTGCAAACCGTATCTGACAAACATGCTAACTATTCTTACAAGTGCCATATGAGCTTTTAGCTCTTGTTGAAAGGAACCACAGGCTAAGGCCAAGGACAACGGCATCAAGAAGGCCTTTGGCCGTAGGCTGTGGATTTCGTTCTTTAGCCGTTGGACTGAGGAGTAAAAACGCCTTATAAGCAGACAGGCTACAGGGAAAGGTTTGCCAAAACACCTAATAAGCACAGCTGCTACTCACAGGCATGCTGTAAGGCATGCAAAAACGCAGCTTCTGTGTCATCTGTTTTTTTACTGTAGTTTAGAAAGCACTGATAATAAAAATAATATCCGGATAAAATCTCAGTAGATAGAGTAGGAGAAAAGGGGTATCCAACCTGAAATTCACACAGCCTTGAAGAATGAGACCCAGATGAAACCCTGAGTGATCCAGGACCTGTTTTGGACTGCAGAGAAATTTCCTGTAATGTTTACAGGTCATATGAATTCAAGGTTGGATACCCCAACCATTCTGTGCAAAAATGATCCTCAGTGGCTCAGTTGCATGTCCATCTGCCTGCCATATGCCTGATAAAGCAGCTCATTTTATCATTTAGACTTCCTTTTTCTGCTAAACTTGAATTTGTTGTGAAATCTAAAGAAAATGCGAGTGACAAGATTCAAAATACCTCGACAATTGTTTGTCTATTCAAGCCACACAAATCTTTGCTGATTTGTTTGCTATCTTCATACCAAGGTTCTCTTGATTTGCCCCAGAGCAGAAAGTTAATAGATTCAAAAATTCAGCAACACCCCAAATGAGTAGCCTATTTTAATTCTGTGTACCTGATGGGGTAGCAAAATCTGAATATCACAGAATCAGGAACTAATTCAATACCTGTAATTGACTTTTGGTCACGAAAGGCAGTTATAGTTATTTTGACTGTGGACAAGGTATTAATTCACATAGTCAAGAGTTTCCTTTAAGACTTGCAGGGTCCGTTTACTGAATGGTGTAGACCTTCAACCTGAAAAACAACAGGGAGGTTGGTTTACTCTTCTGGGGTCCAGTAACTCCTGTCCTCAGGTTCATGTCAAGCTCGTGTCCGAGCATGCTTGTTGCCATATTCTTCCAGTTCGTAACCAATATTCTTCTAATTGGTAGATACTCTAGTTTTTAACCTCATGTGGTTAAGGGATGGTTTAAGAGATGTTAGCTATTGTTTTCCAGATAAAAATCGATATAATTCTGACATTCGGTCAGTAATTGAATTTTGTCTGCACTTTAACATGCTACTAATCCTGTTGTGCCGTAAATGGTTTGGTAATTAACTAGTACACTACTCAAACTAAGTTGCCTATTGTGAGCCAACAACCGTTCCAGTTCACTGATTAGAATGACTGAGATGAAACTGGTCAGAGGCATGGCAATCTTTGGTACCTACTAATCTAGTATTTTGGGGGTAGTGACAGGGCACAAATTTGCAGTTAAACTCTTAAAAATTCGTTTTAGAGGACATCTGTACAAATTTCGAATGGTAAATGGTGTTTTGTTAGAATGCCAATATGCGTTGAGGTCAGTAGCAAAGATTATCAAAGAGACTAGTTACTGGTTTGATATCCTTAGTCCTAGTTAGACAGGATGCAAATAGCCTGGTTCCTAAAATGCGGAAAATTTGACCATTAAATCACGGATTTGTTAGCCCTAGGCAAGCTTCACCCTAGCTTGCATCAAATGCTTGACAGCTGGATCTTCACATTACTGTGGAAAAGCGAATCCAGAATATCTGGCCGTCAGTGTAAAAAGTGTCTCTGTATAAGGATTAGAGTTAACTGCAGTATTTGCCACTCTGATTCATCTTATCTATATTTGGTATTAATCTTATCTGCCTAGGGATAAGAATAATCTGAGTAGCAAATGCTGCAGTTAACTTTAATCTTTATGTGGAAAAACTTTTACAGTGTTGTCAAACTGACCATTTATTTTCTGGGAAAAAACTATTTGTTTAAAATATCTGCCTCATTTTCTGATATTTGTTCTAGTATGTGACTGGTGTAGGGAAGAAAGAAATACCCTCCAGTATGAATCCCGGGAGCTGAATGGTACAAAGTCTTTCTGCTCAGAAAAATGTTTGGCCAAGTTCATGAATGCTTCAGTAGTTCAGGTAGGGGATAGGTTTCTTGTAGTTGCATTGGCATGCACTGTTGGAAGTTTGATAGCAGATAACACATCAATCTTTTGTACATGATGAGACTGCATCCGTTTTGACCTCTTTAAATGTTCTCTTTTCGCACAACTTAAAGGGTCATAACAGGAGTTTTGTCTCGACAAATAACACTTTAGAGGGTCGTCACAGCTATATTCTCATAATGTTTAGCACAAGGATCCGCAAACATATATGTTCCCGAACTTCAAACAGTGTCGTCTGCTGTGAGTGGATACTCACTCCTGATGACTAACTCATTGCTCCGATCAAGGATCGCCGTGTGCTTAGCGAAGAACCAGAAACTTCACCTCAACAAACATTGTTGATTGGTTTGCATTGGATTTGGGTCAATTCTTGAGGATTCATCTTTGCGATGTTTCTTGTTTTTCTTTTGAATCGCTGGTGTGTTTTGGTCTTAGTCATGTAGAGTATTGGATTTTTGCCTTATGCATATTTAGAAATCCAGTTCCCCGCCCATCAAGAACAAATAAGCCAATGGAACCTCGATCTTTGGTCCCATGCAGCGACTATGGATACCCCGACAAAATTGCGCTGAGCTAGGTGTACTTGGTGAGCTTTGAGGTGATTCCCGTCTAGTGCAGCAGGCGAGCTGACACTGCTGACCCGCTCTGCAGCGCGTCACATGAGATGAGTTTCCTCTCCGGGGCTTCACTGCGAAATAGCTGTTTGTAGAGGTACGGTAACGAATTCCATGTTCAGCGTAGCTCCTACCCTCCGCTCATTTGCATCAGGCAGGGTACAAGGAATCTATTTGATTCCGCATGGTCATATTACAGAGATAGGGAGACAGAGTTTCTGGTGCTTATTTGTTCTTGGTAAAGTTTCTGGTGCTTATTTGTTCTTGGTAATAGTACCACCATATCCGCGCTGGACATTAGCAGCAAAATCAGAGTAGGCAGGGTTTGACAATCAGGAGACGCTGTTCTCGCAGTCGATCGGTCACAGTCTAAGCAGTCTCGCAGTCCAACTGTCAATGTGTGCAATTGAATGCGTATTTTCTTCATCGTCATCATCGACCGCATGCAGGTTTCCCCATTGTTTCACGAAGTTCGCATGCGTTTTTTCGCATGCAAAATCTTACTGGAGTGTTTGTGCACGTTTCTTAAAGGGCTATTCAAGTTAATAGAACGTTGCCAAAAATTTGGTTTGATGTTGGGTTGAGGAAAATCACAGTTGTATGTGCATTTCAGCGAAAGAAATAGAATTTTCCTGCCTAAACATTCCTTCAGCCCCAGCAGACTGGGAATTATATTTGACAGTCTAAAACGGATACGTCAACCGATTTTTATTAGAGCCATCAGTCCTTATTGCCAAGGGTCCTGTTCAGGCTCAAGCCGCTCAAACTGAAAAATAAACTTCTGGAATGAGTTCATTTTTCCACAAGTTCATCTTCCAGTTTTTCAGTTTTTAGCCTACTCTGATTATTACTCTAATAAGTTCAGCTGATGTATCTGTTTTGCACTGTCACACATTTTCCTGTCACCTTTGTGCTTTCAGTGGTCTAGCAAGTTCTGCTTTATACTCAGTTTACGCTCCAGGATGGCGTTCGAAGCGGCACCGTAATTTACTGCATACTTCAGAGAACAAAAAAAAAAAAAAAAAAAAATTGCTGTTAGACCTAATGTGATTTCTCGAGTCTAGCAGTTTATTGAGTTTGAAAGTCTTGGTACAGTATTACCACATATGTTGACTATTTGACTATCGCTTTACCGAACTGATTGCATGCATACGAACAGTTCCGTACTTCGTAGATAAATATTCTTTAAGCCCAAGCTGACTTTGAAACATTTATTCCAGCAATGTTTTCAACGGATACATCAGCTAAGATTATTCATAAGCGATATTTCGGCCCTTCTTGGCAAGGGTCCTCGTCAGGCTTTCAGTCCTCTTGTTCAACTTCGGGGAAAGAAACAATTATTACAGGTTTGTTTCTTTCCCCGAAGTTGGACTGAAAGCCTGACGAGGACCCTTGCCAAGAAGGGCCGAAATATCGCTTATGAAGAATCTTAGCTGATGTATCCGTTGAAAACATTGCTGGAATAAATACGAACAGTAGTTGTTGTTGGTCCTACAGATCTTCCTTAGCCACTGTTTTTGTAACAGTCTTATTTTTGTGTCCATGGTAAAGCTGATAGTCTAATAAATAAATGCTTTTGTTTCAGGGAAAATGTGTCAATTGCGATGAAGTTCTAGTCGGGCCTTCAAAACACAAACTTCAGAGTGGCTATCTAACCCGACAGTTTTGCTGCAGCCAGTGTCTCGAGGAATACAAGATGCATGAAGCCACTGCCCATGAAGCATCATACGACCCTCCTAGCTTCGACTGGGACGACTATCTGGCGCGATCCGGAGGAATCCCTGCCCCTCAGAAATGCTTCAAACAGGTACAGTAAAAACAGTAATATTTATGTGCAATCCATTTGTCAAGAAATTAATAAATAAAATAGTTGTAATGCTTAAATAAGGCTGTTCTCTCTTCCTCACTACCGGTTTAAAAACAAAGACCATGTAGAACTACAAATTTAGAATGATCTAGTTTACCATTACCAATTTATCGAACGCAAAAGCAAAAAAAACATAGAGACCCGAGTACCATTGCGAGCTTTGAACTCGTCAATGTTTTCAGAAAAGAAATGAGGATTCTTTTGGAAAACTTTGAAATACAGCAGGGTAACTGAATGTATATAAAAGCAGGATGGAAAACAAAAGAACGAAACTTTCTAGAATTTTTTAAACACAGTGACTATAAATTTTGAGAGAGAATACAACTTTATTTTATTTGTAACCTGCCAAATGCACATTGTGACAGCGAAGTAAGAGAAAACGAAGGAAAAACAGAAACAAAAAAAAATCAACATGAACATAGACAGTTTAGACTAAATTTCTAATTGGGTCTAAAAAATCATGGAAAAAATCATGTAGACGATGAGCTGGATGACGTGATGTGCATAGTAGAGACGCCGACGTCATCTCCAGTGACCGATTGGCATTTTGAAAATGACATTGAAAGGCATCTGGAATTACCTCTTCGAAGAGATTCTTTACCTTAATTTGCGCTTGTAATCAATAAGGATGTAGATTTCGGATGAGTAGCTTGTGTTGGTGATGGTAGTTACTTTTGGGTTGCAGAATCTAGAGCACGTTGCTCTATGGGTTACACCTTCTCCAGTCGCTTCTTGAAGCATTTGATGGCGCCATTGTCTCCTGGCAAAGCATTCTACAAGGGAATTACTCTGTGAAAGTACTGGTGTCTAGCTCGTTAGAATGCCGTGAGCGTGTTCCACCCTTCTAACAATAGTTACTATTAGTTACTATTTCCGTTCCATCCTCACGAAAAGTTACTACGCTCACCGTTCCATCCTTGTCGGAATAATAAGTAATAGTTACTATTTGCTTACCATGCTCGGAAGTGTAGTAAGCGTACTTACTACGCATCTCTGTAACGTGATTGGTCGGATTCGCCCCTGGCGTGAGATCCTGCTGCAAAATAGAAAAATCGTTCCAGCCTTGACGGCGAAAAGCAGAATTCGTGACGTCACGCGTAGTAACTACGATAAGTAGGGTGGAACACGCTCCATGTGTCGTCTGTTTGTATATCATTACGCCGTTTAGTGAGTCAGTTTCAAATGTTGTGATTTAACCTCACGCCAATAATTCTGGAATCTACCATTGTGACCAACCTTGGGGCATAGGGTCGAACCAGTCGTCTCTCCAGGGCTGTGATTCCCAGTCCTTGTTAAGCCACTTCTTGAACGATTTGCGGGGCTTTGATGGTGACGTGATAGTAGTTGCGTTTGTGCAGACATCATGGTATCTGATACCACGGTAACTGGATCTGCAATTACTCACTTTGCAGTTGCCTGGTATCTGATACTACGGTTGCTCTGCAAAATGGGTAATTGCCGTAACTACGCTTTTCGAAGTCATCCGAAAAGAAAAACTGATATCCCGTCACATCACTAAGTACCAAACTTCTTTCCCACCAATTTGATAAAGGTTGATGAAAGTGAGATGACTTTTTCAGATACCACGATCAGTTACCACGGTCGGACAGTGGTATCTGAATATCAGATACAATTTCTAATTGGGTCTAAAAAATCATGGAAAAAATCATGTAGACGATGAGCTGGATGACGTGATGTGCATAGTAGAGACGCCGACGTCATCTCCAGTGACCGATTGGCATTTTGAAAATGACATTGAAAGGCATCTGGAATTACCTCTTCGAAGAGATTCTTTACCTTAATTTGCGCTTGTAATCAATAAGGATGTAGATTTCGGATGAGTAGCTTGTGTTGGTGATGGTAGTTACTTTTGGGTTGCAGAATCTAGAGCACGTTGCTCTATGGGTTATACCTTCTCCAGTCGCTTCTTGAAGCATTTGATGGCGCCATTGTCTCCTGGCAAAGCATTCTACAAGGGAATTACTCTGTGAAAGTACTGGTGTCTAGCTCGTTAGAATGCCGTGAGCGTGTTCCACCCTTCTAACAATAGTTACTATTAGTTACTATTTCCGTTCCATCCTCACGAAAAGTTACTACGCTCACCGTTCCATCCTTGTCGGAATAATAAGTAATAGTTACTATTTGCTTACCATGCTCGGAAGCGTAGTAAGCGTACTTACTACGCATCTCTGTAACGTGATTGGTCGGATTCGCCCCTGGCGTGAGATCCTGCTGCAAAATAGAAAAATCGTTCCAGCCTTGACGGCGAAAAGCAGAATTCGTGACGTCATGCGTAGTAACTACGATAAGTAGGGTGGAACACGCTCCATGTGTCGTCTGTTTGTATATCATTACGCCGTTTAGTGAGTCAGTTTCAAATGTTGTGATTTAACCTCACGCCAATAATTCTGGAATCTACCATTGTGACCAACCTTGGGGCATAGGGTCGAACCAGTCGTCTCTCCAGGGCTGTGATTCCCAGTCCTTGTTAAGCCACTTCTTGAACGATTTGCGGGGCTTTGATGGTGACGTGATAGTAGTTGCGTTTGTGCAGACATCATGGTATCTGATACCACGGTAACTGGATCTGCAATTACTCACTTTGCAGTTGCCTGGTATCTGATACTACGGTTGCTCTGCAAAATGGGTAATTGCCGTAACTACGCTTTTCGAAGTCATCCGAAAAGAAAAACTGATATCCCGTCACATCACTAAGTACCAAACTTCTTTCCCACCAATTTGATAAAGGTTGATGAAAGTGAGATGACTTTTTCAGATACCACGATCAGTTACCACGGTCGGACAGTGGTATCTGAATATCAGATACAATTTCTAATTGGGTCTAAAAAATCATGGAAAAAATCATGTAGACGATGAGCTGGATGACGTGATGTGCATAGTAGAGACGCCGACGTCATCTCCAGTGACCGATTGGCATTTTGAAAATGACATTGAAAGGCATCTGGAATTACCTCTTCGAAGAGATTCTTTACCTTAATTTGCGCTTGTAATCAATAAGGATGTAGATTTCGGATGAGTAGCTTGTGTTGGTGATGGTAGTTACTTTTGGGTTGCAGAATCTAGAGCACGTTGCTCTATGGGTTATACCTTCTCCAGTCGCTTCTTGAAGCATTTGATGGCGCCATTGTCTCCTGGCAAAGCATTCTACAAGGGAATTACTCTGTGAAAGTACTGGTGTCTAGCTCGTTAGAATGCCGTGAGCGTGTTCCACCCTTCTAACAATAGTTACTATTAGTTACTATTTCCGTTCCATCCTCACGAAAAGTTACTACGCTCACCGTTCCATCCTTGTCGGAATAATAAGTAATAGTTACTATTTGCTTACCATGCTCGGAAGCGTAGTAAGCGTACTTACTACGCATCTCTGTAACGTGATTGGTCGGATTCGCCCCTGGCGTGAGATCCTGCTGCAAAATAGAAAAATCGTTCCAGCCTTGACGGCGAAAAGCAGAATTCGTGACGTCATGCGTAGTAACTACGATAAGTAGGGTGGAACACGCTCCATGTGTCGTCTGTTTGTATATCATTACGCCGTTTAGTGAGTCAGTTTCAAATGTTGTGATTTAACCTCACGCCAATAATTCTGGAATCTACCATTGTGACCAACCTTGGGGCATAGGGTCGAACCAGTCGTCTCTCCAGGGCTGTGATTCCCAGTCCTTGTTAAGCCACTTCTTGAACGATTTGCGGGGCTTTGATGGTGACGTGATAGTAGTTGCGTTTGTGCAGACATCATGGTATCTGATACCACGGTAACTGGATCTGCAATTACTCACTTTGCAGTTGCCTGGTATCTGATACTACGGTTGCTCTGCAAAATGGGTAATTGCCGTAACTACGCTTTTCGAAGTCATCCGAAAAGAAAAACTGATATCCCGTCACATCACTAAGTACCAAACTTCTTTCCCACCAATTTGATAAAGGTTGATGAAAGTGAGATGACTTTTTCAGATACCACGATCAGTTACCACGGTCGGACAGTGGTATCTGAATATCAGATACCACGAAAACTGGCCAGATACCACGAGAACTGGCCAGATACCACGATAACTGCACATACGCCTTTTGACCGCTGTATCAGATACCACGGTGACTGCAAAAACGACGTTAGACCGTGGTATCAGATACCATAGTAACTCACAAAAACGCAACTAGTGTCTTCTCACAAAGTATTCCGCAAGGAGTTACTCGGTTAGAAAAGAAATATTGTCTAGCCTAACCCGTTAGATTGTCAAATGTCTGGTTTGTATGTCATTGCACCATCAAGCGAATCAATTTCCATTGTTGTGGTTTAACCTCACGCCAATAATTCCAGAAGCTACCGTTGTCATCAGACTTGTGGCTTAGGGTGATTTCTAGTCTCCTACAAGTAGTCACTAAAGCTACCGCTAGAGTACCAATTTGTACCCGTCTTCACTCAGGGGGGACGGCGAAGGTTGATTTTGGTTCCGATTTGTCCGAGGTTGCAACGATTTTTGACAATATTTTCTCTTTTTCAGCATGAAATCCCGCCGGATAATGAGTTTGGCCTCAACATGAAGTTAGAGGCCCTTGATCCTCGGAATATGACATCTACCTGCATAGCTACGGTTGTGTCGATACTGGGTCCGAGAATCCGTCTGCGGCTCGATGGTTCCGACGATAAAAACGATTTCTGGCGACTCGTCGACTCGCGCGAGGTGCATCCAATCGGCCACTGCGAGAAACACGGTGGCATGCTTACGCCACCCTTAGGTAAGTTTTGGGGGTAGTTGTCATTAACGAGTTCAGCGTTCAAGGGATTTGTTTCCTTCAAGTTTAACTGAAAAGCCAAATTATTTGTGTATCGTTTAACTGAACACACTGCGTTATTTAGGTTGTGTTAACGGATTTTTTGTTTCACTATTTCTCAAGTATGACGCTCCGAATATTTGCGGCCGTCCCCACAGTGAAAAGTTCTACCATGATGCGAAAAATTTGAATCTCAACACAAACGTGGCTTTTCAATAGCTAGTAATCAGGTTGGTGCACGTGAGCTCACTCCGGGAAGACTTACTTTTCATAGATCATTTTCGTCAAGCGCACAACACAGTTACAAGCGCATAGAGGTACCACAAATCCGATAGGGAAAACCCACTATAGATAGATAGATAGATACTTTAATTTTAGCCGTTAGGCCATACACAAAATCATACATTTTTAAACACTTCGAGAGAGCGATTATATAAACTCACATGTAAAACGATTTAAACTCCCACTACCAATAACTATCTACATCTCTTTAACGCTTCTTTGACAAAACCTGTAACTGCCATTATCGCTGACCGTGAAGATGACTTTAGGATACCAGGAAAGAGCAACCCATCTTCACCAAAAAATCTTACTCTCAAATCCGAGAGCCCCTTGCATCTTGACAGGAAGTGAGACAGATTTTCCTCTTCCAAACCACATAACGAGCAAGTATAACATGACTTCGGGTTTCGGGAATTTCTTTCAAATAATTTAACCCTACTCTTAAGAGGGAGACTGTTCGCTCGGATCTGGAACCACAAACGCTGGTTTTCAGCCGGTAAACGTAACTTAAAATAAAATTCAAAACCAATCGACTCTTTAATATTCCTATAATCTTTCAGAGTCTCTGAATTAACAGTCTGTGCATGCCAAAGTTGAATTTCCTGATCCTCCTGAACTCGCGCAAAACTGCGACAAAGTTTATCTTGATCAGTTGTAGGACCGAGACCCTCATTCCAAGCATAAGACAGCCCTGCTATATGGAAATCGATTATTCGTGAATAGCGGAGCAACGACGGAACGCAGTTTCATCGGATTTTCAGCCCTCTTCAAGTGAATAGGTGACGGGTAACTGGATTGCCCTATTTCAGCCATTTTCGGTTAAACTTCTTAAGTTGTTACATGACCTGTTGCACCTGTATCAGTGACTCACTCTACGTTCGTTAATGACGGATTTTGGTAGTTGAACTGACGAGGTACTGCATCGGTGTATAGTCACTGAAGAATCAAGGTTTTTTTTCATTGACAGAAATAATTATCACACATTAAACAATCACTTCAGTGCTTGTCTGATAATTTTGAAACAGCCAAAAAATAAAAGAATGCCCTCCTAAAACTAAAACTTTTACATATCTGCTACCAAATAAATTGAATGAATCCGTAAAACCTTAGATTTTCCGTCGTGTAGCATTGCTCAGCAGTCAGCATTTCTTTTTAAATTGCCATGGGAAAAAGTTCTGGAATTCTGTGGGTGTTGGGTTGGTGTGGTTCGCTTGTACGCTCAAGTGTGTTACTCCATGGTATCCCACTCCGGCCTCCATTCCTTCTTGCTCCACTCTTTGTCAAGGGAGCTTTGAATTCTTCGACTGTCTTGCGAGATACCGTAGCCTCGTTTTTGTTGCATGCTGCATCCATTTCTCGGCCGATTCCGGACAGATTTTTTCTGCATCACTTTTTGCACTGCAGTGCTTCCGAGGACGACGGCAGCGCTTCTCGAGAATCACGAACTTGCTCACCGAAAAAGTCCGTGCTTCCCTGCAAGGTGCTGCAGCGCTGCCGCTTTAAATAAGAAGTGCAAAGTTACCTTCGATTACCCAGGACCTTCACGTTTCTGCCCTTGGCCATTTCTCCGCACTCCATCTAGGAAGAAGATTTTTTAGACCAGATTAGTCCCTTTTTTTTCTTTTTTTTTAAATGTTTATTTTTTTATCTTGTGCATTTACTACATTATTGAAAGCTCAGTGTATTTTTTCCTTTTATTTGTCTATACTGCACTATTTTCCTCTTCTTAAGTGCGTTAATAAAATAACCATCATCATCAGTGAATCCAAAACGCACATTGTGCAAAAGCAAAGAAGCGCTGCAGCAGTGATGCGGCAGTGCTATTGCAACAAAAACGAGGTTCGTGTCTTCGCTTAGGGGATTCAGCAGATCAAAACCAGGCTGGTGAGAAAGTGGTGGCGTTCCCTCTTCCAGGCGTTGAGTTTGGGGTATTGGGATAACCTCTTGTTCGCTGTGTTGGGTCGATGAATGAGGACCTTTTATTTCAGGCTTTCGGATGAATGCTTCGGCGTGGCCAACCTTCCTAGTAAAAACGCTGAGCGGGGGGATCATTGCCCCCGATAGCGCCTTTAAGAAAGAACCAGCTGACCCGATCAAAAATTACTTCGAGGTTGGTATGAAACTAGAGGCCGTGGATAAGAAAAATCCTCAGCTAATCTGCCCTGCTACAATCGGTGAGTTGATTAGCAATTTGTCCGTACTCAAACCCATTCAAACAAATGAACAAGAGCAAACAAGCAAAAGAAACTCCTCGGTCTGGCTATCTCTGTAATACGACCGTGCGGAGTCGAATAGATTCCCGATACCGTGCCCGATGCAAACGAGCGGAGGGTAGGAGCTACCCGGAATGTCACAATTCATTACCTCTTCTAACAGCTATATCAGAGTGGAGCGCCGAACAAGAAATGTCGAGATAACAGCCGATTGGTTGCCTACCATTGTTACGTCACACGTAACGCGCTGCAGAGCGGGACATCCACGCCTGCTACAGTCTTATACTCTGATGTACGCAGCGGCGAAGAGGGAAGTAGACCTATATCAATTCAGAGCTCAGCAAGTACCTCAGCTCTGTTCATTTTTTTCCGGGTATCGATAGTCGGTGCCTGGTGCATGGGGACCAAAGAGTATTGGCTTATTTGTTCTTGGTTGAGCTAATTAATTATCCTGTAGATTCAGCTGAAAGATATGTAAACTCGTTTGTGCCGTACTTTCTTCGTTGTTTTAATAGTTCTTTGTCGTATTTATTTGGTATTATTTGTCATTGATTATTTTTTTTGCTATTTTGGCCAGTAGGCTAGACGGACCCAGAGCTAGAAGCTCATATGGCACTTGCAAGGCTGGGTCAGGGGATGAAAGTAAGAATTTCCCAATATTTGGGTTTGTTGTGATCATTTGTAAGCAAGACCCTGACATGCCCTTGGAAATTGGAAATCACGAGAATGTATAGTTTGGTAAAAAAAAAATGTTTTTGCATTTGACTTTGATGATGCTTAGAGTAAGGGCGCTAGAAACTGATCTCTAATCTTAACCCCGAGGGAAAAATGACCATGGGCCTTTTAGGATCATCAACATATATCGTTCGGTCAACAATACTTTTTCGACTTTTCGGAGATGCGAACTTTAAGGGTGCTAGAAATTAATTTTTAAGCAAAACGCTGTGGCATAAGACCATGAGCCCTTGGGCATCATGAAATATATCGTTTGGGCAAATAAATTTTGTTTTCACTTTGCGGTTAAGATGCGCACTTTAGGGGAGCTAGAACTTCATTTCTAAGCAAAACCCTTGAAGCAAGAGTGATCGTGGGCTCATGGGGATCATGAAAATGTAAATTTTGCTCATGAGTATTTTGTGTACTTTACGGTTAAGATGAGCGCTTTAAGGGATGTTTGCATTTGGGAAGTGACAATTTCTGAACATATCTTGTTAAGTCTCTAATGTTCCAATTTCATCGTCCTATCACATCTGGAAGCACATTAACTCGTGATCACCTGAATCTTGGACCCCCAGCCCCCTACAGCCCCCTCCCCCCACATTGCCCAAATCCGGTCCGGTTTTGTCACTAATGTATCTACGGCTTGTGCTTGTTCTTCCCACCAAGTTTCGTCCCGATCGCTCCACTCTAAGCGTGTCACAAGATTCTAACCGCCAACCCCCTCGCCATATTCATCGGATCCGGTCCGAACTAGATTTGGGACACTTGAGACGCGAAGCCTTTCCAAATATACAGTTTCACTAACACCCGATCGTCCGTTCGAAAGTTATACATGCCTCACAATTCCGGATTCCCCTTCCCTCCACCCCCCCCCCCCACGGTAGTAGGATCGGGCAAATGACCATTTCTAAGCCAATCTTGTCAAGTTTTTAATGTTCAGGCCAATTTTCATCGTCGTAGCACATCGACACCGGGAAATACCTTAAAACGCGATCACCCGAATTCCGGACCCCCCCCCCCCCCCTGGTCCGGTCCGGTCCTGTCACTGATGAATCTTGGGCTTGTGCTTGTTCTTCTCACCAATTTTCACCCCACCCACACACACATTCGTCGGATACGGTCCGGGCTTGGAATGGTACCTGAGACACGAGATCTATCCAAATATAAAGTTTCATCAAGATTCGATCACGCATTCGAAACTTACACATTCCACAAGGTTCCGACTATTTCCAAGTTAGTTTGGTTAGTTAGTTAGTTGGTATCTGTAGTCCCTGCATAGGACCAAAGACGGAGGTTCTATTAGATTATTTGTTCTTGGTATAAGTACGCCAGGCGACATCGACCTATTTTCGGCTATAGCAGCCCCTTTATTCTCAAACCTTTATAGCTCTGGGCGTTGATGACGACATTCATTTGTTTGTCCTATGGACGTCGGAGAGATCTAGTGTAATCGAAGGTCGAAGGTGTTGGTATATAATGTTCAAACCAGGAAATATGTTGTTCAAGCGAGGATGTTGTTGAATGAGCATTTACTGGTAAAGTACAGATCATGTTCGCAGATGGATCCTTTAGTCCTGTCTTTAGAGTCAGAGGAGGGGTTTCGAATTTACGGTAAAAACATGTATGTTTTATAAGCTAATAAGATATTCACTTGGGGTAAGGAGGTCCGCTTAATCCATATCTGAGCTTAATTTTCTTGCTGGGCAAATGGTTCATTACGAATTGGTCTGAAACTGGAAATTTAGTTGAAGCTCTAAGTTGTTTCTGAAATCGATTAGAGATTCGGTATCGGGGCTAGGAGACATGCCGAATCCATTTTTGAACTTTATTTTAACAGTAAAAATATTCAAGGAATCTGAAGAAGACTGAATGGCGAAGACATGAACCAATTGTTTGAATCAAATATTATATATTTGGGATCCCATCGAAACCTTTGTCTTGTTCTAGGAGACGTAAAAAAGGATCTGATTCACGTCGTCTTTGATGGTTGGAAAGGGGCATTCGATTACTGGTGCAGATTTGACTCCAGGGATATCTTCCCCGTCGGGTGGTGCAAGTCAAGCATCCATCCTCTACAACCACCTGGAAAGTCAGGTATGGATTTTTTGGTGTGTCATTACTTTCAGGTGCAGGTGTATTCTTGCCGTTCCCCGAGGACTCCACTCCAGGAGTCCGCGCGTTTTTGTTTGTCGCCAGGGTTGACTCTCCATGTTCTCGCGAGTCCCCATAGACTGGGTATGTTCCGATTATCATCATCAAAAAGTACTCCCTTTCAGATTCGGAGGGGAACCAATTTTTGCTGGTGTTGGTGCAATGTAAAATTAATTAAAAAGATCTAGAAGTGGATCCGGACTAATTTCGTCAACTGCATATCTTTTTTCGAACAAAATCCATTGTGGATGCATTCCTCGAGTTCTGGCTGTTTCTGTACGCAGAGTCCGCCTGGAGTGACTCCCTCTATTCTCGCTGTTCCCTTCGATTCCCCGAGGAGTCCTCGAGGAATGGCGAGAATATGCCTTTCATCGTCAAAGCCAAGGAGTAAAAATGTGTACAGTGGAGACATGCTTTTTTGAACACTTCCATAGCTCTTTCACTACCCTGGCTTTTTTACTTTCTTATAAAACGCTCGAATGAACAGGAAAAATAACAAACTTGGTATCAGGTAATAGCAAGAACCGATAATCTAATAGAACCTCCGTCTTTGGTTCCATGCAGTGACTATGGATACTCCGAACTGACCTGAGCTAGAGGTACTTGCTCTAGCTTTGAGTTGATACCCGTCTTCTCCGTCTTCGCCGTTGCCCATAGCAGACGAATTATTGCAGGGGGCACGCTGACCCGCTCTGGAGCGCGTCCAGAGAACCAACGGCTTTTATTTTGAAAGGTTCTTCTGCGCGGCTTCACAGCGATATAGTTATTTGTAGAGTTAATGCATTGTGTTGTGCTGCGTAGCTCCTAACCTCAGCTCGTTTGCATCGGGCAGGGTATGGGAAATATTCGACTCCGCATGGTCGTATTACAGAGATAAGAAGACGAAGGCTCTTGCTGATTTGTTCTTGCTAATAGCCAACTATTTCGGGGTTATCCTGGTATAAACGTTGAGTAGAAATTTTGTTAAATTTATTTTATTTTGAATTTAAAAATATTCATCTATTTGAGGTGTCTGTTGATTCGAACTATGTGTTCCGCTTAGTAAAATATTTGAATTGCAAAAGAAAAACTAGGTAGCAGTTAAGTTACTAACAGCAAAATTTCCAGAAAGTTAGTGAAGCGCGATGAAAACATGGATGAAAAAATACTTTTTTGGCAAGTATTTGCAGCAGAAAATGCCTGGTTTGGGTTTCAGTTTTTTCTACGCCGACCGTTCACTGTGAGGCGACGTTCCAATAAGCATAGCTCTACTGCACATGAACCCGGTATACACTCATTGAGAGATCGGTATGTTCAGAAACATCGTAGGATGACTAATTTTAGTCTCATACATGCAAAAACGAACGCTGCGCCATCGCGTTAAACATTGATGTGAAAAAAAGGCACACACGAGTTTCCCGACCGATTTGTTCAGACTTTAGTTGTGCGAGTTTATTTGGTTCATGCAAAAAAACTTCGACCCTCACTCCTCTCAGCCCCCCCCCCCCCCCCCACACACCCACACAGTGTTAATAAACAATAAATTGTTTTTTATGAAAAAGAGATTCGAGCGGCGAGCGAGCCGCCGTCAATTCGCGTGTCTAGGAAAAATCCATAAGTGCTCGCGTTCCAAACTGCAGTTTTTGATACAATTTGTATAATTTCCTGTATATTTTGATTCGAGGGGTTTCGCCAGGGGGGCTTGGTACCGAGGGGTTTTCGCCGGAGAGGGGGGGGGGTCCGCATAGACCCGAGTTTATTTTGTTGATCAGGAAGTTTTGATCAGTTTCGTCAAAGTAGATGCACACAGGCTCCTGAACACATGCTGAATCCATATCTGGGCTTGGTCTTCTCAGATGATTACCATCGCCTTAATCTGTTTCTAAATTTAATAGTAAACATTTTAAGGAGTCTAGCGAAGACCGGATATCTACAAGACTCAATTGTCTGGATCAAATATTAAATTGTTGCGATCCCGTTGAAACCTTTGGTCTTGTTGTAGAAGTAAGCAGGAAGTAAAGAATCAACACATGAGATATAACCGATTTGAAATGTTGGGAGATAAGCCACCCCTGGCAAACACAAGTTCGGACAGGGACCTTGCCATTTGAACCTTACTGATATATGACCGTACCAAATTTTACAGATTGACAACAGACAGATTAACAACAGAGGTAATAAGAGAATGATGGTTGCTTATGGTATATAAGACCCTCCTGAGATTATGCTAAAACAAAACATGCAGAGTTTTAAACTGAAGTTGCAACGCCTGAAACATACTTTCTTGTCTTTCCTTCTTGACTTGTAATGATTTTTAATTTTTTTTTTCAGTTCTGATCTTGTAGCTTTTAGCGGAGTGTTCCGTGGAATAATCCACTATTGCGAACGCTGTAGCAGCTTCCGGTTTTCACCGTTTCTTGTGTAGCTCTTAGCCCCTGAACCAGTGCAAGTACCAAGTTGGAAGTTGGTACGCTTATGGGTATTGGGGTCTAGTTGTGCCTTTTAGGGGTACCAACCCCAACACCCATCCGGTTCAGGGGCAAATGGGCCCAGATTGCTTGTGAATAATTTTCATAACCTGACAAGACCCGGCCCTAGGACGATGAAATTTCTTTTACTTGCACATTCTGGAGCTAGAAAATTACTGTTAAAGTTGCACCTTCCCCACCCACCCTGTTCATGGGCAACTGGGCTCAGATTGCCCAGGAGTAAAGTTCGTTAGCCATGACAGGAATCAACATATATGTATCAAATAGAAACTTGGTAGGTGTGTGAGCATTGGGTTCTCTTTTTATGTCACTTGCCGTTCGGCCAAGTGCCATATAGCGATCGCAATTTCTGTCCATCCGTCGGTATGTCGGTCCGGGTTTTGCTAGTTCGGGTTCCACATAAGATAGGACGATGAAAATTGGCAGGCATATCAGGGTCCCCAAATGATCAAGTTGGAAATAGTCACTTCCCCGATCTGAGCATCGTGGGGGGAGTGGAGGGAGGGGGAATCCGGAATCTTGAGGTATTTATAACTAAATATTCTTTGAGCTCAAGCTGACTTTGAAACATTTATTCAAACAATGTTTACAACGGATACGTCAGCTATGATTCTTCATCAGCGATATTTCGGCACTTCTTGGCAAGGGTGCTCGTCAGGGTGCCAGGTTCAACCTGTAATCTGTAAACCAAAAATATACACCTGTAAGATTACAGGTATGTTTCCTCCCCGAAAGTGAACCAGAGGATTGACAGCCTGACGGTCTGCCAAGAAGGGCCGAAATATCGCTGATGAAGAATCCTAGCTGACTTATCCGTTGTAAACATTGTTTGAATAAAAGTATTTATAACTCTTAAAAGCGTGATCGGATCTTAATGACACTTGGTATGTAGCAAGACCTCTGGATTCAGACGATCCACGTAAAATCCGGACCGGATCCGGTGACTTGGGGGGGGGGGGGGCTTGGAGAGGGGAACCGGAAATCTTGGGAAAAGCTTAGAGTAGAGGGATCAGGATGAAACTTGATGGGAAGAGCAAGCGCAAGTCTTAGATACATTATTGACATGACCGGACCGGATTCGGGCACTATGAGGGGAGTTGGGGGGGGGGGGGGGTCCGGATTTCTGATGATCCCTGAATTCGGTACTTCCAGATGTACTAGGACGATGCAACTGGGCTGGCATATCAGGAACTTGATGAAACGGGTGATGAAACGGGCTTGACAGTAGGCGTTTACATGATCCGATCATCGTGGGGGGAGTGGAGGGAGGGGGAATCCGGAATCTTGAGGTATTTATAACTCTTGAACGCGTGATCAGATCTTAATGAAACTTGGTATCTGGAAAGACCTCGTCTTACACGATCCACGCAAAATCCATCTGCCGGTTCCGGTGACTCCGGGGGGAGCTGGAGAGGGGAACCGGAAATCTTGGGAAGCGCTTAGAGTGGAGTGATCAGGACACAACTTGGTGGGAAGAGCAAACACAAGTCCTAGATACATCATTGACATGACCGGACCGGATTCGGACATTATGAGGGGAGTTTAGGGGGGGGGGGGGCGGATTTCTGATGATCCTTGAGTTCGGTACTTCCAGATGTACTAGGACGATGCAACTGGGCTGGCATATCAGGGACTTGATCAAACCGACTTGACAATAGTTACATGATCCAATCATCGTGGGGGGAGTTGAGGGAGGGGGGATCCCTAATCTTGAAGTATCTATAACTCTTGAACGGGTGATTGGACCTTAAGGAAACTTGGTATTTGGAAAGACCGTGTGTCTCACACGATCCACATTAAATCCGGACCGGATCAGGTGACTTCGGGGAGAGGACCGTAAACTTTGTTACATGGTCAAAAACCAAACGAATGGGCCGACTGGGATGCAAGTGGGATGCACAGTACCGAGTTTATGCTGCCTATTTTTTATTTGGCGTCCGGACCGGATCGGGCAACGGTATAGGAGGAAGATCAGGCGGAAGAGGAGAAGAGAAGATGGTTGAGATGCAAAGTTTATGTGTCCTAGTCGTGTTCGACCACAGTGGGAGGAGTTCGAGGGGGGGGGATTTTGTAGCTCGCGTAGGGATCAGGGATGGAGTGATTTGAATCAAACTTGGAAACAATAGAGACCATGTGTCCTAGATGACATGTTTTAGGGTCCGTGCCGGATCTGTACACGGTGAGGGGGGGGGGGAGGTACCGGAGTTTCCCGAAAAAAGCTTCGATCTGAGTGAAACTCGATAGCTGGTACGAGGAGCTGCCTAAGATAATCTGTATATGTGGCTGAACCAGATTTGGCCCTGGTTTTGAGGGTGAGCCGTACCGGCAATAGTACGGCAGTCCTAGGAATCAAACGAGCACGGTGAAACATTTGCCCTAGATTATCCGAGGAAATGCCGGAAATGCTCAGGCTCGAGTAAAATTAGATACCTTATTTCTGGGCCCAGTCCTAGGAGGGTTGAAGAGGGGAATTTTGTGACATTATCATCTACTTTCTTGTACCACCTACTCGTAAGAAGTGCCATATGAGTTCGTAGCTCTTGTTTGCTTTTTGCAGGACTAAAACCCTACCCCCACTTGGTTCAAGGGCAATTGGGCCCAGATTGCCCATTTTTTATGTTTTAACTTGACTATAACTGGAGATAGGATGATGAAGCTCCATTGTGCTTTTCTATCAGAGGGTTGGGAATATATGTGTTGAGTTGGACCAACCCCCACCCTCCCCGTTCATGGGCAAGTGGGACCAATTTGCCCTTGAGTAAAGTTTTTGACCCGTGACTGAAATAAAACTCTAAGCTGGTATTGTCAAGGATGTATGGGTCTAGATATGCAATGGGTCCCCCCCCTCCCGTTCATGGGTAACTGGGCCCAGATCTCCCATGAGTTAAGTACGTATTTGACATGTCTCGAATTCAACTCTTGTGTACTTATGGATATATATGTATAGATGCGGATTTTGGTGTGACAGCAGCAAATAAGACTACGTGGCCTACTTCTATCCTTAATAATCAGTTGGAAACTGAACGGTTTAGTCATATGATCGATGGTATGCCTTTCTTAATGAAGTTGTGATAAAGGGGTCAATAAAACGATTTGGTTTTATTGCACTTGTTATTCAATCAGTCAATCAATTTTATTTCAGCTTACGCCATAAAAAAAAAAAAAAAAAAAAAAAAAACAGAAATCACATACTACTCGAAACAAACAAAACAAGAGCTGTAAGCTCATATGGCACTTGCAAGCATATGTAGTAGGTAGGGATATCAGCTAAGATTTGCCCTGTCTTGAGGCACATGCGATTATGGGCCTTTCAGATTCGTGAAAAAGGAATGGGGAGTCGCGTTGCATTCTGTCACTATTATAAATATAGGACCTTTGCTTGTTCTTCCCACCAAGTTTCATCCTGATCCGTCCACTCGGAACATGTCACCCGATTTCCGGATCCCCCCCCCCTCCATCTCCCCCAAAGAACCTGATTCCATTCCAAACTTGAAGTGTAACATCTTTGACAGGAAATCTTTCGAAATATCAAGTTTCATTAAGATCCGGTTCCCCGTTCAAAAGCTACAAATACGTCATTATTTCGGATTTCCCCTCCCTCCACTCCCCCACAGTGGTCGGATCGGTGAAGTGTTGTTTCCAAGCTATTTTGTTCGGGTCTCTAATATGCCTGCCAAGTTTTATCGTCCTCATCTTAAGTCGCGATCACCGGAATTCCGGAACCCTCCCTCCAACTCCCCCCACAGTGCTCGGATCCTGTCCGGTCTTGTCAACTATGATTTTAGGGCTTGTGTTTGTTCTTCCCACCAAGTTTCATCCCGATCCGTCCAATCTGGACAAGTCACACGATTTCCGGTTCCCCCTTCCAACTCCCCCAAAGTCACCGGATCCATTCCGGACTTGAAATGTGACATCTGAGACACGAGATCTTTCCAAATATCAAGTTTCATTAAGATCCGATTCCCCGTTCAAAAGTTATAAATACGTCAATGTTCCGAATTCCCCCTCCCTTCACTCCCCCACGGTGGTCGGAAGGGGGAAGTGACTATTTCCAAGTTATTTTGGCCGGGTCCCTGATATGCATGCCAAGGTTCATCGTCCTAGCACATGTGTAAGCACCTTACCACGGGATCAGCGGAATTCCGGAACCCTCCCTGTAACTCCCCCACAGTGCTCAGATCCTGTCCGGTCTTGTCAACTCTGTATCTAGGGCTTGTGCTTGTTCTTCCCACCAAGTTTCATCCCGATCCGTCCAACCTGAACATGTCACCCGATTTTCGGTTCCCATCCCCCTCCAACTCCCCCCAAAGTAACCGGATCCATTCCCGACTTGAAGTGTGACATCTTTGACAGGAGTTCTTTCCAAATATCAAGATCCGGTTCCCCGGTCAAAATTTATGCATACATGAATATTCGGGATTCCCCCTCCCTCTACTCCCTCCCTGGCGGTCGCCATGAGCTGCAAGTGTCTTAAAAAAACATAGACGGCCCTGATGCTTAACTAATCCATAAGACTAGCAACTACTGGTAGTGACGTGAACAATGGATCAGCTGCCAGTCTAACAAGGCTATTCTCTGATTTCTGAATGCGCAGGAAGAAGCTCGACCGAGCCTTCCGCATTATTTCCCGGAAAGTACAGCAGCTCCTTCCCACTAGTTCAGCAGACACACTACATATAGGTGGTAGACGAAAAAACCTACGTGCTGCTCGATTATACCCCACTGTCAGTGAAGTTAGCGTCGTACCTTTCATATTCGTTGTCAAAGCAAGGCCAAACAGTTGGTAGCAATACGATCTAAACAGGTGAAGTGTCACCTTTTCAGAGCAGTCACCAAATTTCCATTCAAGGAAGTTGGCTCTTACCTTGCTAATGGAAAAGAGGTTTAAAGGGTCGGACTGGCTAGCAAGACATTCAGTATTGCGACTGAGACCGTTCTTGCAAGATCTTGAAGACCTTCTTTGAATTTCTAAACGCGGTTTGTTTACATTAAATGATTTCAAATTAGGTTATTTCAATATTTTTTTTTTGTTATTGGGGATGTGAAATGTCTTGGTTCTAACGATGTTTGTTTATAAGATGTGTTAAGTTCGTGAACGAGGGCACTTGTCAAACTAAAATTTCGTATACTTGAAGTCAGTTCAGTTCATTCTTTTAAACTCCACGTCTGAGCGCTTGCGCACTTGTTTTTGTCTGAGGCTCGCCTGGAATTGGCAAATATCGTAGAAATGTTTTTGCTTAATTCTCAGATATTTGTTTATCCTATATATCTGGGAAATACCTTCTCATACACAACTTTAACTTTTTTTTTTACCAGTTTTACTTCGCGAATGTTTATATTGCGGTTATTTTAAAACCCTCTTTAGATGTTAAGATTAGTTTCAGCAGTGACTGGCTATTGTACAGGGATGAGCAGTTTACGTCATGTGCGTGTGCTTACCTGCCTGTTTCCTCATGGCAGGATTTACAGGCGGCACCTTGGGTTTTTCCTTTCTGAGATTTATCCTTTTTTCTGGTTTTGGATGATTAGCGAGAAAATATCTATGATTTACAAACTGGCTCTGGATGTGTACCTATTTTTGGAGTGAGCAACCCTCGGTATGATAAAAGCGGAGATCTTCCGCCACCATAACTACCTAATAGCCTGAAAATCAACGTGTCCGATAAATATTCGCCTTTGGGATCCCATAGGAACCTTTTGTCTTGTTTGTAAATACATCGGCATGAACACCGCAGCAAACACGATAGTAATGCAAGCCGAGTTTTCAGTCGCCTGTGACGGAGTTCACGCCCCAGGCACTGGGGGCTGCTTGAAATAAAACATGACTCCATTCCGCAGTAGGTTGACAGAGTTCGAAGTCCAAGTGAATTGAATTCGGATATGAAAAAGGCGTATCACTGAGTGATTAAAGTAGTTTGCGAAGTTGCTGTTAAGTCCAGGTGAATTGGCCTCAGTATATAAAAATGGTAAATCTGCATGGCTTCCCTGCATTAACTAAATGAAATATGTTCTCGGCAGGCTCCGACTACTCCCGAGCGAAGTTGGGTGTTGTTATCACGTTTTCTCCGTCTGAGATTAGTTTTAGAATTAACTAGACCTACGTTGCCCGGGCAACGTGAAGTGTTGCGGCAACCTTTGTCCGGCTTCGCCGGCTAAAGTGTTGCGAGAGCAACACTTTGGTTTTGTTTCTTCGCTGTCGGTTAAATGCTGAAATTGTCAACTTATCGAAGCTTTTAAAACGGTATGTTCTAAAAAGAATAATCACATAATCAAAAGCTGTTCTTTAGCGTTGTAAAACCAACAACAAAACAATATCGGAAGAAGGCTATCCGTAACGTTTCAGGATTAAAATACCATAGATGACACTATTAATTATTACAAAACTACCTTATTGTTTTACATTACCGTATCGTTTGTACCCGTTGCGTAAACAGTTAATCCTAGGTTATAGCGATAGACCATCGATACAAACTTTCTTACTGTCATATTTACAGAAATCGAATACAATGTGCACCAATTTTCAAAAATTTCTAGCCCCTCGTGAACCGATCTTACTTACAAGTCCGTCTCCCGTGATTGACATCAAATTCACCGGAAACAAATAATGGATACACCAGCTATCAAAAGTTGCAAACCCCTCATCGCTGAAGATGATTATAGCATAAAAGCCGATTATTACTTACAAGTCCCATGCATGTCTTACAATTGGGAACAAAATTGTTCTTACCATCGAATACACCTGAGACAAATAACAGGTATACCAACTAGCAAAAGCTGCAAACTCCTCGTTGCCGAAGATGATTATGAGCTAACAGTCGACTGTTGCTTACAAGTCCCTTACATGTCTCACAACTGGTATCGCCTATTTTTGGTTTCAGTGTGTACCTTACTCCTGAAGTTGTCAACCCCTTCAAACTTTCAAACTGGTTTATCTCATGAAGGATTTTTGTTCAAAAAAATGGATGGCATATATTTTGATCAGCTCTTCAAGGGCTATCGATTGCCCTAACCACAACAAAAGCATATCGGAAAAAGGGACTAAATTGACTTTGCAGTCAGTTGAACTTTATCCTTTTCAATCGTAGACATCGTATTCTTCAGCGTTGTAAAAACAACAACAAAATAATATAGGAAGAAGGGACTAAATTAACTTTGCAGTCAGTTGTACTTTATCCTTTTCAATCGTAGACATCGTGACGGATGAAAACTTGGAACAATATCTTATATAATCTAGTTGGTAATAGAAAGCTATCCGTAACTTTTCAGGATTAAAATACCATAGATGACACTATTAATTATTATTTTTACTACCTCATTGCTTTACATTTTCGTTTGTATCCGTTTTGTAAACAGTTAATCCTCGGTTACACTGATAGACCATCGACACAAACTTTCTTACCGTCAGATTTATAGAAATCGAATACATTGTGTACCCATTTGCAAAAATTCCTAGCCCCTCGTGAACCGATTCCTACTTACAAGTCCCTCTCCCGTGATATACATTAAGTTAACCGGAAACAAATAATGGGTACACCAGCTAGCAAAAGCTGCAAACCCATCATCGCAGAAGATGATTGTAGCATAACAGCCGATTATTACTTACAAGTCCCTTGCATATCTTACCATTGGGAACCAAATTGTTCTTACCATCGAATACACCTGAGACAAATAACAGGTATACCAACTAGCAAAAGCTGCAAACTCCTCGTTGCCGAAGATGATTATGAGCTAACAGTCGACTGTTGCTTACAAGTCCCTTACATGTCTCACAACTGGTATCGCCTATTTTTGGTTTCAGTGTGTACCTTACTCCTGAAGTTGTCAACCCCTTCAAACTTTCAAACTGGTTTATCTCATGAAGGATTTTTGTTCAAAAAATCAGCTCTTCAAGGGCTATCGATTGCCCTAACCACAACAAAAGCATATCGGAAAAAGGGACTAAATTGACTTTGCAGTCAGTTGAACTTTATCCTTTTCAATCGTAGACATCGTGACGGATGAAAACTTGGAATAATATCCTATATAATCTAGTTGGTATTATAAAGCTATCCGTAACTTTTTAGGATTAAAATACCATAGATGACACTATTAATTATTACGAAACTACCTTGTTTTACATTACAGTATCGTTTGTACCCCTTGCGATAACAGTAAATCCTAGGTTACAGCGATAGACCAATGATACAAACTTTCTTACCGTCAGATTTATATAAATCGAATACAATGTGCAACAATTTGCACAAATTTCTAGCCCCTCGTGCACCGATTCTACTGACAAGTCCCTTTCCCGTGATTGACATCAAGTTCACCGGATAAAAATAATGGGTACACCGACTAGCAAAAGTTGCAAACCCCTAATCGCTGAAGATTTGTGTAGCATAACAGCCGATTATTACTTACAAGTCCCTTGCATGTTTTACATTTGGGAACCAAATTGTTCATCAAATGACAGGTACGCCAACTAGCGAGTGCTGCAAACCCCTCATTGCCGAAGATGATTATGAGCTAACAGTCGCCTGTCGCGTACAAGTCCCCTAAATGTCTCACAACTGGTATCGCCTATTTTTGGTTTCAGTGTGTACATTACTACTGAAGTTGTCAACCCCTTGAAACTTTCAAACTGGTGTATCTCATAAAGGATTTTTTTTACCAAAAAATGGATGTCATATACTTTGATCAGCTCATCAGCGGCTATCGATTGCCGTCGAAGTTGAACTTTATCCTTTTCAATCGTAGATATCGTGACGGATGAAAACTTGGAACAATATCTTATATAATCTAGTTGATATTATAAAGCTATCGGCATTCAGGATTAAAATACCATAGATGACACTATTAATTATTACAAAATCACCTTATTGTTTTACATTACCGTATCGTTTGTACCCGTTGCGTAAACAGTTAATCCTAGGTTATAGCGATAGACCATCGATACAAACTTTCTTACTGTCATATTTACAGAAATCGAATACAATGTGCACCAATTTTCAAAAATTTCTAGCCCCTCGTGAACCGATTCTTACTTACAAGTCCCACTCCCGTGATTGACATCAAATTCAGCGGAAACAATTAATGGATATACCAGCTATCAAAAGTTGCAAGCCCCTCATCGCTGAAGATGATTATAGCATAAGCTTTTTAAACGGGATGTTCTAAAAAAATTAATCATATGATCAAAAGGTATTCTTCAGCGTTGTAAAAACAACAACAAAATAATATAGGAAGAAGGGACTAAATTAACTTTGCAGTCAGTTGTACTTTATCCTTTTCAATCGTAGACATCGTGACGGATGAAAACTTGGAACAATATCTTATATAATCTAGTTGGTAATAGAAAGCTATCCGTAACTTTTCAGGATTAAAATACCATAGATGACACTATTAATTATTATTTTTACTACCTCATTGCTTTACATTTTCGTTTGTATCCGTTGTGTAAACAGTTAATCCTCGGTTACACTGATAGACCATCGACACAAACTTTCTTACCGTCAGATTTATAGAAATCGAATACATTGTGCACCCATTTGCAAAAATTCCTAGCCCCTCGTGAACCGATTCCTACTTACAAGTCCCTCTCCCGTGATATACATTAAGTTAACCGGAAACAAATAATGGGTACACCAGCTAGCAAAAGCTGCAAACCCATCATCGCAGAAGATGATTGTAGCATAACAGCCGATTATTACTTACAAGTCCCTTGCATATCTTACCATTGGGAACCAAATTGTTCTTACCATCGAATACACCGGAAACAAATAACAGGTATACCAACTAGCAAAAGCAGCAAACCCCTCATTACCGAAGATGATTATGGGCTAACAGTCGACTGTTGCTTAAAAGTCCCCTATATGTATCATAACTGGTATCGCATATTTTTGGTTTCAATGTACCTTACTATGAAGTTGTCAACCCCTTTGAAATTTTCAAACTGGTGTATCTCATGAAGGAATTTTTGTACCAAAAAATGGATGACATATACTTTGATCAGCTCATCAATGGCTATCGATTGCCGTCGAAAAAAAAATTCTACCTGTCTTAGTTCAAAAGTTGACTTTTTTGCCGTAGGCCAACTTTCTAACGTCACGACTTAGAAAGGAGCAGAGGATAAGCTCTAGTTTCTTTAGCAGTGAGAGAACTTTTAAAGTTTAAGAGGCATATCTGATACCGTTACTCTACCACAAACCAAAGTGCAAAAAAAAAAAATTATAAACTCAGCTGAAATCGTCGCAGACATGGACAGAAACAATAGATGGCAGCCCTTTCGGACCCGTGGGAAAAAGCCACTTTTTTGTCTCTGTAGATTTTTCTATTTATCACTCAAAGAAGATATGTTGGCTGTGGGGCCGGGTAACTGCCGCATATATTGAACACTTATAGATTTTAGTCCATCTTCAATTTGAAACTGGTGCCTGCCTGCTTGCGTGCTAGAACGGAGCTTTCCACTCGAAAGCAGAAACATCTTTTGATGAAACGAAAGGTTCGCTACACAACTTCAGATAGTCCTCTCTGACATAGGCTATACAACTCCACTTCACTTCGCAAACCGTAGGCTCTGGCTCGAGGACAAGCAAAAACCATCCTTATTGGCCCCAGGCAAGAGTTCTACGGAGCTTTCCAAAATGTAATGTCATATTCATCAATCCGGCCTAAGGTCCACACTTTCCGTAAAAACCGCACAGGTTAGACCCTTCTCAGTTACCAGGAATAAAATGAAATCGGAGTCATAGGAAAAAAAAAAAAAAAAAAAAAAAAAACGAGGACAAAACCAAAGTGTTGCTCTCGCAACACAATTAAGATTGATAAAGTTAGAATTATTCTTAATATTAAAATGCTTTCAGACATTCTCAGAAACAGGCTCTTATAGTCTCTTCTGCGAGTTGATTTATTAGCTGCGTTTTTTTTTTTTTAAGTTTGAGCTAACCTTCAAATTTGAAGGTCTCTTATTAAATACCTTTTCTGGTCGCAGATGGCCTTTCCCTTGTCGCCGTAGCTAGTCACGTTAACTCTTAAGCCACTTTCACGTGGACATGTCGTTGACGTGTCGTTGCGTATGCGTTTATCTTTAGTTGCGTAGCATTTCTTTCACACTTGCGCGAGAAGCTTTTTTTGCTGGATGCGTATTTACGTTTTCCTTTCCCGGTTTCTTTTGCTGAATTTTCGTTTCTTTCGTCACTAATAAGTTTTTTCTTCATAATTAGTAAGTTTTTTCTCAAGTTTATCTTCAGAAACATCCCTTTTTGGGATCCCAAAACGTAAGTGGAGGGATACCTATGACATCGCAAAAGTTGTCCGTCTGTCCGTCCGTCCGTCTGTCCGTCCGTCTGTAAGCACGCTAACTCTCGAAGGGAATGAGATATTTTGATGAAACTTGGTGTGAGGGTTCGTTGGGTCGTCGGACCAGTCAAGTTCGTAGATGGGCTTTGTAGCTCTACATTTAGGGGTGGGGGAGGGGATTCAAATTAAGGGACAAACAAAATATTTTGAAACAGCTAATGTGATAGTCGATTATGGGATAAGAAGACATGCTGAACACGACGGTGAAAACCATTTTGTCATCGGACAAGTAGTTCGTCCGGAATCCGGCCAAAACCGGAAAGTTTGTTGAAAGTAAAAGTTTTATTTGAAGTTGATTAGATGTTCGATTTAGGGGTAGGAAGACATGCTGAAGACGATGGTGAAAATTATTTTTTCGACGGACAAGTATTTCGCCCGGAATCTGGCCCAAACCGGAAAGTTTGTTGAAAGTAAAAGTTTTATTTGAAACTGATTAGATGTTCGATTTAGGGGTAGGAAGACATGCTGAAGACGACGGTGAAAACTATTTTCTCGACGGACAAGTATTTCGCCCAGAATCCGGCCCAAACCGGAAAGTTTGTTGAAAGTAAAAGTTTTATTTGAAGTTGATTAAATGTTCGATTTAGAGGTAGGAAGACATGCTGAAGACGATGGTGAAAACTATTTTCTCGACGGACAAGTATTTCGACCGGAATCCGGCCCAAACCGGAAAGTTTGTCAAAATTAAAAGTTTTATTTGGAGTTGATTAGATGTTCGATTTAGGGCAAGAAGACATGCTGAACACTTATGTGAAAACAAGTTTCTACCCGGACATGTAGTTCGTCCGGAATCCGGCCAAAACCGGAAAACTGTTGGAAGTAAAAGTTTTATTTCTAGTTGATTAGATAAGCGATTTAGGGGTAAGAAGAGATGCTGAGTCCCTGTATGACAATCGTATTTTACCCGGACATATAGTTCGACCGGAATCCGGCTGGAATCGGAAAATTTGTTATAAGCTAAATTTCTATTTGAAGTTGATTAGATGTTCATTACTGGGGAAAGAAGATACCCTGATTTCGTCTTTGAGCTTTCTTTTTTCGCCGGACAAGTAGTTCTGGAGTTCGGCCGGAACTGGGAAATTGGCAGAAGTGGCAGGAAGTTTACGTCAAAACAGATATGACTTATAGGGTTAAACACACATGCTGAATCCAAATCTGAACTTGGTTTTCTCAGGTGATTAGCTATTTGGCCTTAATCTGTTTCTGAATTTTAATTGTAAAAATGTTCAAGGAGTCTGGCGAAGAATGGATCTGGCTAAGACAAGACCCAGTTGTCTGGATCAGATATTGAATTTTTGGGATCCCATCGAAACCTTTGGTCTTGTTCACTGAACAATCTGATGCGTACGCGTTGACGCAACGCAAGAGTTTGCTTAGCTCAGTGAGAAAGGCTCGACGCGTCAATATGAAAGCGGCTTTGTTAAAACTGAAATTTTTGGCACTACTTGTCAGTGGCGAAACTAGCCTATCTTCGTGGGGGGGCAGGCCCAGATTTTTCCGACAAGATCTAAGAATTTACCGACAAAGCAACGGCGCACATTCCCCGCGAACGCATCTTACAACCGTTGTAATAATAAATTGTATCATATCAAATGAGATGTTTTTCTAATGAAAGTTAATGAATTTGCCATTCGCTTCCTGTCACCAATGATTATCAAATGGAACCAGGAACATACTATGCAGTCAATTGTCTTGCAAACCCGAAAAAGTGACAGACATTGCAACAGACTACTTCACTGCTTGAAGGTTTACGCTTGTAAACTAAGTGGCTTTTGGGGGTTCCAAAACGTTAGCACCTACGAGTTCGTAAAGTGTGTCTGTCCGTCTGTTACGATGATAACTCTCAAAGGGGTTTAGATATTTTGTTGAAATTTGGTATGAGGATACGTCGAATCAAAGAGTAGAGTAGAGTAGAATTTAATTTGAAAATGACTTTCACAACAATCATGCCGAATTTGCATTTCTCTTCAACAAATAATACATGAAAACGTTGTCAACGGACATTTACAGCAGATTTGCAGATGTCAATATATATATATACAATTTAAGCACAACCAGATCATATAAACAAAACAAGTTCATTTTTAGTCGTGAGAATTCAAAAGTGTCACGAAAGATGGAACGAAGCTTTTCCTGTGTCTTTCGTGAGTGCAAATTACTGGTGTTAATTTGGGGACTTTCTGGGATTTTTCACCGGGGGGGGGGGTCTACTTCTGGGAGGATCGTGAACGGGCAATCCAGTTTCACGAATGGCTGATGGGAGCAGATGCCCTAAATTTGCCGTTTCTGTGTCCGAACGAAATCTGACAACTTTTGAGTGGAATGTAGGCGGCACAGTAACTTTGTGATACTCTTCAAAAACCAAACGGGCTCATGGGCCCCAGAAAGTGCTGGGATTCGACTGAAACTTGCCCAAGATGTCCAGTTTATTCGCGTCCAAGAACAGAGTTGCAAGGAGGTGTCGGAAATATTGTAGTGCCAGTAGGGGGCGAACGGATAGAGTGATTGGGATAAAACTTGAAAGGTAAGAAATTCAAGGAACCTGGACATGTAGTTTGAGGCCCAAACCGGATCTGACGTCCGTGGTAGGCCCGGTAGACCCACTGGAAATTTTTCGGAAATGCTCCGATTCGGGTGATGCTTGATGGATGGTAGACGCAGATGCCAAATAATAATAAGAGTATATTCGCAAATTGGATGGCAGGCCGTTAAGCCTCTACAAAATGTGTCCAAACTTCTTCTTGCCATGGTGGTAGTGCTGTGGGGGATTACAGATGGGTCCTGGACATTTTCTTAAATTCTTAGGTACCAAATAGGTTGAGCGATTGAAATAAAATTGGCGATACTTGCGATCCTGGCCCGATCCAACCTCGGTGGGCCGAGTTGGTGGGGGTATCACTGACGCGAATTTGAAACTCACAATTCATTGAATAAAGTGGACTATTTCCCGAACTGACTGTAACATCTACAGCCAGATCAACCCAAAAGGGCAGTTTACGGGTGGGAACAGAGAACTCATCCAAGAACAAACCAAGCAAAACAGGTTTGCCGGTGTGGTTGGTTTTCCGTCAAGGAACAGAAAGGAACGAAAAAGTGTTTTTTTAGTGCTTTCACCCAAAACATTTTCGTATTTACCGACGAGAATATTCCAGTCATCACATCAAAAAGTCTTCGCACTGACGAACAGTTCAAAGTTACTGAAATTAACGACACGATTTTTATCCATTCAAGATGTAAACAGAAAGAAAAAGAGATTTCCCATTTTACCGACAAGACGGTCACCGTAGCTTATCGAAAAATAAAAACAACCGATATCGGGATCTCGATCCGATCATCAGCTTGATTTCCCGACAAGGCTTTTGTAGGTATCATCTCCTCACCGCCAAAAAATCGTCATTTTCAGAAAAGAAGCTTCCTGATTACCGACAGAGCTTCTGTGCGGTATCAGAAACGGTACGAGGAAAGTGTTTTATCACAGCTCTTGCCGTTACTAAACACGGAATCCGCGCACCGTCTCAGCACCGACAAACGCTACCGATTTCCCAACAAGAAGTTTCCTGAAAGCTTTTGTCGGTATCAGAAAGTGAATGCTAAAGCGTGCCATACCGAATAACGCTACCTATTTCCTAACAGGATGTTTCCTATTTTACCGACAGAGTTTTTGTCGGTATCAGAAACGGGGTGCTAAAGCGCGCCATACCGACAACCGCTGCTTTCCCAACTGGAAGTGTTCTGTTTTACCGACAGATCTTTTGTTGGTATCAGATACGGAATGCTAATGCGTGCCGTACCGACAAACGCTGCCTATTTCCCAACGGGAAGCTTCCTGTTTTACCGAAAGAGCTTTTATCGGTATCAGAAACGGAATGATAAACACTGCTGATTTACCGACAGTATTTTTCGTGGGGGGCAGCTGCCCCCCCCCCCCCCCCCCTAGTTTCGCACTGCTACTTGTTTTTAGCACTAGGCGAATTTGTCGTTTAATGCTGGTTTTATGGATATAGACATTTTTCTCGTTTCTTCTTTTCCTTCAAAGTTTGACCGTATAAATTGGTGACAAGATGGGTGATACGGCGACAGGCAATTTTGTCTCAGTCCACAAAAAAACCCTTGTTATGCAAATGGTGAACTTGGACGACGTTTGAGAACGGTAATTAAGCAAGCGCGAACGGTGAACGAAACTTCGATCAAACGCAATCATTATATTTTCTTTCCTTCAGAAATAGTTCGAAAATGGTTTGGTGGCTTTTATCATGAAGTGAGGGATGTTCTGATCGCCTCGTCTGCCAGAAAGTATCGAAGAGGGCTCAAATACGCTTAGCTCTCCGTCTGGTCGTACTGCTTTTCCCATCACATGTGTCACTGTGTAGCTGTTTTAGTCCCTCTTCCTTAGTGTTGCCTCTGTGACGCGTAAAAAATCATATAAAGAAAAATTATGTAGGTACTATAGAATACCTGTTATAAGTGTTGATGGTATTATCGCAAATTTCAATAATAAGGATGGTGCTCACCCTTGGATGGGTATTCTTTGCTGATGAGATTTGTTTGGTTTTATGTCAAGGTTAATGTCATCTAGTTTTAATTTTTGTCGTTTTTCTCTTTTTTTTTACATTCTCCATCTTCTTCTCCTTTGTGTTGCTGATGGGTAAAACAAAATTTTAATTCATTCATTCATTACAGCAATGCCCGCACTGAAGCCCGCCCAAGTGACTCCTCGTCCGAAGACATCTAAAGCTCCTGTCACGCCGAAGTCTCTTCCCGGCAGAAAAAGGAAGGCCAGTGGTCCGCCGGTACCCGCGGACTCGACATCTAGCCCCCTCCCTCCCGTATCCAGGCGAGCTGCGACTCCATATGAGCCGGACTCTCGAGTGCCGGAGAGGGTAACTCCTGAAGCATCGAGCGAGGCAGTGCTGGAGACGCCCTCCCCAGAGATCCCCTTCGTCCTTCCAAGTAAGTTACTCTTCCTTAATGCATACCTCGCACTATCTGCTCTTCAACTTATAGTATTTTAAAACATTTGAATACTTTAAAACTAGGCTGTGCTTTCACCAACCCACGGTTTTGGCAGTTTTAAGTCTTTTCCGAGACTCGTTGACTATAGCGAAAACAGGGAAACAATTTACGTAACCGATTTTTCTGATGGAAATAGTTCTCGCAGACAACCGTCGACAGCATGATACACGTCCAAAGTAGCAAAATACGGCAAGTGAGAAAATCAGCGTGGTTTTGTTAGAGAGGTTGGAATGTACCGTATGAAATTGGGGTCTCCGGTTTAGAAATATATGTAGTGATTACGGAATCAGGTTGGCTACGATAGGTCAGGTCCTTTTGGGTGGCCCACGTGTAGCAGACTAGTAGGTAAGACGCCCTAAGCCATCCTGACGCCCTAAGCCATCCTGACGCCCTAAGCCATCCTGACTCCGAGTACTGTATACGAGCAGAGTTACCATCTTCTGTCCAGCCTACTACACCCTTCGCCATAAAATCAGGTTGAGAATTCATCTTCACATACAAATACAGTCGTCGTACTAAGTGTTCCTCGTCACCGCTTCCGGCTTCCTCTGCACTTCGAATCTTCCCCAGAACTGGAATTCGTGATAAGTCATCTCATAATGATTTTGATTTGTAGCTCGTAACGACCCAATGCTGGACATGAGCCTTCCTTCAGCGACTTTAAAGTCACCAGAATCTGTCAAGTCTGAAGAGGAAGTTGAAATAATTGAAGACGTCCCCCCACCCCTTGTTCTAGTGTCCAGCGTAAGGATGAAACGAGGTGAGTCAGTTAACAGCACACTTGCAACTACCGGTTGAATGGGTGCAACATGAATCTTAAATGGTCCCTCATGCTTTTCACTTATTTTTGTTTATTTATTATTTATTTATTATTACATAACCCCATTAATCGCGAGTTATGTGGCCTGCTGAACTCTAAAAGTGAAATCTCTCTCTTACAGAACTCTGGTGAATCATTTTATTTGAGTTTTGCTTTTCATTGCTAGCCCAGGTTTTCCTGGGTTGCTAGACACTTATTTTGTTTGATTTTTTAGACATGAGCGAGCAGGCGCTTCCAAACCTGACTTCGTCAATGCGGGCTGTGCCCGCAGAGTTAGGGGCCGTGGTTCGCGATAATTTCTCAGTCTTAAACCACGACGCTCATTTGTTTTAAATTTTTCGCGGAAAAAAAAATGCGCGAAGCCCGGCCAGAGTCGGCAAGAACTAACGAAAGAATCCCAACTTTTTCGAAGCAAGCATGAATATTTTTAAACATAGTATTCAGTAAACAGCCTTTCACGGAAACCGCAAAATCACAAGGTTCGTATTAAACAAGGTTTTAACATGTTTTGCAACTCCGCTGCACCACTGTTGGAGGTTTTGAACACACTTTTATTAGATTAGATTAGATTAGATTATTTTATTGCTAAATTACATAATAACCCATCATGATAGGTAACCGCCCATGAGAAGACATAAATGCACTGGCACTGGGCGGCTACCACAAACTACTTTAACTTAACTTAAACAATAACTAAATTTCATTTAAACACAAATTAGTCATTTTTTCCATATACCACACAAAAGAAAAAAGAAGAAGAAAAAAGAGAAGAAAAGGAAAAATAAATAAATAAAGGTAATACAAAAAAAAAGAAATGATAACTTATACCTTCATTCTCTGAATCGTGACTCCTCACCCCTCCAGCAAAAACTTTTTTACTCTTTTTTTAAACAATTGTTGGTGTTCAGCCGCCTTAACACTATCTGGGAGTGAATTCCATACCGCCTGGCCCAAATGTTTAATTAAAAAGCCAGTTCGTCTACCACTCCTATACTCCGTCACCAGGTTAGTAGCATTCCTTGTAAAGTAATCATGCACATCATTATTATGTCTATAAAAATCTAAAAACACAGACGGACACACTTCATGCAAACACTGGTAAGTAAAAATGGCTGCCTGGTAGTCACGAACTTGGCCCACATCCATCACCTTTAACTTCCTAAAACATGCTACTGTATTATTAGTCTCTTTAACGTAGCCACCTATCAAACGGACTGCCTTATTCTGTAAAATCTGTACACGCTTAAAATAACTAATAAAATTGCTAGCCCATAACACACAACCGTAAGATATATAGGGGCTAATAATCGCATGATAAAGAAGTAACATCACCCGAGCCGGTACGAAGTGCTTCAGCCGACGTATGATTCCAAGGCCTCTTGCAACTTTTGACGCCACAACATCGCTGTGACGTTTCCAAGACATGTTACAATCTAAGTAAAAACCTAGGTACCTCACCAAATCAACCTGTTCAAGAGACTTACCCGATAATAATATTCGCCCACCGAGATCTACGGGTTTGCCAATTCGACTAAAAACCATAAAGTTTGTCTTTTTTACATTGACTGCCAACATACTTATAGTTATAAACACATTTAAATCATTTAAGACTACATTTACTTTATTTATCAAATCATCCACAGAAACACCACAAAAAGAAATAGCCGTGTCATCTGCGAAAGATGTAACACACGAATCACGAAGGTAAAATCTCATAGTATCTACATAAACTAAAAATAAAAGCGGACCTAAAACAGAACCTTGCGGGACACCACATTTCACAAGATATGGACCGGAAATTACACTATCAATTACAACCTTTATTGACCTTCCTTTTAAAAAAGACTCAAACCAATTTAAACAAACCCCTTTAACACCTAAAAACTCTAATCTTCTCAATAAAATACTAAAATCAACTGTATCAAATGCCTTTTTAAAATCAATAAAAACAGTGAGGGGTATTTTTCCACTTTCAAGACACTGATTCACAAAATCACACAGATGTTGCACTGCATGTGTAGTTCAGTGGCCTTTGCGGAAACCAAACTGAGAATCGCTTAAGAGACCATGTTGTGTTAGGTACTGGTAAAGCCGTCGGTATTACGCACTAACCTACTGGTATTACGCACTAACCTAATCATAAAAGGATATACTATAACTCTGGCCACTTGCACGGTACTGATCATTCATTCCATTTCTCCTCTCTTGGCAGATGTATTTCTCTGATCGCCTCGAGCGGTGCGGGGTGTCGATCGTATCCTCGTGAGATCACGCAAACCACAACAAGTATACAGCTACAATCAACTACTATCATACTACTCTCAAAATAATGCTGACTTGTTTTATTTTTCGCAGTTTCTGGATGCAGCCCGACTTCAACCACAGCTGTCCCCGACCCGTCTTTGATGACGGTTGACCCAGAAACGTGGACGGTCCCGCAGGTCATCACTTTCCTGACCACCACTGACCCACTCCTGTCTTCGTGCATGGGCAGCTTTCGGCAGCATGTAAGTTTAGTGGATATTCGGCTTAAAGGAAGGTCACAGTAGATACAGACTATTCAGACTGCTGTTCGTTCCCCAGACTTTTACAGACCCGTCGTTACTGACAGTATAGTAAGAGAAGTGACTGTACTAACAGTACGGTAAGAAAAGAAAATCAGTTTCTTCTTGAGAAAGTCGTAACGCGTAACTAACCTCCATCTCGGTTGATGTCGAAATAACAACCTTGACGGCCATTGTCGTTCCACCTTCGTCTCGGATAGGTTATTAGCCGCGTTCGTTTTCGTCGTTCGTTGTTGTCAGTGCGAAGAACGTCGTTTAAATATTTTAATATTAGTGTTTTCTTTGGTACGTTCTACCAAGAACAAATAACGAGTAAGAACAATGGTCTCTCGTCCATCCACCGACTTAAAATGTTCCGACAACAATGAGCGGAGGTGGACCCATTTCTTGGTCGCCCGTGTATACTCGTTGGTCTCCGACTCTCCGCCGTTACACACTTGAAGTCATTTACGAAGAAAACAACGTAGCCACTAGCGAGGCGGATGTTCTGGCCTGTTCACACGGGAAGGAAACAGCGTTGATTTTGTTTGAGTAGACGCTGGCGTCTGATTAGTGAATATTAGTTTTGCGAAAAACCTAAAGCGAACTTGACGATGGTCAATCATAATCGCTTTTGTTACACCATGACCATATGTATGAAGATTGAAATCCCTTGTGACATTCCTTTTTATGTCTCGCGGGAGAACCATACAATGCAAACCGGGATTTGAAGCACACTCACTGAAGTCATGACCCATTGAGTTTCAACATCCGTAGTATTAACTTTGTCAGACGAGTGTAAACTAAGAGTAACGTAATTAAGGCTTTCGAGGATTACTGAAATTACCGAAATATTAGAATAGCATGGAATAGTCAAAATAATACCAGTAGGTGAGTGTATATTTTGTGTTTCTTCTTTTTTACCGAAATGTATAATTGTGTACATTTCGATTTAGTGAGTTAGATTTCGATTCAGTAGTTAATCGAAAGACGAAAGTTCACCTCAACTTGGTCTATCTCGTTTGTCTTTTAGTTCACTACTTACAAATAATTCGATGTCAACGGTGTATTTTCCCATCAAAGAAAGTCTTTGGTTTTCGTACTGAGGCCTTGCAACATGGGTTCTAGTTTGTCTAGGACCCACATAGAAGTCCTAGTTCTTTTTTTAAATTCAATTCAAAATTGTTTCTGGTTAGTTTGTAAGAGTAGAAGCCTATTCCATCTGCGTAATATTTGTTCATTTCCACTTAGCCTATTAAACCTGAAACACGGCCTTTTGTTTTTTAAAGAATCTGCCTGTTTTCATCTGATATTCTCATATGAGAGCAAATACCTGGAATGAAATGTATCTCTTCTTGTTCTGGATATTGAAACCACTTAATTGAATTGACCCCGAAAAGATACAATTTACGGTACCATATATCTTACGTTACCTGTATACGGCCTTTGGGTTTTTCAATAAGATATATATACAGTTTGTCGTACTTTTAACTCAATTTGACGCATTTGTAAAATCTGCTTTGCATCAAATGGCAGTTTCTGTATATTTTGATATTCTTAGGAATTTTCTTGTCAACCCCCGAAAGCTTGTCTGAATCAATGAGCCGGTAACCGCTGTTTCAGCGCCCGCCCAGCCCAGTGTGAACAGGCTTATCACTGCTGCCTCCATTCGATTTTTCTTCCTCAGTGGTTTACTGCGTTACACCTTCTCTGTAGAGGTAACGGCTTTTGATGTCCCGGGTAAGATCCACCTCCGCTCGTTTGCGTCGGGAGTCGACTCGTCTCAGCTTGGTTGTGTGACAGATATAGGGAGACAGCAGTTCTTGCTCTTATTTGTTCTTGGTTCTACAAACGTCGTTTCAAGAACGAGGTTAATACGAAAACGTTAATTGTCGAACTAACTTTATATTTGCAACAGCAGCTATAAAAAAAGTACTAAAATGGATTTTCGCATAACAGGACCATTGTTTTAAACTTGGTTTACAACTTTAATTTGTTTTCTCGGAAATTTTAAAATTCACGCCTAATTACCGAACGGAGATGTGAAACTGACTTTCCGGCTCAGTTTGTCGTTTCAGGAACGACGAATGAAACGGCAGTTCCACCGAACAAAGAAAACTCCTTAGGCATATTCTCGCCGTTCCCCGAGGACTCCACTTAAGGAGCTTCCGCGTTTTTGTTTGTCCCAGTGACTGACTCCCTTTATTCTCGTGAATTCCCACGGGCGAGGATGCTCCGATTGTCATCACCATCATAAAAAAGGACTCCCTTTCAGATTGATTCCCCTTCAGAGGGGAATCAATTTTTGCTGGTGTTGGTGCAATGTAAAATTAAATAAAAACAGTCAGAATTAGCAAAACCTAAAATGAAGTGGATCCAGACTAGTTTCGTCAACTGCATATTTTATTTTCTAACAAAATCCATTTTGGAAGCATTCCCCGTGTTCTCGCTGTTTCTGTACGCAGAGTCCGCGTGGAGTGACTCCCTCTATTCTCGTCGTCTCTTCGATTCCCCGAGGAGTCCTCGGGGAACGGCGAGAATACGCCTCTTGTTATCGGCAGTTAAACGCCGTTTACAAACGGCGTTGTAAAGAAAACTCTTGTAGTAGAACGACGGTTGGAACGACGAAAACGAACGCAGCTATTGTCACTGGCCGTCTCATTGTTGTTTTTCAATATCAGTATCGATGTCGGAAGATTAACTAAAAAGCCAACTTATTTTTGAACCATTTAATTAAATACACTGCATTGTTTGGATTGTGTCAAGGGATTTTTTTATTTTTCACCATTTGCACTGGTATGACGTTCAGAATATCTACGGCCATCTTCAGAGCGCAAAATTCTAATGTGACGCGGAAAATTTGAACGTCAATACAAGCTCGGCTTTTCAGTGATCAACTTGCGGAAGATAGCTCACTATATGAACACTTACTTTTCGAAAATCGTTTTCGTCAAGCATGCAACACAGGTACAAGCGCATGGAGGCACCACAATCAGACAGGGAAATTCCGCTGTACGAAAACTGATTATTCCTAACAGCGGAGCAGCGAAGTAACACATTTTCGTCGAGTCTTCAAGGCTCTTTAAGTGAATAAGTGACGGGTAACTAGATTATTCTGTCTCAGCCCTTTTAAGTTAAACTTTAATCGTAGTTTAATTGTATTAAATTCCAAAAATAATAAGGCCACATTCTTTCAAAGGACACCTCTTGCATTTCACTACTTTCATACGCCCAGTGGCGACTTACGTGGTCTACATCTCCTTCTTTACAAAATCTTTGTAAATCAGTTTATTTGAATGTTTGTTTTTCAGCGATAGCTGAGATTTTCCTACGTTGCCAGACAGTAATGTTCTTATTTCTTGAGACGTGAGCGAGCAGGCGCTGCCAAACATGATTTCGTCACAGTGCCATCCTGGCCACGCCTAGTCCTTCCTATGATTTCTCAGCAATTTTTATGCGAGAAAAAACAAGTATTATTTCGCGATATCCCGCCATAGTAGCCAAGCGGTAACAAGAGAATCCCTAAAAAACACTGCTTCCGAACTATTTTATCTTGAAAAGACTATTTCGAGTACGAGCTGTGAAACATTTAGGGTCGAACATTTGAGTAGTAAACTTTTTGTCAATTTCTCTCTTGGACAGCAGTGTAAAAAGTGTCCGAGTAAGGATTAAAGTTAACTTCAGTATTTGCTACTGTGATTGATCTTATCTCTACTGAGATAAGATTAATCCGAACTAGAGATAAGGTTATCTTTTAGACACAAGATTAGTCCCAGTAGCAAATACTGCAAGATTTTGTTTACAGTGTGGCTCAATGGCGGACAATTTGCTGTTTCTTTGGGTAGTTGGTTCCAGTGAAGAGGCACGCGATTTCTGAAGCCCAGCGATCAACATCTTTGTAGGATCTCTCACCTGTGAGTTTGAGGCTGACCTCGTAAAGTATTGCAATAGAAAGCGAGGATGTCATCAGTTTTGACGTTTTCATACATATCTTGGCATCGTCTGGATGTCTCAACCTTTAATATTAGTCTTTAGTATCAGCTACCATAACAAAAATAATGCAAGTTCGACACACCAAGTAAAGCATACATAGCTGTAAAAAGTTTCGCTGAGTAAGGTTTAAAGTTAACTGCAGTATTTGCTACCGGGATTAATCTTATCTCTACTGGGATAAAGTTAATTCGAATTATAAATAATCTTATCTCAGTAGAGACAATATTAATCCCAGTAGCAAATATTATTATTTTTTTACAGTGTAGACAACCACAAACACCAGTCAGTCACTTAATCAAGAATCACACATGCGTATTAATTCCATTCCCAAATTAGAAAGAATGAAAAGGATTTTCTTGACCCCTAAATCTTCTTGTCTTCCTAGGAAATTGACGGAAAAGCCCTCTTTCTCCTAACATCTGAGATGTGCATGAAGTACATGGGATTAAAGCTTGGACCTGCCTTGAAGATATGTAACATCATTGAGACCCTAAAGGCGAGACGGTAAACTACCAAGTGTGAAGATATTTCTTCAGCGACGGAAAAGAACGTGATGAGGGCTAGCCTGAAAGAGGCTCGTTTTTCTGCAGTGAACCTGTACTTTCACAAAAGTGTTTGCAGACAAATTTGTGAGGCCGTTTTCCTGTTCCTCCACGACGAGATGCGCCTTAAAAGTGTCAGTTCTGGTATCTACCATGCTTTGCTAGCTCTTTTTGTATATCCTTGTGTCAAAGCCGAAATTTTTTTGAAGCGGCCAATTTAAGAAACAGATGATCGAGCAAAAACGCAAGAAAAAACATCAGATATTTCAGAGGCCGAACATTTGTATGTTGCTGAAACGCGAGCTGATAGAAAAGACCAAAGAGTCTGCTAGTTACCAGGTTTGTCTCCTTGTTTTGCAAAGTATTGTTACAAACGATAACAAACAGCTGAGCCGATAACAATTTTGGGATTTTGAAATCATTGCGCATAACCCTGAGCGTGTTCCACCCTTCCACAAATAGTAACTACTAGTTACTATTTCCGTTCCAACCTCACCAAAAGTTACTACGCTGACCGTTCCAACCTTCTCGAAATAGTAACTATTTGCTTACCACGCTCGGGAGCGTAGTAACTACGGATCTCTGTAACGTGATTGGTCGGATTTGCCCGTGGCATGATATTCCGCTGGAAAATAGACAAATCGTTCCAGCCTTGACGGCAAAAAGCCATAATTCGTGACGTCATGCGTAATAACTACGGTAAGTAGGATAGAACACGCTCCCTGTAATGCGAGCAGATTAAGATACGCTTCTGCTTGAAGTATATCGTTACAGGCATGGTGCAGTAGAGGTATGCTAATTTGAACGTTAGTTGACTCTGAACAGCGCCATTTTGTTCTGCCGGGTAGCTTATTTTTCCTTCTCCCTCACGGAACCAATACGAGTGGCCAACTTTTCCACCTCCATTCAGTACTATTAAAAACTATCATCAACACATAAAAATTTCTTACTTAACGTCACTTTACCAATTTATATTCCTACTTGAAAAACATTATAAGTTAATTTCATTTTATTAAATAAAAAATTTCTCTGAGCTATTTCTTCTGTATTTTGTCTTCAGTTTTCCCTTGTAGGCTACTTTAAAACCCATTTCATTTTTTATTTTGATTATAGCAGCAAAAAAATAGACTGTACATTCAGGTTTCCTACAAACATTTGCGAAAAAAATAAGCTCAAGCAGCTAATAAGAGGTTCCTAAGAACACCTGAATAGGGGTTTGGGGTTTAGTACCACCATTTAGCCCAAAAAGAGGTCAAGGTCAACCAACTTTCTAAGAAGTACACCTCTACTGTACGGTTAGATGCTAAGCAAACATGCAATTAACATCAGATACTAGTTGCTATGGAATGTAAAACAAATCAAGAAGCCCTCGAAGTCATTCATATCGAAGTTGGTTATGTAAGGAACTGCCTAGTGATACGGTGATCTAGTTAACAGTTCGCTGCCATTGGTCAGTTTCTGTAAACAGTGGACTTTCTTGGCAAAATCGTGCCACTGATTGCACGACAGATTTTAAAGTGAAAGTTTGGGGTAAGTGACGCTTGTGATGGGTTGATCTCCGTCCGGCTATCGAAGCCATGGTGGAATATGACTTTGTGGATTGAGATACAGAAATGGAAGACTTTGTTTACCAAGTGGTAACCCGTTCGCCTTTGAAAGTACGACCTTTATGTTTTGTTTCTGATCGCCGTTTCACTGTCTCCGTTTGCCACTGAATACCAAGCAAAAACGCAGCAAGAATGCACGTGAAAAGCCTTCAAGCTGGGTTTAAGTTGCGTGGCGTAGATGCATACTTCTTTGAACGCTAGCTAACTTTGAACAGTGGGGGTTAGGGCTGAATGGTTAAATGGAGACCCAGCACACTTAGAGCGTGTTCCAACCTCCTAACAATAGTAACGATTAGTTACTATTTTCTTTCTAACCTCGTAAAAACTTACTACCCTGACCCTTCCAACCTTCTCGAAATAGTAATTAAGTCCGGTCTTCACCTCCCGGAACTTCCGGAATCTGGGCTTCCAGATTATTCTTTGAATTCTTTTGTAAATTACATCTGGAACATGAACCGGTCGAAACGTATACCAAAATAATCCGGAAAAAAGGGGCTTTTGAACTTCCAGTTTCCCGGATTTTTTTTAAGTGTCGCAGAAGAAATTCAAAAAAAATCTCGAAAAATCTTGGAACCCAGATTCCAGAAGGTGAAGACTCCTTTATTTGCTTCCCATGTTCGGTAGCGTAGTAAGCGTTGTAATTACGTATCTCTGTAAAGTGATTGGCCAGATTAGCCTGTGGCATGATATCTTCGCCGAGAATAGAGAAATGCGTTCCAGCCTTGATGCCAGGAAGCCAAAATTCGTGACGTCATGCGCAGTAACTATGGTAAGTAGGGCGGGATACGCTCTTATTCAGCAGTTCCTAGGAGCCTTAGAGGGCTTTCCACCTTACCTACCGTAGTTACTACGCACGACGTCACGGATTCTGCCTTCTTGGCGTCAAGTCAGGAACGAATTTTTATATCTTGAGCAAAATATCGTGCAACAAGCTAATCAGGCCATTCACGTCCCAGAGATTCGTAGATACCACGCTTCCAAGCATGGTAAGCAAATAGTTACTATTATTACATGACCCTTTTAGATCTTATATCTCGCGAAAAATAAGAAACAGACATTGTCCTGAAACGAAGCAATTATAAAGGTAACAAAAGAAATATCCTCGGCACTATCTGTTATCAAACTTTTGATGCAGAGTTCATTTGCAGAGCAGCAAGTGGATGAAAAAGGCAATGTTCAAGGTTAATTAACGTTCCAAAGAAGCTTTTTTGCCTGTGTATTTACGCTCGTATTTAAAAATATGGTCGGGTTTCACGCTTTCATTGCGTTAGGTCGTATGCCGTAGACGAAAAGCAGAAACCATCAGCGATAAAAACTAGTGACGAGATTAAGCGTCTTGGTACAAAGCGCTTGGTATACGCCGAAATGCGGAATATGTGAGCCAAGGGTTTGTCTGCTGAACCCGCGAACATGTAACGTAGCTTTGGTACGTGTGTATTTACGCTCGTATCTGAAAAGTACGGTCGGATTTCACACAGTGTGTAAATGCACCGAAACCCTTGGTTGGCGGATACCGCGTTCATTGCGTTAGGTTTCATGCCGTAGACGAAAAGCGGAAACCATCAGCGGTAAAAACTAGTGTCGAGATTAAGAGCGTGTTCCACCCTTCAGCAAATAGTAACTATATTAGTTACTATTTCATTCCAACCTCAACAAAAGTTACTACGCTGACCGTTCCGACCTTCTCGAAATAGTAACTATTTGCCTACCATGCTCGGAAGCGTAGTAACTATGGATGTCTGTAACGTGATTGGTCGGATTCGCCCGTGGTATGATATTTTGCTGGGAAATAGAAAAATCGTTCCAGCCTTGACGGCAAAAAGCCAGAATGCGTGACGTCATGCGTAGTAATTACGGTAAGTAGGATGGAACACGCTCTAATCATCTTGGTACAAAGCGCATGGTACACACCGAAATGAGGTATATGGGAAACAGGGGGTTTCTGGATGACCCGCGAACATGTTTTTCGTTTGCTTGTGGGTTTTCCTGGTTCCCCTGAGCTGTCTCAAAATCGCTAGGGACCGGGAACTTCTACGGCTTGCAAACGCGAAAAAAAATCTTGCAGGATTTGCTACTGGGGTTAATCTTGTCTTTGAGATAAGATTATCTCCAATTCGGCCGGACTAATTTTATCCCAGTAGAGATAAGATTAATCCCAGTAGTAAATACTGCAGTTAACTTTAATCCTTACTCGGAAAAACTTTGTACAGTGTATCGTGCACTTGTTCGAAGTTCAGACTCGGTTCGGTCTGTTTACTGTGGTTGTGAGAAATTTGAGCTATAGATATATGAACCTGAAATTGAAATGTGAGAATGTTAATCGAAAGTCTGTACCTGTGTAGAAACGAGAACATATAAGCTTTTCTGGAGAACTATCCTCTTTCCTCCGTTCCGACTTGGGTCTTAATGCCTGGGTTCCACTTATTTAAGTGACCTACGCAGTGAGACATGCATAGGGTGTAACAAACTTCAAGTACACCTCACATGTTGTATATGAAATCACTTGAATCCGGAAATAAAATAAAACTTGAGGAAGATATAAGAGATACGAAATTCTCGGCGTAGAATTGAGCGTGGCATTAGCCGCAAGAGTGCACTTACGCTCCATTTGAAAGAGATGTCGCCGTGAAAACAGTGTCATAGCGTGGTCAGTCGAAGCGTTAGTTGTGTCAAATGAGCGCGGCCGCACTTTCTGCAGACCAGTATGCTCGATTCCGCAGTGATACATCGCATCTCTTGTACCGAAGCAGAATTTTAAAATTTCTCTTTATATTATCATAATTTCCAGATCCAAGATTACGTAATTTTTCAGGAGCTGATACGTGCTTTAAAGCGTGCAGGGGTTCGCTTACGCCATTGGTAAACTCTTTCACGTTCTTTTCAGATAGGCTACGCTTCTTGGATAGTAAAATAAAATTTTACTTTACGGATGAGGAACGAGCCCTATGCTTAAGCATTGGTACTGTGTTTTCTCATTAGATCCATCTTTGAAACAGGTTTAACAAGGCTGGTTATTTCACCTGGCGGAATAAACCCCAGAACAATGGGTTTATTCAAACAATGTTTACAACGTCTACGTCATCTACGATTCTTCATCAGCGATATTTCGGCCCTTCTTGGCAAGGGTCGTCGTCAGGCTGTCAATCCTCTGGTTCAGCTTCAGGGAAGGAAAAAAACCTGTAATCAAAAAGAAGGGCCGAAATATCGCTGATGAAGAATCGTAGCTGACGTAGCCGTTGTAAACATTGTTTGAATAAATGTTTCAAAGTCAGCTTGGGCTCAAAGAATATTTGAACAATGGGTTTATATGGGTAGGAAGTTTATAGTCTCGTCACGTCGAAATCTGCAGTATACAAGTGTCTTTCTCGCTAGTGTGCTTGAAACAAGCCGAGTTTGGTACATTTTATGCGTTGGACGAGGTTACTTGGATTTGTTCTCCGACTGCTTATTTGTTCTTGGTAGGAAGTTTATAGTGGAGGAGTGTTACTGTTGTCTGATCGCTGCAATGTGGGCTCATCTCTGCGTTGCATTTTTTCGCAAATAATTTGTCGCCTGGTTTTATGCAGTCTATACTGTCAAAAGTTTAGCGCATCCTTGTGTTATCAGGTTACTGAAAAAGCCTGTTCTCGGCTTTGCCTCTGCTGAACACAAGGTAAATTGCAATGTTAAACTGTGGAGTAGAGCTACCCAAATGCTAGGACGCCCTTCCCCCCCCCCCTCCCCCCCCCCCCCCCGCTGAAGTTACAAGGCCTTTCTTCAGCGATTAGTTGTATCCTTAATCTAGTGTGATTATAATGTGCATATCTGATATGTATGTAGATTGAGAAATGTTAAATTTTTTGTGTCAGGTTTTAGCGAATATTCAAAAGGGTCGGTTTTCCTTGGTCGCTACGACTATCTTTTTTCAGATGATATCTATGTAGGAATTACTGGAAGAGTATTTCTCTAGCTTCTTGTCTTCCTATGAGTCTTTTCGTAGCGAACATCATTGCGGCTCTCTCGAATTTTGAATTCCAAGAAATTGTAAGATGTACCGCGTCCCACCCTACTGTTTCAACCCCAAGAAACGATTAGCTAACACCTGACTTCGTGATTCTTAAACATTCTCTTAGTTTTTCATATATTAGAAGTTTTTCGTATATTTAGAGTTACACTTAAAAGTTTGCCTCCTAGCGATAACTTCCCTTGATACGTTTGAGTATCGCTTATAAAATAGGAGACATTGAGATGCCCAAGTCTTTGAGAATCAATATTGGCTGTAATAAAAAACACGAGTATTTTACCTGTACTGTCAGAAGTTTCATAACAGATAACACAAGGATGCGCGGTTTCAACAGACAATGCATAACAGACAACACTTGAGATGTTATATGTTGTGTTTGGAAGCGTTATACATGAGCTGTTATGCATAAGAAGCATTGCCAGGAAGAGCCGAAAAACCACCAAAAAAACATATGCTGACATAACACAAAAGATAACATCCCAAGTGTTATCTGTTACGCATTGTCTGTTGAAACGGCGCATCCTTGTCTTATCTATTATGAAACTTCTGACACTGTGGCAAGGTCCAACGATATGGTTTTAATATCCTACTGCGCTACACGAATACGTCAGCTGAAGATTTATTATAGCATAGAATAAATATAATAGCTAGAATATAGCCCAGCTTACGTATTCTGTTTGCGCAGTCAGCTTAGGCTGAAGGAATACCTTAAGTTTTTCACTATGAACACAATTCATAAGCCCATTTTCTATCTACTCTGTTCTCCTAGGGAATGGGTGCGTTCAGCATTGTAACGAGAAGTAACTTTCATGGAAAGCGATGCTAAAAGGAAGACTCAAAATCATCTTTAATTTTCTGATTTCTAATTAGATAATGGATCCGTTTTAAGTAGGAAATAAAGCAGATCATTATTTACTGCCCACAGCCCAACTCACTAATCTGAACTAAAAAGGTTATCAAGTCACATAATTATATGATATGGAACATACAAGGGACAAGCAACCTGTCCCGTGTATAAGTTCCATATTCACATTATTATTTCACTATCCTGTGACATGCGGATGTGAACTGCTTAGACAATTTGCCTCGAGCGTGGTCACTACTCCTGTAATCCGTCACTAACTGGCAACTGTAGTAGTTTGTCAACTATGTTCACAAGCCCTTCGATAGCTCAGTTGGTTACAACGTGAAGCAGAAAGTTGCGGGTTCAAATCCCGCTTGAAGAGCATTTTTGTTTTTTCAGCTCACTATTACTGCTGTCAGTGGGTAAAACGTTACTAGTTGTAAACTAACCATTTATTGAACGATTTTTTTAATATTTTGCAGGTTGCAGGTTGGAATGGGTTATAGCTTTGAGTAACTATTTGTATGAGGCTGGAACGCACCTAGTTTGCTCCTGATGAGACCGAGTAGATATCCATGACACTGCACAACCATGGGAACTTTCAGCCCTTATTTAGCGCTCCCTGTTGCATGTCAATTGCACACCTGACCTTTGTTATCAAATTCACCTTGTATTTGTTCACGATTTTGTAACGAGCTCGTATGTCTGTGCTTACGGGGTACTTTTCCGCTTGGTCTTAGCAAGGGCCCATGATTTTCGATAAACGCTCTGCAATAGGATTTCAGTTTTGCAAACTACTAGGTCGAAGCTGATTTGTTGAACTGATATTACATCAGCTAATAGGTTTCGTCCACAATATCTCGAAACCCCTCCCTGTCTCTGCTTCAGGATTATGAAGAGCTTTTAGCATTTCAAAGGTAGAACAAGATCATGGATGGGATGAGCGGCGATGTTCGTAAAATCATTGGCCCTTAATGTTAGTTCGGTTTATAATCAGTACCTGTGAGCGAGTGCCTGCCTGTAGATGTCTATGCATTTGATCGAAATTAAAGTCCTGTGTCTGTAATGTTCATTAGTTTCTTCGCTATATGCAATCTATCCCTCCAGTTACTGGTGTTCCTTTGGTTCTAGGCGAACTTGAGTCGAGGTGAGGAAATCGTCTTTCCTCTGGTTCGTACTGACCGTGCTTCGGTGTTAAAGCACGGCGCTTTCCGTAATCAGCGGTGCGTTTCGTGAGGCATGGCTTTGCGCTTCGAACCTATTATTTTTTGCTAAAATGTTTTGTTTTGCGTCAACGACGCAGCGTCTTTTGTCAGCGAAAAACAGCAGCGCTATGTTTGTATGAACCAGAGTTTCAAATTAAGTTTTTAAAAAAATCACCTCATCCGATCTTCAAGATGGAATACGTTTAGAAAGGGGATTCAAGGTCTAATTCTCGGGACAGTTTTGGTCATGACGTCAGAAAAAAAAATAGATCCTGATTACTGTTCGGCGGAAGCAGGATGGGTGTAAATAATGGCGTTCTTGACAATTTACAGTTTTCTAGTCGATATTGATTTCCGACCGAAAATGATTGAAGGGTTCCACAGACCATGTTAGTCTAAATGATGCACACCAGAATCCGGAATGGATTCAAGTTTCGCCCGTTCTAGTTTAGTTCTAAACTGTTAGAAAGTTTTGCATATCCAAGATACTGCATTTCCCAAGATGGTTAGAATCCATAGACCTAGTATATAACAAAAGGAAAACAAGTTGCCATGAACCCCTACTCCCGTCCACACACACATTCGGAGCTTCTGAAAAGACTTCCGTAAATTTGACTTAGTGCCATGTAGGAATTATTGCCATGAAGACTGGATACTTAATCCCCAGAGAACATGTTCAGCTTCATACGATTGTTTCCTCGTGTAGTGACCGCAACTTATTGTGAAGTTCCTGAAATATGGCAGGTTGAAGCTGTTTGGTCCAGAGGAAAGCCACAAGGAACTGGAAAACTCAAACGACATTCTTGAGTATTTTCTAATGCTCTGTATGACAAGTCCGGAACACGCAGATGATTCAAGGGAAAAACAAGAAACGTCCGAAAACAGACCTTCAAAACTGACTTAAATCCTGTGTAAGCTAATCAACGTTTGTCATGGTGAACTTTCTGGTTCTTCGCTAGGCACACAGCGATTCTTCGTCGGCACGAAAAGCTACAGTCATCAAAAGTATTACGGCTACGCTGCTTGAGCTAATAGTTGAACGTTCTGTGGAGCTTAAAGGAACAGAAAACTTGACTCGGGGAGCTAGCTGACATATCAAGAATGTACCCCGAGTCGATATTGAGAGTAAGAAAAATTCTCGTTACGACCATTGCAGTTTCCGAGAATTCGACTTTTGAGTTAGTAGAAAAAAAAGCAAAAGGTTTGTGTGCCGGGAGTAAGAATCGAACGCACGGCCTCTTGACTACTACCCCGATACTATGGCTGAAACACGGCCAAAGGCGAACTTTTACAGTGCATAAGGGACAAGGGCCTGCCAGCTAGCTTTGGGAACACTAAGGAGGGGTTCGAGATAACAAAGAAGGGGGGTACTGTCGGCAATAAGTCCCTGTATCTTTATCTAAGCCCCCCAGGTCGGTTTGATGGCCGAAAGTTGCGTAGTCAAGTTTTCTGTGTCTTTACTTCTTTATTCTTGGTGCTATTGAATACGAGTGAGCCTGTGCTTACCCCTATGCGATAAGACAGGCTTTGGTGGAGCGAATAAACATTTCTGGTACTGTTTATCGTCGTTACAGAATGTTTCTTGGCGTTCAGAGTATTTCATTACTGCGTTCGTGGTCCACCGATAAGAGAAATCCACACTGGCTGGAAGTAATCCTCGAAGCCGTGCTGAAAACATTTCGTCGCACCGCCGGTGGCGGCCCGCGGGTAAAATTCAGACGCCGAATCGTTTTAGGTGATATGTATCAAAATCTCTTTCCCTTGAGCTTGATCTTCCCAGGTTGTTCTTCTATTTTTGTCATTAGTAAGTGCACTAGCTGAAAGAGTCTTCGGTTGTGGCGGCAGTGTAGGATGACAGTTTCTACAAAAAAAACATGGATTTTAGCTCTAAACGGTGTAAACAAAAGTGCCAAATAGCGTTTTGGCTGCCTGTCAGTTCTTCACTCTGTTCAAATTTTGCTAGTTCAGACACTTCCGGACAAGCTAGGACGGCGAAACTTGTCATTCCTTCTGGACGGTAGCGTAGTTTCACTGAACGTTGTCAAACGTTTGAAATTCCCTTGGTATCACCTCGATTGCTTGACGAACCGTTGGTTCGTCTATCCCTATGTCTCAATTTTTGTAGTTCCGGCATTTCCATATAAGCTAGGACTATGAAGGACCGTACCGACACTCGACGAAACCTTTTTTTTTTGTCGATCCAACCATCCGTGTGTGGTGGAGGGAGGGGGAATCTGGGACCTTGTGACCCGTTTGCATGGCGAAATATGTCATAGGTCCTAGACAGCCAAGATTGAAACCAGATCTTCGACTTTCAAGGCCACTGCTCTACCACTGAGGTACACAGAGGCTTTTGAACATAGTTCGCAAACCACTACAATGGTCAGGAAGAAGCAGGGCAAAGGAACAGTGATCCTGCCGAAGACAAAAGTATCAAACTGGTTCGTATCCGTCCAGACCTCAAATGGCAAATCCGGGTCCATGAATTTTCTGCCATCGTTTCATGCCAAGTTTCCGGAACCTCTACCCCCCCCCCCCCCCCCCCCGTGTCAACATGCGATTCGGACAAAAGTTTCAAATCTAGGGCATTTGCTCCTAATACTCCTTATCAACCATCGAGTCATCGAATGGAAGCCCTTCCGGATCTTGGACCCCTTACCTTTGCTCAATTCAAGTTTTATCCCAATCCCTCCATCGATTTGTTTCCTATGCATGTTGCCGAATGTTTCATCTACGGCACTTAATACCGAACAAGTTTCCCTTGAATGGCAGAACATGATGGATATTTTCGGTGACACCCAGCTCCCTCCTGACTAGAACGGATCCGGTCTCGACCTCAAAATAACATATCTAGGTTCCATGTCCTTTGGACGCTACGCATGTAAGCGATTTTCGGGTCTCCCTCTCCCCGCAAAAACCATACGAATTAATTTATTTGCCGCTAGATGCCATTGTGTTCATTCAAGGTTTCTTCATTATCGCCGGACAGCTCCGATTAGTTCGGAAATTAACGCACCAATTTCAAATCTGTTGTCCGTTGTGGTTTTTTTGGATTGTATTGGATTCACCAGTGCAATGATCTGTGATTTACAAAGAATTGCACATATTAATTGGTTTTACAAGGTGCACAGAACACGTGGAAACTCACAACAGTGTGAGGCCATTAGTCAGGTATGTCAAGTAGATTTCAAGGGATGGCTATAACAACTAAACACACCTTGCTTGGTTCAGCTTGGCCTTGGTTTAGTTTTGATCTCTAAACTGATAGATGGCTCTGTGCAGGGTTCGTGCAGCTCTGGAAATCAGGGAAAAGTCGGGGAATTTTTTTTTGGTCAGGGAAATTAGCGAAAAGTCAGGGAAAATCGTGAAAAGTTGCAGAAGGTCAGGGAAATTAATGGAAAAGTTCAGTCTACTCTTATGCATCAATTTTTTTTGTGCTGTAAGTTTCTTTTTCGCCAGTTCTCTGTCCAAAGTTTTTGAGTTGATAACTCTGTTCTTTGAGTCGTCCGAGTTTGTGGAATGAGGAATCGCATTGTTAATTTCTCGTACAGTTTGAACGCCTTTACGAAGCTGATGGATGTTTTGTTCAGTTTCTATGGCACTTGCCTTCCGGCCAAGTGCCATAATACAACCACTTTTCCGTCTGTCTGTTGGTTGGTTGGCTTAGTAAGCCGTACCCGATCCACACTCACCAAAAATGTCTGTAAGCTGTCGTCGGAACTTCTCAAAATCGGTCTTGAAGTTAACCTCTCAAAATGTGGGTACCTGCATTTCAACCCATCATCAAATCGTTTGAATGCTAAAGCTTCTATCTCTCTTGGATCGTTCGTTGTCAGATCAACAGAATCTCTACGATGCTTGGCATAACATTCAAATCCTCGTTGTCAAAATTTTACTCTTCGGTTGTTCAAGAAGTTTCTAGGGGCGCTATAATCGTAAAGCTTTGGGAAAATTGTACAGCACCTTCTGCGCTCCTTCTATACTATTTCGTTCTGGTGCCACTCATGTTCTGCGAAAGAAGGAGATAAAAAAGATGAGATCACCTGCTCCACTTGTCGAAATTATGCGATAACCATACTTTGACGGAGAAGTTCAAAATTCAAGATGCAAGTGTTACCCTTTTGGATGTTTCTTCGTCGTTATCAAAAATCATTGACAACAGAACCCAGCCAGCGCACGACCTTCTACACTGCTTCCTGGCCGACGATTGAAATTAAGTGTCTTTTTGTGTATGTTTATGTGTTTTATTTACTTTCTTCATTTACCCCGCTTTCTGAAAACGGCGGGTTATAAATAAATTACTTACTTATTACTTAGTCCGGTGTTTGTGAGTTAGGGTACTTTCAGATGTGCTAGGATGATGAAACTTGGCAGGCATATTAGGGACCCGTCCAAACTAACTTGGAAACAATCACTTGCTCGATCCGACCATCGTGGGGGGAGGGAGGGGAGCTGGAATCCGCAATTTAGAGACATGCATAACTTTCGATCGGGTGATCGGATCTTACTGACTTGATATTTGGAGAGGCCTCGTGTCTAATATGTCCTATTTCAAGTACTAATCCTAAACTTGACACGCTTAGAGTTGAGCGATCGGGATGAAACTTGGTGGGAGGAACAAGCACAATCCCTAGGTACTTCATTGACAGAACCGGACCGGATTCGTGCACTGTGGGGGAGTTGGAGGGGGTTTCATGAATTCCGATGATTCGGAGTTAAGTTACTTCCAGGTGGGCTACAACTATGAAACTTGACAGGCAAGTCAGGGATCCGACCAGATTAACTTGGGAATAGTCAATAGTCCCCATCCGGCCACCGTGGGGGGAGTGGAAGGAGGGGGAGTCCGGAATCTTGAGGAATGTATAACGTTGGAACGGATGATCAGATCTTAACGAAACTTCATATTTGGAAAGAGCTCGTGCCTCGAATGACCCATTTAAAGCCGGATCCGATGAATGTGGGGGGGTGGGACCGGAAATCTTGTGACACGCTTAGAGTCGAGCGATTGGGATGAAACTTGGTGGGAAGGACCAGAGGCGTTACTACTCAAAATGTTTGGGGGGGGGGGACTGATTTTCAGAAAAAACGACGATTTTGACGAAAAAACGACCAATTTTCAGAAAAACCGACTGTTTTCATGAGAAAAAATCAACTGTTTTGACGAAAAGTCGCGGCGCTTCGCGCCGACTCTTTCGTTTTTACCGACTGGCCGACGGCTTTGGGGGGGGGGGGTCGTGACGCCTCTGGGAAGGACAAGCACAAGAACTAGATACTCAGTGATAAGACCGGATCGGATTTGGGCACTGTGGGGGGAGTTAGAGGGGGGGGGGGAGTCCGGAAATCGGGCTAACGCGATCAGGTATTTCCAGATGTGCTAGGACGATGAAACTTGGCTTGAGCATTAGAGACTTGACAGGATTGTTTAGAAATAATCAGTTCTCCGACCCAACCATAGTGGGGGAGTGGAGGGAGGGGAAATCTGGAATCATGATGTATGTATAACTCTTGAGCGAGTGGTCGGATCTTAACAAAAGATGACATTTGGGAAGACCTCATGTCTCGGATGTCCCGTTTTAAGTCCGGACCGGATCCGATGAATGTGTGGGGGTGGGGGATCTTGTGACACGCTTAGAGTGGAGCGATTGGGATGAAACTTGGTGGGAAGAACAAGGGCAAGAACTATATACATCAGTGACAAAATCGGACCGGGTTCGGGCACTTTGAGGGAAGTTGGTGGGTGGGGGGTCCGGAATTTCGGTGATCGCCAACGTAATTCCAGATGTTCTAGGGTGATGCAACTTGGCTTGAACATTCGAAACTTGACAAGATTGGATAAGAAATTTTCACTTCTCAGATCCAACCATCCCTTAAAGTACTAATCCTAACCTTAAAGTACTAGTCCTAAGCACAAAGTACAGAAAATGCTTTTAAATGCCCTTAAAGTGCGTTTCTTAACCGAAAAGTAAAAAAAATACGTTAACCAAACGATATATATTCATGATCCTCAAGGGCCGGTGATCATTTTTGACAAACAATAATTTTGAGCAAAATATACATTTCCTTGATTCCAATGAGCTTATCATCATTTGTGCTTCAGGAGTGTACATTACAGATGAATTTCTAGCGCCCTTAAAGTGCGCATCATCACGGCCAAATGCACAAATAAAATAGATTTTACGAACAATACATTCTCGTTATTTCCAAGGATCCATGACTGTTCTTATCTCAAGGATTTTGCTTACATATGATCACAACAAACCCACGAATTGACAAGTTCATACTTTAATCCTCTGACCCAGCCTTGCAGGTGACATATGAACTTTCAGCTCTTGTTTTTTCAGTAAATGAGTTAATTTGTTCACTGAGGTAATCGAAAGGTGTTGGAAAACTGCTGGAAAAGGTCAAGGAAAATCACCAAAAAAGGTCAGGGAAGTCAGGGAAAAATGTGGAAGAGCAACCTCATGAACCCTGTGGTAGTCTCAGTCCACAAAAAGAACAAGACCAAAGGTTTCGATGGACACCCAAAATATAATATTAAATCCAGACAATTGGGTCTTGTAGATGAGTTCTGGAAATACTTAAGGAAAAAGTACTTAAGTACAAAATGTTGGAAGTACTTAATACAAAGTAATTTAATAAAAATTAAATTACTTACTCATTTACTTTCATAATGGTAAAATTTCGATTAGTATGATGTTTAGTACACACGTTTACTGTCTTCGCTGAATCTAAAATAGGCATTAGGAATCCAGCAATTCCGTCTATGAGCCCAAAGTTGTTGTTCGAAGGAAAGTTAACTACTATTTTTAAGAAAAAGTGAACCGGACCCGGACCCGGATTTGCCATTTGACTTTTTTTTTTTTTTTTTAAACCGACTGTTACCAAGTAAAAAATTTACTGCTTTTACAAAAAATCGTTGCGCTTCGCGCCGACTCTGCTATTTTTACCGACTGGCCGACAACATTCGGGGGGGGGGGGGGGGGCAGTGATTGAGAGTAAGGGTACTTCCAGAGGTGTTAGGACGATGAAACTTGGCAGGCCTATCGGGGACCAGACCAAACTGACTTGGAAATAATCAGTATCCCAATCCGACCATCTAGGGGGGAGTGGAGGGGGCGAGAATCCTGAAAATTTAGTAGTGCGTAACGGATGATCGGATTGGAATGAAACTTGTGAACTGAATAGATGACATATCTCCATGTCCCATTTGAAGCCCGGAACGGGTTCGACAGCTGTAGGGGGTTGGGGGGGAGGGGTAGCCCGGAAATCTCGAGAAACAAGTATCTGCTATAGATGAATAGTTTACACAATTAGACTGGATCTGGACACTTTGTGGGTGGAGAGGGGTTTCCTGGTATTCCGTTGATGGCGGTTTCGGAGATTTTCGCGACGAAACTTAGCAGGCTTATCAGGGACCCGATCAATCTGACTTGGAGATAAAACAAATTCTCTATCCAATCATTGTGGGGGAGTGGAGGGAGGGTGAATCTGGAATATTGATTCATGCGAAACGTCGGAACGGGTGATCGGATTCCAGTGAAATTTAATAATTGAACAGAAGACATTTTTCTGTTTTTGTTTTTCAGGTTCAGACTGGATCCGACAACAGTTGACAGCTAATTGCTAATAAATAACTCGGTCTTCGCCAGACTCCTTGAATACTGTTGTAATTAAAATTTAAAACAGACTAAGGCCAGTGGCTAATCATCTGAGAATACCAAGCTCAGATCTGGATTCAGCATGTGTGTTTACCCCTATTTGACATATCTACTTCGACGAAATTGATCAAAACTTCATGCCTTACTTCTGCCAAATTTCCGGTTTCGGCCGGATTCAGGGTGAACTACTTGTCCGTAAAAAACTAAAGCTCAAAAACGAATTCAGCATACGTCCTTACCCCTACAACGAACCGCTAATCAACTTCTGATAAAACTTTCACCTTTTACAAATTTTTCAGGTTTGTATTCAAATGATGTATACAACGGATACGTCAGCTACGATGCTTCATCAGCGATATTTCGGCCCTTCTTGGCAAGACAAGGGTCGTCGTCAGGCTGTCGATATTCAGGGTCGACTTCCAGGAAGGAAACAAGCCTGTAATAAATAACTGAATCTTCTAACAACAATAAATATCTTATTCGGGGAAATTACTTTCAACTACCACTGTAATGAAAAAACTAGTCCTGAGGTTTCATTTTAAACACGGCCGCTGTTTTACTGCACGATCGGGGTGATGACAGGAAAAGCTTTTTTCTGTATTTTGATCAACTTCGGTTCCAATAACTTCGTTCCACGTTTCTAGTAGGGAGTACTCGCCTGTGTCTATTACTTTTAATTAACACTGCACGGAAAACTGGTGCTGAGATTCAATTTTTGACCCGGCTGCTGTTGTTGCTGCACGATTGTGGCAACGACAGGAAAGATTTTCCTGACTTTCGTTGAATTTTCCCGTCATCGCCCCAATCGTGCAGCAAAAACAGCGGCGGTGTCAACAATTAAATCTCAGGACTAGTTTTTCCCTACAGTGGTAATTGAAAGTAATTTTCCCGAATAAGATATTTATAGTTGGTACAAGTTTCAGTTATTTATTACAGGTTTGTTTCCTTCCCCGAAGTTGACCCTGAAGATCGACAGCCTGACGAGGACCCTTGATGAGAAGGGCCGAAATATCGCTGATGAAGCATCGTAGCTGACGTATCCGTTGTATAGATTATTTGAATATATGTTTCAAAGTCAGCTTGGGCTCAAGAAATATTTTCAGATTATGGCGGGATTACGGGCGATCTATTTGTCCGATGAGAAAATAATTTTCATATGCGCATTCAGTATGCCTCCTAAGTCATTATCATTACATCGAACCTTTAATCAACTTCAAATAAAACTTTTACTTATACAAAATTTTCCGGACTATATGTCGGGGTAGAAAAATTATAGTCATATACGGTTCAGCATGTCTTCTTTCCCTGAATCTAATCAACTTCAAGTAAAACATTTATTTATAACAAAAGTTCCGGTTTCGGCTGGATTCCCGGCGAATTACTTGTCCGGCGAGAAAGTGATTGTCATATACGTGGTCAGTATGTCTTCTTACCCCTAAATCGACTGTCTCATAAGCTTTTAAAAAAAAATTGTTCGCCCCATAATTTGAACCCCCTTCCCCTACCTCTAAGTGTGGTGCCTACACAGTCCATCTACGAAATAGACCTGTCCCTTGACCAAAAGACTCCTCACACAAAGTTTCATCGAACTATCTCATGCCCTTCGAGAGTTATCATGCTGACAATGACAGACGGACTGGCAGACAACTTTTACGAAGTCATAGGTATTCCTCCACTAACGTTTTGGTATCCTGAAATGTCTGTTTTTCAGCTTTCACTTGCTTCACCCTTTTCATGGCAGCTAGCTAATATATGTTTATTCTACCGAAAACGTAAGAAGAGGAAATACAAAAACGCATTTAGCAAAATTACAAACTAATTTACCATACCATACCATAAACTTGGTATGTCCTATTTTTGGTAGGCTACTCCTCGTAGGCCTATACTAGTTTAACCTACAAGCATCCACTGTCCTTGTTTAGTTGAAAATGCTGTTGTATTGTTGAACAGTGGCCTGCTTCAAGCTACTTGTGGTGACACTTTTGGCCAGTTTTTAGCCTCAGATATCCACTGCATGGGCCCAACAACTGAATAGTTCGACTTTGTTTAAATGAAAGACAACAGCACATACACTTATTACTAAGACCGTTTAATCACAGTCTTTATTGCACCATGTACTTCGGCTTGGGACGCGTAACTCCAGGCTTATCTCTCCATAGAAGTGGCATGTCATGGAACGACATTCCTTCAACTGACTTCACCTTGAATATGACAGAGACTTTTTCTGGGTAGACTAGCATAGGCAAGACGGGTGGTAGCTTTTGCAATGCTGAAATAAAGGAGGTATATTTGTAACAATCATTGATTCCACACATCCTTTCGGAAGGAGAAATTTTGAAAAAAAATAAAAATATTAGTTCAAACTGTTTCAGACAACGTCTTATCATATCCCATCAACTCCCTTCCCAATCTATGCCACATAAAGAAACTAAAGAACAGACAAAAATTGTGGGGGTCGGCAACCCCCCACTTAACACAGCCTACTGATCACAGCAACAAGTAAAAAAGTGTGTTCAAGTCTGTAGCTTGACTGGTATACTTTTCTGGTGTTTTCTGGTTTTTTTTTGTGTGGACTAGCGTATTGCTTGGTTTGCTAGTAGACCAACCCTGAAGCTTGCCAGTTGACTTTTTTAGAGCTGGGACCCATCTCATCATCTTGTTATACAAAGCTTTGTTTCTTATTAGTTCAGTTCAGTTTATTCATACAAATTAAAAAACACCATTAACTGTTTATGGCCCCACCATAAGGCCTGGTAATGGGCGGGGCTTATTCTTGATTCATATGGACTAAAGGGGAAACAAACTAAAGAAATCAAAAAGAAAGAAAAAGAAGGAGAGAAAAAAAGACGAAGAAAAGAAGAATGAAGAAACAACAAACTGACAAGAAATATCCACTAACGAACGATCTTCCATCAATAAAGCGCCCCCCCCCCCCCAAAAAAAAGGAAGGAAAAAAAGAAGAAAGGAAATTATGTTTTCGATAAGAAAAAAGACTTGGCGTGTGACTTGAAACTCCTCATGTATTGAATTCCACCCCCCCCCCCCCCGGAGCAAAGTGTTTTATTATGAAAGAAGCTCTAGTTGTTTTATGGGGGGGCACTCGCCAGCTGCCGGGCATTCCGAGTAGAATACTCGTGGAAATCCTGATTCTGTGAAAACAAATTATGAAAAGATGAATCTAGATGATCATTACAATGCTTATAAGTGAAAACTGCAACTTGGTAGTCTGTGATTGTGGACACATCCATTATTTTATTAGATCTAAAACCTTCACTTTGATTCTTATTGGGGTCATGCGACTTGATTGCCCGGATGGCACTCTTCTGTAGATTTTTAATTTTCTTGTAACAAGATACAAAACTGCTAGCCCACACGGAGCATCCATAAATTAAGTAAGTATGAAAAATATCTAATATATCATTCGTAGAATCTTAGATGATGCAATGTTTTTAACTCTCCTTATCACTCCAAGAGACCGACAAAGTTTAGACGACAGAACATCGGCGTGCTCTTTCCATGACAAATTCTCATCTAGTAGAAAACCAAGATATTTGATGGATTGCACTCTTTTGATGACTGAAGTACCCACCATAACTTGACCAGGGCTTGTTAGGGATGAGGTTCTCGAGAATACCATATAGTTTGTTGTAAAAAAATTCAGGGTTAGTAAGGTTAGTAGGTGAGAATCAGTGAATTTGGTAAATTCAGCTAGTGCTATTTTTAGCTTTTCGTATAGATCAGGTATAGAAGGGGCAGACAAAAAAAGAAGAGTGTCATCAGCAAATAAAAGAATACCAGCTTCGATAGGAAATATTTAACCGTGTCAATAAAAATAATAAAAAGTAATGGACCCAAAATCGAATCCTGAGGCACTCCGCAGTGGATTGTACATTGTTCCGATGTAATATTGCCGTTCATGACTGCTTGTTTCCTTTCAAATAAATATGACCGAAGCCAGTCTAGTGCTTTACCCCCTATCCCAATAGACTGTAAAGAATTTAGTAGTTCATTGTGGTCAACAGTATCAAATGCTTTTTGTAAGTCCGAAAATATTGCTGCTGGAATCAAACCATTTTCAAAAGCTTCGTTAATCTGTCCGTTGACAGACCTTTACAGAACCCAAATTGAGTATCGAGCAGAATTTTATTATCTTCAATGTGTTTGGAAAGTTGACTTGCACTATTTTTTTTTAAACTTTAGAAAAAAAGGAAGAATGGACATTGGTCTTTTGTTACTTGCTTCATCTTTTTTCCCCGATTTATGTAAAGGAATTAACCACGCCAGCTTTAAAGCTTCAGGGAAGATTCCTGTTTTATTACCTTTATATTCCTCATTTTGTAGATCTTCTAGGCCACTGAGATGAGCATCTCTGGACTGGTTACTGGTATAGAGTTGACATAACTGAAAGGAAAGAAAAGCTAAGAACTATAAATTCTGAGGAATTCTGGATTTCTGAAATTATTTTGCTTAAATAAAATCACTAAACTAAATCTGCCAGTCTTATTTTTTATTTTTCCAAAAGCTCCTAGCAGAGCTCTCTACCAGTCTTCTGGAAATGCTTTCTTGGAACCAAGAGTCTCCAGAATGCAAAATTTGGCAGCTTCCCATAGCAATAAATGAAAATCTTTGGAAACTATTATGGCTTTGCTTTTCAGCTTGGAAAAAGTTAGAAAGGAAAAACACAAAGGGCGAGATAATCATTAGTCTATTAGATAATCATAGATAATCAAGGTAATAAAACAGGAAAAGTTTGAAAGGAAAAACACAAAGGGCGAGATAATCATTGGTCGTCCATTGGGCATCCATGAAATTGAAGTCTGAATCCTGTTGAAGCCAGCCAGTTTTCTTACAGCTAGATCTACCAAAACTAGTGTAGGCCCAAGGGACCCACAACAAGTACGAAGAACAGATGATGATAATGATTTACAGGTAACAGGACAGGCAGATACAAAAGATAATGATAAGAAGCTATGCCTCAGGGCCATCAGCTGAGCACTTTGATGAAGTTCCCCTAAGATCGAGTTATACCTAAGATTGTGTATACAATATGCTTAGCATAATATAATAGAGACAGTGCAGTAAACATTAAGGATGTGTGAGAGTAAACAACTTTAACGTACAGTGATATAGCTCCTTGGGGTTGGGAATTTCATAGCTGCACAAGAATGAATTGCAAAACCTGCTGCTACTGTACCGTACTATGATAACATACTTGTACCTAGTGTCAGAGGCGTTACAAGCTAAAATGTTTGGGGGAGGATCAAGAAATTTACTAACTGGCGGCTAATTTTTACCAACTGCTTTTGCAGAAAAAAAACGCTGTTTTCAAGATAAAACAACAGTTTTACAATTTTACAATTACAGTTTTACAAAGAAAAACGACTGATTTTCAGTAAAATACAACTGTTTTCATGAAAAAACTAACTGTTTTGACGAAAAATCAAGGCGCTTAGCAGGGACTCGGTTATTTTTTACCAACTGGCCAACAACATTGGCCCCCCCCTTGCCCCCAGATTGTGATGCCCATGCCTAGGGTTGTACATATAGAAATACATATAGATGCTATTGGATGGTGTCTAGTATTTATTTACTCAAAATTTGGGGTAACCAGTCTATCACCAAACTAGTTTTTGGTCTGGCTATGTATGCCAAACACTGATTATACACACAGTCTGGAATAGCCAATGGCAAATGTTAGTTGCACTATGCCCGATAGTGGAGCACCCTATAAAGTAGACCTGTTGATGGCTTTAACCAAATCTATTAAATAATATTTTAATTCTTTCTAACTTATTTGTTTGGGCGCCCCAGTGTTTGGGCCAGGTTTGGGCTTGGACTGGCTATTCCAAACTCTGGACTGCGTTGGGTTCAGTCAATATTGGCCTGGACAAGCATTGCAACTACACCCCCCTACCCAATGACAAATTTGTAGCCTGCGTAGTAGTATGGTAGTAGTACGAAAACGTTGCATGTAATACTGACCGTGTCCGAATTCAACTTTTGAACAGAAAATGCTACATTAACTCTGCAATTTTCGTAACGTTTTGGTTTCGGACTAGAATTTTCGTGAAATTTTACGTGCAATTAATACCGCGAAAAATGTCACGAGAAATGCTGCGACGATGCAGCATTTTATGCGAAATTTTCAGGAAGAAGCGGAAGGCGCGCTGAAGTGACGATATGTAAAAATGAATAGTAGGAGTTTTCTAAGGCAAAATGGCCTGAAAACACTAAAACAAATAGTAACTGATGGTTGTTTAAAGTTAAAAAAAAAAGAGACTAAATTCATTTGAATTAATATCAATAAAAATAATACGGGACTTTTTTCACTGTGGGATGACAGGAAAATGTACTTAAATTATTCCTTTTCAAATGAAAAAAATATAAGGCAAAAATAGAGTTGGTTTATGGTCTACCTTTTCTCACAATCCCAGAAAGCTTAATGTAAAAACCATGCTGTGTTCACTCGTCTGAAAGAATTTGAACTGAAACTCCTCAAGTTTGACCTAATTCCCAACAGCAGACTGCTTACTGTCCCCAGAGTCATCAAAAATCACATTCCAAAGGATTTATAAAGCCCCATCGGTGGTCGCGATGAAAGCACACGCCGATTTTCAACCGCTAATTATGCGGAACATCGGCCGATTTTCACTACCGTATTGCTCAAAGTTTTGTTCTCTGCTGCTGAAACGCAAAGTCGCCACTTTTTACAGAAGAAATGAAACTATCTAATTCGGACACTTTCGCGACATTAATTGCAGAATTTTGTGCGAAATTTTCCTTGACGACTGAATTCGGACACGCTCACTATGTAATTGCAAAGAATACTATCATTTAATGTGCCTCAGACTGGTCCAATCTTATGTAGTAGTATCCAGTAGCATCCTATCTTGCCAATGTAGCATCCGGTCTTGCTAGAGTAGTATGCAGTAACATGGTAGCCTTGAAGTAGAAGCATGTAGTAGCATCGTTAGTACTGCATGCTACTTTTTCGTACTACTTCATAGTACAATTTTGAGATAAATTTTTCATCGGGTATCCTGCCCCTCTTAACACCTATCAATAGTTTGGGAGGGGGGATAAAGGCTACCTTGGCACAGTCCTTGCAATCCAAGTTGCTGAACGTAGGTTGACTGCTGGATCTAAAAAATATAAATATACCAGTGCATAACATCAGTAGCATCCATGCAGTTGAGATTCTAGACAGAGCTCTCATCCTTAGTCCCATGCGTGGACAATGTACTAAGTGTTTAATCATAATCCTTGTATGAGCGTGCGTTTCAGGTTTTGAATCCTTCGCCAACGACAGTGTTGCCTCATGACGTCCGATAGTCAAGCCACTGTCTTTGAAAAATTAGCAAAATATACGTCAGAATTTCTTTGAACCCGCTTTAGAACCCATAATCCCAAGAAACCTAAAAAATTTCAAGACTTATCACAAGGAACCCCAGATCTTACTAGTAGTACAGTCGATAAGGTTACACCGCAAACAAATTGCAATTTTGCATCGTCTTGTAGAGACAAAAAAACTGTACAACATATCAAAAGTTGAGAAACCTAGCGGGTTGCAAAATTCGTGTTTTTAGTATTTTCTATTTAAATTTGTATTTTTCAGCTGATTTTTTTTATTTTCTTAAGCCGTAGTGTTTGCTTCATGGGAAACGCATTTCTGATTAGCTTTATGTGCTGAATTCGAATATCGCATAAGATAAAAGGTACGGTCTACCGAGAGTGTTTCACATTCATTACTATTCCAGAAATCCATAGTAGTAGTAGTAGTAGAACAGTTTTATTGAAAATTAACATTTTGTTTTCAATAGCACAACAAAAGCGGGGCTTGCGAGGCTGTGCTAACTTGTAGGAGATACAAAAAAAAAGAGAAGAGAGAGTATGGAGAATGAGACCATTACCGATACCAAAACAAAACAAAAACATTAACGAAAAACATTACCTTACGTGACCCCCAAACAACTAAACACAACAAACGAAAATGATATAAATCTAACATAAAACAAACCTGAAAGAAACAATTATTTAATCAGTTTCGAAGGTATACCTGCTGAGCAACTCCGTACGTAGATCTGACTTAAATTGGTTAAAATTACCTATTTCCTTAATACCTTTACTTAGTTTATTCCAGAGCTTGGAAGCTCTGTAAATAAAGGAGAAGGAAGACCTACTTGTAACTAGCCGAGGAACCTCAATATTTCTTCGTATCCAAGTATTGTGTTGATGAACATCTGACCTCTCATAAAATATTCCTGTAAAACAATCCGGAAGGCTCTCATTGTAATACTTTTATGTAAAAATCAACGTATAAAAATCGCGTAATCCAGCTGCTGGCATTGCATTTATTTCTCTGTAAACTGACCTCATGGACTCCCGGTTCCCAACATCACAAACAAGACCAAAGGTTTCGATGGGATCCCAAAAATTCAATATCTGATCCAGACAACTGGGTCTTGTCTTAGCCAGATCCAGTCTTCGCCAGACTCCTTGAACATTTTACAATTAAAATTCAGAAACAGATTAAGGCCAAATAGCTAATCACCTGAGAAAACCAAGTTCAGATTTGGATTCAGCATGTGTGTTTACCCCTATAAGTCATATCTGTTTTGACGAAAACTTCCTGCCACTTCTGCCAATTTCCCGGTTCCGCCCGAACTCCAGAACTACTTGTCCGGCGAAAGCTCAAAGACGAAATCAGGGTATCTTCTTTCCCCAGTAATGAACATCTAATCAACTTCAAATAGAAATTTAGCTTATAACAAATTTTCCGATTCCAGCCGGATTCCTGTCGAACTATATGTCCGGGTAAAATACGATTGTCACACAGGGACTCAGCATCTCTTCTTACCCCTAAATCGCTTATCTAATCAACTAGAAATAAAACTTTGACTTCCAACAGTTTTCCGGTTTTGGCCGGATTCCGGACGAACTACATGTCCGGGTAGAAACTTGTTTTCACATAAGTGTTCAGCATGTCTTCTTGCCCTAAATCGAACATCCAATCAACTCCAAATTAAACTTTTAATTTTGACAAACTTTCCGGTTTGGGCCGGATTCCGGTCAAAATACTTGTCCGTCGAGAAAATAGTTTTCACCATCGTCTTCAGCATGTCTCCCTACCTCTAAATCGAACATTTAATCAACTTCAAATAAAACTTTTACTTTCAACTAACTTTCCGGTTTGGGCCGGATTCCGGGCGAAATACTTGTCCATCGAGAAAATAGTTTTCACCATCGTCTTCAGCATGTCTTCCTACCCCTAAATCGAACATCTAATCAATTTCAAATAAAACTTTTACTTTCAACAAACTTTCCGGTTTGGGCCGGATTCCGGGCGAAATACTTGTCCGTCGAGAAAATAATTTTCACCATCGTCTTCAGCATGTCTTCCTACCCCTAAATCGAACATCTAATCAACTTCAAATAAAACTTTTACTTTCAACAAACTTTCCGGTTTCGGCCGGATTCCGGGCGAACTACTTGTCCGATGACAAAATGATTTTCACCATCGTGTTCAGCATGTCTTCTTACCCCATAATCGACTATCACATTAGCTGTTTCAAAATATTTTGTTTGTCCCTTAATTTCAATCCCCTCCCCCACCCCTAAATGTAGAGCTACAAAGCCCATCTACGAACTTGACTGGTCCGACGACCCAACGAACCTTCTCACCAAGTTTCATCAAAATATCTCATTCCCTTCGAGAGTTATCGTGCTTACAGACGGACGGACAGACGGACGGACGGACGGACGGACAGACGGACAACTTTTGCGATGTCATAGGTATCCCTCCACTTACGTTTTGGGATCCCAAAAACTCTAACAGCGTTATTCTGAATCACTCGGATTGGACGAAGGACCGAAGGGAAAGTGCCAAGCCATATTGACGAACAATATAAAATATAAGGGTGAATCAGGGAAAAATATGACAACCGTAGAACATAAGGGGGGAAAATGTGTTTTAATTTACGCATGATACCTAGGTTACGCGACAATGTTTTAGAAACTGACTTCACATGGTCTTTAAATGATAGGGTTTCATCAACATTAATTCCTAGGTACTTCACGAACCTTGCACGTTTAATGCTTCCCCGCTCTGATACTATTTCCGTGATCCATCGATGTTAACCCATCACGTGTATTCACTTCATCAGGCAACACGGATTCTGTTGGCGACATAATACTTTTGATAATTTTCCATGTTTTAGCTGGGTTACCACAAGCTTCTTTAAATTTATTTTCAAAATGTTTTTTCTTAGCATTTCTCTGAAGTTCATTCAGAGCATTTCTGTAATTTTTATAAATTCTAATACAAACTGGATCATGTTCATTCCTTACTGATTTCTTATATAGTTGGTCTTTCTTATTGATGCACCGCAGAAGACTGGGTGACAACCACGGCTTTTTGGGTACCTTTTTCTTTGACCTCGTCCGAACCGTCATGCAAGTTTTAATCAGAATCGAGACCAGCGTGTCATAAAATTTTTGAAAACTAATATTTATATTGTCTACATTCTCAACTAATTTATTCCAATCAACATTCGCAATCTCTTATTTAAAATTTGCAAGGTTACTCTGGTTGAGCACAGGTATCGTCCCCGTTTTGAATCTGTGACGGGACACAAACTTTGAAACTTGCAGAAATCCCAAAATGGTCCGACACATCTGTGACAACAACTCCTTGATTTGAGAAATTCGAATTAGAAAAAAATATTATAAAGAAGCTTTGATGTTGAAGCAGTAACACGAGTACAAATATTAATAGTAGGAAATAAACCGTATGACATGCAAAGTTGCAGAAAATCCATAGGAGTGTTCGAATTCATATCGTGAAGATCAACATTAAAGTCCCCGAGCATAATGAACGGGTGTGAACCAGTAGGTAATTTCTCAAGCTGTTTTTCCAAAAGATCCATGAAAACCGGTAAAGACCCAGATGGTGTCCTATATAGTACGACAACATATGTATCTTTTGGTTTAAGTCTAAGCTGAAGGACAAGTGGCTCGAATAACATCTCGTGGTATAGTTCTAGGTCATTTCTTACCAAAACTCCGATATCGCTCCGAATATAAGCTCCAATTCCTCCATGTTGTCTAAGCTGACGATTCTTATGATACAACGTGTACTCTGGAATATGTAGGAGAGCAGAGTTACGCTCATTAAGCCATGTCTCCGTGAGACCAATAACCTGAAAAATGGAAAGTTCACACATCTCATTTACAAAATTGAAAGACGAATTCAACCCTTGGCAATTGAGGTGGAAAACTTTGAGGTCTTCTGGAATCACCACCACTATACTCGGATTTAATCTCATCTTTTAATAGGTACTTCGAATTAGAAGAAACGTATTGACCAGCAATACCAATATCATAATTCCGATGGAGTTGCTCAGTAAACATACTTTCAAAATCCACATTTGAAGCTTCCAAATTTTTTAAACGGCTGTTGCCTGGGGGGTCACGATTACCATTAACCACAATCATTCAAGTTTAACATAGCGGTATATGGCCTCATCACCAGAAAACAAAACAAAAAAAGACACAAAAAAAAGAAGGAAAAAGAAAAAAGAACAAGGGAACAAAGAAAGATATTTCCCATTTCGGAACTATATAATAATGTTAATGGAACTATATATAATGTTTCCTACATAATCCGTTGTTCGCGCTCAGGATCGAACAGAGACCCAAATGGATATGTTGAATGGCCAATTAACAGCTGTATTGTATTCACTATTAATAATTATGTATTATTTAATTAATGATTATTTCATTATTCTATATTTGGTTGACGTCACTAATTTTAGAGCCATCATTTGTCCCTCCTAGTTAGGCTCATGAGTAGGCAGATACTGTATTTAAAGTTGGGATAATTTTAATTGCGATATGAGTACGGTAATCTATCCGTTTTTGTTTTCTACCCGTTTTGTACCCTTAGATAAAACGGGCTGTCCTTAATATTCTTGATGACTTGTGCCCGTTTACAGTTAAATATTTATTATGTTCAAATTATTTCATGTAAGAAAAAAGCGGAGAAAGTGGCTGTTCCTAATGAACGAGTACGATGTCGGACCCGCAAGTCGATGTGGAGTTATCATCCAAATATGATCAAGCTAAGCTTTGGTTGCGGATCTGGATTGCATGTGGGCGTCCCTCGTGTGGTAATGTGTTCGAAATTAAACGTAAAACGAAATCTGCTTATAAGCGACAAATACAGGTGAATCAGGTGCTTGTTTTCCGACGAGTTCAAAGGACTGGAAGCGGGTGCTAAACTCTTCAAAGTTTGATGATTATAATAACGATATATTCCACAGTCTTCTTGGACTTGAATGTTTTTTCCAGTGTAAGTTTTGCTGTTCAGCACCGTTATTCTCAACTACTTTAGATTTGTTCCCCTACTAAAGTAGAACAAAAACATGTACCTCCCGTCTGTTGCAGATATTGTTAACTCGATGAAGCAGATATTGTTAACTCGATGAAGCGGCTGAAATTATCTTCGGTTGATATTGATGACAGTTTTCTTTGTGGGACGTCGGTGTTAAAAAGAGGGAAAGATCCAAATAAATGTGATTCTTACCGGCCAATTCTTGTTGCCTGTAATATAAGTAAAGTTTTGAATATGGAATACTCCCATCTGTCACCGATCATGTATTAGAATCAGAATCATTTATTTACACAAGCCATCATAGTCAAGAAGAGAACTCAACTAAATGGCGCTTGGGCTTACACAAATAAGAACATAAACTTCAGCACTTATTAAACGCTGACGTGTAATACGGAACGTTCGCGTGGTAGGCTGTACCAGTTTTTCTTTGTTTTTAGACATAGTGTCGACTCGATTCGACATGACCGGTGGTAGTATGGCCCTATGTTTGTCACGTCGTAGAAGGAATTGGCCAAATTTGCATATCAAATTGAACCGACGGTCGTAAAGGGACGGTAGTTGTAAGGTTGATAATGCTGATTCATAATCAGTAAATGCTTCACACAATATTACTTTAACGGCTCTTTTCTGTATTGACTCAAGTTGATCACTTAAGTATCCTGTGTTATTGACTTGAGGCCCCCAAAACAAAAAAATTAAAATATGCCAATCAGTTTGGTTTTAAAAAGGGAACTGGATAATCATTACATATTTGTGCTTTGGACATTTCTAAAGCATTTGACGCCGTCGTCCATTCACAAGCTCTGCTGTCACTGTAACAGCTTGGTATAAACATCTCTATTATATCTGTGCTGCGTTTCTGGTATTCAAATTCGTGTTTGAGATTGAAATCTAACGGTCATATTTTCGGGAATATTCCAGTGAAGTGCGGGGTCAGACAAGGAAGTGTCCTTTCGCCGTACATATTTAATGCTTGTATCGCAAGTGTTCTGACCAAGATCCCATCGAGTTGTTTTTATGGGTTCAGTGAACTTTCCTATCTAGCGTATGCTGATGACCTCCTTCTGGTTAGTCTTTCAAAAAGCTCACTTGAGCGAAATCTTCGTCTGGTTGGGTCTGTTTAAAGATATTGGCCTAGCTTTAAATATTGCTAAGTGTGAATATTTGTCCTTTAACAATTATCAATGTGTCAGTTCTCTGAGGAGTTTTGCTGTACCTAGAGTAGAAATGTTTAAGTGGCTGGGTATATCTGTTTGTGATTCTCTTGCTAGTATCCGGAAGTTTGTATCTGATACTAAAGATAAACTAGACCTACGTTGCCTGGGCAACGTGAAATGTTGCAGCAACCTTTGTTCGGCTTCGCCGACTAAAGTGTTGCGAGAGCAACATTTTCGTTTGGTTTCTTCGCTAACGGTTAAATGCTGCATTTGTCAACCCATCGAGGTTTCAAAATGGTATGTTCCAATCAGGACCGTATCCAGGAATTTATTTCGGGGGGGGGGGATTGCCTGCTGGTCGGTCAAAAAAGTAAAAAAAACACATAGATCAGAGGGAAAAGCGTACACAAATGATTATTTTTGTATGTTTCGGGGGGGGGGGGGGGGGGGAGGGGGTCAACGGCATTTGTTCCAATCCATGAAGAATAATTTTCTGAACTGGTGGCACTATCTGAAATCACATGGTTATCCCTCAGCGTTGAACAAAAAAAAAATAAACAATATCGGAAGTAGGGACTAAATTGACTTAGCAGCCAATTGAAATGTATCCTTTTCAATCGTAGACATCGTGACTTGTGGAAACTTGGAACATTATCTTATATAACCTAGTTGGCATTACGAAGCTGTCCATAGCTTCTTAGTTCAAATACCAAAATACGTCTACTAATTATTATTGTGTGACATATATCGCTGTTTTACATTATCATTTGTATCCGCTGTGTTAACACTTAATTCTAGGTTACAGTGAAAGACCATCACCGTAGGCCATTGTAGCATCTTATGAAAATGGTAATGCTTACCAACCGAATCTTGAACGACGACATGAACCAAACATTTCTGATCGTCAAAAACACCAGAAACAAAATAGGTACACATAATAGGAAAAGTCGGAAGCCCGGAAGATGATTATGGTACAATCGCCGACTGTTAGTTAGAAGTCCCTGGCTTGTCTCACAGTTAGGTTAAGCACCTATTCTTTGTTTGAGTCTTTACCCTACCACTAAAGTTGTCAACCCCTCAAAGACTTAATTCTAAGTTACAGTGATAGACCATAGAGACTCATTTTATTACCCTCAGATTTAAAGAGATCATATAAAATGTGCACCAATTTGCACTAGCTTCTAGCCCCTTATGAACCCCTTCTAGCAACTGATTCCTACTTACAACTTTACTCCTGGGCAATCTGGGCCCATTTGCCCCTGAACAGGTTGGGTATGGGGGGTGGGACCCCCAAAGGAACAACTAGACCCCAATCCCCACAAGTGTACCAAGTTTGAACTTGATACTTGCACTCGTTCACGAGTTACGAGCTCCACAAAATATGGTGAAAACCGAAAACAGAAAACCGAAAAGCTGCTGCAGCGCTCGCAATAGTGGATTGTTCCAAGGAACACTCCACTAAAAACTACATATATATTCTTGTTTGTGGGCCATCGAATTTAATATTTCGTATTTTTCGAAAAATTATAAACATTTTTAAGAAATGCCTTAGAAAACAAGCAAATACGGAATGGTAATTGTTTGTCGGTAAAGTGTCAACCACACTAGTCTGTCTACATGCCTCTTGCCAATCTTTTAAATACTCGGACTTACCAAATTATTGTTGCTAAGAATTATTATCAACCAAAATCAGGAACTAAATATATCAATATTGCCTACGTTAAAGGATAGTTAAAACAGAATTTAATACTGGCAATTGCTTGATCTAAAAAAAATGTACAGCCTATCTTCCCTGTAGACCAAAGTGATGGGTTTTCTAAATAAAAAGTCTGTTAGGTTCTTGTCGCCAACGTAATGCCATGCTTGCCCTTTTTGGGATCCCTAAACGTAAGCGGAGGGATACCTGTGACATCTCAAAAGTTGTCCGTCTGTCCGCCCGTCTGTCAGCAAGAAAACTCTCGAAGGGAATGATATATTTTGATGAAACTTGGTGTGGGGATTCTTTGGATCAAGGGTAAGGTCAAGTTCGTAGATGGGCTCTGTAGCCCTATATTTAGGGGTGGGGGAGGGAGTTCCAATTAAGGGGCAAACAGAATATTTTAAACAGCTAATATGATAGTCGATTACAAGGTAAGAAGAGACGCTGAAAACGATGGTGAAAACCATTTTCTCGCCACGTAAGTAGCCTACTTCATCCGGAATCTGGCAAAAACCGGAAAGCTGGTTAGAATTAAAAGTTTTATTTGAAGTTGATTAGATGTGTTCGATTATGGGGTAAGAAGAGATGATGAAAACGACGATGAAAACTATTTTCTCGTTGCACAACTAGTTCGACCCGAATCCGGCCAAACCGGAAAATTTGTTAAAAGCGAAAGTTTTATTTGAAGTTGATTAGATGACAGTTTTAGGGACAAGGAAAGACGCTGAGTCTGTATATGACAATCATTTTTTAACCTGACATATAACTCGTCCGGAATACGGTTGAAACTGGAAATTTTTTATAAGTTAAAGTTTCATTTGAAGTTGATTAGATGTTCTTTCTAGGGATAAAGAGATCCGGTGAATTCGTTTCTGAATTGTTCTTTTTCTGCTGGACAAGTAGTTCGCTCGGGATTCGGCCGAAACCGGAAATTTGGCATAAGTAAAGCAGGAATTTTTGGTCAGTATCGTCAATATAGATATGGCTTATAGAGGTATATATGAATTTGGTTTTCTCAGATGATTAGCGTGACGAAGACAAGACCCAATTGTCTGGATCAATTATCAGAGTTTTGGGATCCCATCGTAACCTTAGGTCTTGTTTGGAAAGCTTTCGAACGCTGAAGCCACTGACTCGCTAAACAACATCAACCTTAGAAGACAAGAAGTTAGGGCTCGCACGACAAATCTTGGCCGGACGTTGTTCTCATCTGTTGACCCCGCTTGCAGCCGAGTTTTCTTTCACGACCAAACTAGATTGCTCTTCGTGGCAGCTACCAAGCGAAACCTTGTCTCCTTCCACCCATCGCATTCATGCACGACTGGCTTTGTCATCAGGGTGAGCCATTGGGTATCCCATAGTCTCTGACCCTTCCTAAAGACTGCAATCGGTTCCGGGTCCGCGTTGGCCGTCAGAAGCAATGTCATTCTTTATCCCCCCGTCCACTTCTTCCACCCTGGGGGTGGGCGGGGGGGTTGACTCGCGCCATAATTCAGACAGAGCAATATCAGGGTCGTTGGAGTTCGTCCACGACCTGTCTTAGGCCGTCTTAGGCTCTGATTGGGGTCGACAGAAGCGGTCGGTGCGATCTGTCAATGTTCGCACTTCCTCATCACTTGTGATCCTCAGGTTTCATTTTCAGTATGGATCGCAGGCATCTATGGTACAACGCATTGAGTTCACGTACTTCTGCGGGTTTCAGCGGCGAAGCTTGGGGGCCATGTATAAGTATCAACGGGTCAAGGCCGTCGTAGTCTGAGGCAATATTTAGTACGTTTTGTGCGCTTTCGACTTAATCAGCGAGGAGTGTGAATCCTCCGTATAATCGAAGAGAACTTGACTTCCCCCCCCCCCCTTGTGCTTGTCCATGATCCTTTATTATTGAATCAGTGAAGAACTTGAAAAGAGCTGGTGAGAAGATGAAACCTTGACGAACGCCTTCTTCCATCAAGAACTGCGTTGACTGCTCCGTTTCACCTCTCACCAGCGCCTCCGTCTGGTCATAGTATGCCCAGGGATAAGGCGGATTATTTTCTCTGGGACCCCGTCTTCCTGCCTTCCCCGGTAATTCATGCTTTGCTGAGTCGAATGCAGAAACAAAGTCGGTGAAGAATTTCGTGGGTTCTTGTTGATGCTTGAAGCTGTGCTCAAGAATTTGGCAAAGAAAGAAAAGCTGGTTTGTGCACTGTCAGAAGTTTCATAACAGATAGCGTATTTCAAGAGTAAAACCTTTTCACTTAGAAATAAAGTGTTATGACCGATTAAGTTTACACTATTTCGTGCCTAGATCTCCAACAACATCTTCAATTGTTAAAAATACTAACGGGAGCGAAAGAAACATAAAAGATAGTTGTTATCTGCAAAGTGTTATCTGTTGAAATCGCGCATCCTTCTGTTTGTCGTTATGTAACTTCTGTAGGTGTAGTATTTTTACCTATTGAAGGTGTTGTTGGAGATCTAGGCACGAAATAGTATAAAATTAATTGGTCATAACACTTTATTTCTAAGTGGAAAGGTGTTATTCTTGAAAGTGCTATGCGCAATCTGTAATGAAACTTCCGACAGTGTGGAGCCCATGCTCGTTCTGAAACCCGCTTTGGTTTGGTCTTGTGCGTCTGTCTGAAGTCGCTGAAGCTTTGCAGTGGGATAGCTGCAAAGACTTTTGCTGCACTTACTATCAGAAAGATACTATTGTAGTTTTTACAATCACCCTTGTCACCATTTCTTTTTACATGGGGGGGGGGGGGGCATGATGGATATGCGCTAGTCTTCGGGGACGTATTCCAGGTGTCAACGATCACGTTGTAGAAGTATAGCAGACGGACTATTCTAAGGGATCGTCTGCGATTGCATATTAGAAACGTCGGAGCATCAGTTTGCTTATAAACCTCGACTTTCCGGTGAATTTCCTATTTTTATCATGAAATGTGTCATAGACTATTTCTGGAATTTTAATACTTATGTATTTGCGTGTTTTATTGACTCCCGAAAAGCTTTCGACAGAGTTAACCATGAAATCTTGATAAAGAAATTGTTCGCAAGAGGTGTCCCATATCGTTATGTGAATCTTCTTATTCATTGGTTCACAACCCAAAAATTTAAGATTCGTTGGGGAGGTATTTACAGTGAGTCTTTTTCGGTGCAAAACGGAGTACGTCAAGGAGGTGTATTGTCTGCGTACCTATATATGTTTTATGTAGATGAGCTAAACCTTCGTCTAAAAGCGTCAGGCTTTGGTTGCCAGATTGGACGAGTTTGTTACAATAACATAAGTTTCTCAGATGATCTAGTTCTGCTTGCCACAAGTGTGTCAGCTTTAAATAAACTACTAGCAATTTGTGATGAATTCGCCCATCAGCATGATATTATTTATAATACGTCAAAAACTTTCTGCATGTTATTTCGCCTGAAAAGTCTGCGGAAAATAAAACCGCCCCAGATATTGTTGTCAGGAAATGTTGTTAGTTTTGTGGATGAATTTATGTACCTAGGGTTCGTATGCTCTAGCGATCTTAGTGATGATTGTCACCTTAAACACTTGTACAGATCTCACTGCATACAATCAAATATGTTAATAAGACGGTTCAGCAATTGCTCTACTGAGGTTAAGAATCTCCTGTTTCGGAGTTACGGTGTTGGAATGATCTCGTCACATACAGTTAAGGCATTTACTACAATACGTGTGTGTTACAATAATTCGTTCCGTCTCCTAGATTCTCTGCCATCTTGGTGTAGCGCTACGGAAATGTTTTCTGATGCTACACTGCCTGATTTGGCGGAGGTAGTTCGCAGGAGCCGGGAATCCATTAGACTCCGGGTTGTACATAATTATTGCGGTAATAGTCTTATCGAGGGAGTGAGTACCCCATTTATGCAGTTATCATTACCCATCTGGGATAAGATCGATTCCGATCTTTTTCGTTTCCCAGGTGGGTTGGTGATATTCCTTATGTTACTGCTATTGTTTTTATGGCACTTGCCTTCCGGCCAAGTGCCATATACCGATCACTTTTCCGTCGGTCTGTCGGTCGGTCGGTCGATGAGTCCGGTGTTTGCGAGTTAGGGTACTTCCAGATATGCTAGGACGATGAAACTTGGCAGGCATATTAGGGACCCGACCAAACTAAGTTGGAAATAGTCACTTGCCCGATCTGACCATCGTGGGGGGAGGGAGGGTAACCGGAATCCGGAATTTAGTGGCAAGCATAACTTTCGAACGGGTTATCGGATCTTAATGAAAGTTGAAATTTGGAGAGACGTCATGTCTCAGATGTTCCGTTTCAAGTCCGGACTAAATCCGACGAATGTGGGAGGGGGGGCGCAGGGGGGGACCGGAAATCATATGACAAGCTTAGAGTGGAGGGATCGGGATGAAACTTGGTGAGAGGAACAAGCACAAGCCCTAGGTACATCATTGGCAGAAACGGACGGGATTCGTGCACTGTGGTGGGAGTTGGAGGGGGGGGGGGCGGAATTACGGTGATACGGAGTTTAAGTTACTTCTAGGTGGGCTGGGACAGTGAAACTTGGCAAGCGTACCAGGGACCCGACCGAACTAACTTGGAAATTGTCACTTCCCCGATCCGACCACCGTGGAGGGAGTGGAGGGAAGGGGAATCCGGAATCTAGAGGTACGCATAACTTTGGAACGGGAGATCAGATCTTAATGAAACTTGATATTAGGAAAGACCTCGTGTCTCGGATGTCCCATGTGGAGTCCGAACTGGATCCGATTATTGTGGTAGGGGGGTCAGAGGGGGAGCCGTAAATCTTGTGACACGCTAAGAGTGGAACGATTGGGATGAAACTTGGTGGGAAGAACAAGCACAAGCCCTAGATTCATCAGTGACAGAACTGGATCGGGTTCGAGCACTGTGGGGGGAGGAAGGGGGGTCTGGAATTCCGGTGATCACCAGTTAAAGTACTTCCAGATGTGCTAGGACCATGAAACTTGAACATTAGAGACTTGACATGATTAGAATATTTTTGCCTCATGGGTTTTGCTTACAACTGAATTTCTTAAAGTACAAATGATACTTTTGATTAAAATATACATTTCGTTATCCCGATGAGCTCATCATCATTTTTGCTTCAAGAGTTTTGATTACAGATGAATTTCTAGCGCCCCGAAAGTGCGTATCATCACAGCCAAATGTCTTACCAAACGATACGTTCTCGTGATTTCCAAGGACCCATTATCTCAAGGGTTTTGCTTAAAAATAATCACAACAAACCCACGAACTGAAGAATTCCTACTTTCATCCTCTGACCCAGCCTTACAAGTGCCATATGAGCTTGCAGCTCTTGTTGTTTGTATTTCTGTATTAGGCTAGTCAATATGGAATTTCTTTTTCCGGATTAAAGAGTATGTATGTATTATCATTGTCTGATAGGGATAATCGTAGATTTCATTTACAACGAGCTAGCTGAATGAAGACTGGAGTGTTCCTGTAGAAACATCAGCAGAATCGCTGACTATTTTGTTTTCTTTTGAGCACCACCACATGTATGCAGCATACGTTAGATATTGCAGCCTTCTCGTTCTTGTTTCCGTGAACCCCACTGCCGTAACGCACACAGCGCAGTTGTCACGGTTCAAAGTTAGAGCAAGCAGATTGATACGTGAATAGCCTAGGAGATACTAGAATTGAGGACAACTCTGGATTCAGCACACAAAACTTACCTGTGGGAGTGGGAAAAACTAGGTTTTGCGGAGACTTGTTCATTCTAGGCTTGTTCATTCTGTACGCTATATAGCGTATATGACCTCTTACGAGAGAAAGTAATGTCACAACTAGATTCCACGTCAAAAACTGACCCTAAACTTATCGTCAAATCAATATATTTAGTGTAAGATTTCCACTGTCGCTCATTGACGAAAACTTGGATCTCCTGCTTGCAGAAATTTCAGAAATCCTTTGATTTTTTTTGTTAGTCTAATAAATCATCGAAGGAGCTTCTCTATCTAGTACAGTAATTAAAAAAAAACGCAGTTTTGGGGAATTTTTCCCGAAATTTCTTTGAAAGATTTGACGGATCATTATATGCTATTCAGACTTTATGTTATATAGCTTATATGATCTATATGCATCCCTAGAGAGACACTAATGTCATAACGGGATTCCACGTCAAAAATTGACCCTAAACTAACCTTCAAATTAATATATTTCGCTCAAAATTTCGACCGTCACTCATTGATGAAAACTTTAAGAAAATCCAGAAATTCTTAAAACTGAATACTTTTTATGGCACTTGCCCTTCGGCCAAGTGCCATATAGCGATCGCAATTTCTGTCCGTCCGTCGGTCTGTCGGTCTGTCGGTCTGTCGGTCTGTCGGTCTGTCGGTCTGTCGGTCTGTCGGTCTGTCCAGGTTTTGCTAGTTCGGGCACTTCCAGATAAGCTAGGACGATAAAACTTGGCAGGCATATCAGGGACCCCAAATGATTAAGTTGGAAATAGTCACTTCCCCGATCCGAGCACCGTGGGGGGAGTGGAGGGAGGGGGAATCCGGAATCTTGAGGTATTTTTAACTTTTGAACGGGTGATCGGATCTCGATGAAACTTGATATTTGGAACGACCTCATGCCTCAGACGACCCACTTAAAATCCGGACCGGATCCGGTGACTTTTGGGGGGAGCTGGAGGCGGCAACCGGAAATCTTGGGAAACGCTATGAGTGGAGGGATCGAGATGAAACTTGGTGGGAAGACACCTAGCAAACACTAGATACATCACTGACATAACCGAGCCGATTCGGGCACTGTGGGGGGAGTGGAGGGAGGGGGAATCCGGAATCTTGAGGTATTTATAACTTTTGAACGGGTGATCGGATCTCGATGGAACTTGATATTTGGAAAGACCTCATGCCTCAGACGACCTACTTAAAATCCGGACCGGATCCGGTGACTTTTGGGGGGAGCTGGAGGGGGCAACCGGAAATCTTGGGAAACGCTATGAGTGGAGGGATCGAGATGAAACTTGGTGGGAAGACACCTAGCAAACACTAGATACATCATTGACATAACCGAGCCGATTCGGGTACTGTGGGGGGAGTAGAAGGAGGGGGAATCCGGAATCTTGAGGTATTGTTAACTTTTGAACGGGTGATCGGATCTCGATGGAACTTGATACTTGGAAAGACCTCATACCTCAGACGACCCACTTAAAATCTGGACCGGATCCGGTGACTTTTGGGGGGAGCTGGATGGGGCAACCGGAAATCTTGGGAAATGCTATGAGTGGAGGGATCGAGATGAAACTTGGTGGGAAGACACCTAGCAAACACTAGACACATCATTGACATGACCGAGCCGATTCGGGCACTGTCGGGGGAGTGGAGGGAGGGGGAATCCGGAATCTTGAGGTATTTATAACTTTTGAACGGGTGACCGGATCTCGATGAAACTTGATATTTGGAACGGCCTCATGCCTCAGATGACCCACTTAAAATACGGACCGGATCCGGTGACTTTTGGGGGGAGCTGGAGGGGGCAACCGGAAATCTTGGGAAACGCTATGAGTGGAGGGATCGAGATGAAACTTGGTGTGAAGACACCTAGCAAACACTAGATACATCATTGACATAACCGAGCCAATTCGGGCACTGTGGGGGGAGTGGAGGGAGGGGGAATCCGGAATCTTGAGGTATTTATAACTTTTGAACGGGTGATCGGATCTCGATGGAACTTGATATTTGGAAAGGCCTCACACCTCAGACGACCCACTTAAAATCTGGACCGGATCCGGTGACTTTTGGGGGAGCTGGATGGGGCAACCGGAAATCTTGGGAAACGCTACGAGTGGAGGGGTCGAGATGAAACTTGGTGGGAAGACACCTAGCAAACACTAGATACATCATTGACGTGACCGAGCCGATTCGGGCACTGTCGGGGGAGTGGAGGGAGGGGGAATCCGGAATCTTTAGGTATTTATAACTTTTGAACGGGGGACCGGATCTCGATGAAACTTGATATTTGGAAAGACCTCATGCCTCAGACGACCCACTTAAAATCCGGACCGGATCCGGTGACTTTTGAGGGGAGCTGGAGGGGAGAACCGGAAATATTGGAAATCGCTATGAGTGGAGGGATCGAGATGAAACTTGGTGGGAAGACACCTAGCAAACACTAGATATATCATTGACATAACCGAGCCGTGCCTACTCGTAACAAGTGCCATATGAGCTCGTAGCTCTTGTTAAGTTTTAATAGCTCAAACTATTATTAAGGAGCTTATCTTTCTAATGAAATAGTACAAATATCCAGTTTGTTGGAAGTTTTTCTGAGAAGAAAGACAATTTAGTTAGAAAAGTTAAAGAATTTTCGCTTTTTCTTGGGTTTTAAGGCATTTCTAAGACAAATACTTAAGTTTATACTGATTAAAAATATACCATTCAATAGGGCACAGAAAGTGGATTCACAATGTGTATAGTTTGTTTGATTAGTCTATGCTGCCTCGCTAGGAAAATAATCTTTTTACAGTTTCTTTTAGGGCTAATCTGCCTTTATAGGATAAAAAGTCGGTTACGTACATCGGTGCGGAGTGGAGTGGTACGATTTCGTTGTCAGCACAAACATTTCGTCTAGAAAAGTTCTTCAAACCTTCTGCAGCTCTCGAGCTACCCCCCTTGAACGATAGAAATACCTGGATCCCCGTCTAATAGGTATGTAAGCTAATCGGGGTACCCAGCTAATCCCTTGTACTATCCGTGACGTAGGGATTATTTGGGACTAGGAGATTCTTTTTGGGATCCCAAAATGTAAGTGGCGGGATACCTATGACATGGCAAAAGTTGTCCGTCTGTCCGTTCGTCCGTCTGTCTGTCTGTGTGCACTGTAACTCTCGAAGGGAATGAGATATTGTGATGAAACTTGGTGTGAGGATTCCTTGGTCAAGAGTAAGGTCAAGTTCGTAGATGGGCTCTGTAGCCCCACATTTAGGGGTGGGGGAGGGGGTTTAAATTAAGGGGCAAATGAAATATTTTTAAACATATAGTGTGATAGTCGATTATGGGGTAAGGAGACATGCTGAACCCCATGGTGAAAATCATTTTGTCATCGAACAAGTAGTTCGCCCGGAATCCAGCCAAAACCGGAAAGTTTGTTAAAAGTAAAAGTTTTATTTGGAGATGATTAGATGTTCGATTTAGGGGTAAGAAAACATGCTGAACACGATGGTGAGAGCCATTTTTGCACCGGACATGTAGTTAGCCCGGAATCCGGCCAAAACCGGAAAGTCCGTTAAAAGTAAAAGTTTTACTGGAAGTTGATTAGATGTTCGATATAGGGGTAGGTGGACATGCTGAATAGGATGATGAAAAGCATTTTTGGGCCAGCCAAATAGTTCGTCCGGAAGCCGCCCAGAACCGGAAAGTTTGTTAAAAGTAAAAGTTTTATTTGGAGTTGATTAGATCTTAGATTTAGGGGTAAGAAGTCGTGCTGAACACATTTGTGAAAACAATTTTCTACCCGGGCAAGTAGTTCGCCCGGAATCCGGCCAAAACCGGAAAAAGTTAAAGTTTTATTTGTAGTTGATTAGATAACCGATTTAGGGGTAAGAAGAGATGCTGAATTTGTGTATGACAATTTTTTTCCCCGGACATATAGTTCGACTGGAGCAGGAAAATTTTGTATAAGTTAAATTTTTATTTGAAGTTGATTAGACGTTCAATATTTGGGAAAGAAGATACGTTCAGTTCGTTTTTGAGCTTTCCTTTTTTGCCGGACAAGTAGTTCCGGAATTCGGCTGAAGCCGGGAAATGGGCAGAAGTTGCAAGAAGTTTTCTTCAAAACAGATATGACTTATAGGGGTAAACACACATGCTGAATCCGTATCTGAACTTGTTTTTTTTTTTTTCAGATGATTAGCTATTTGGCCTTAATCTGTTTCTGAATTTTAATAGTAGAATGTTCAAGGAGTCAGGCGAAGACAAGACCCAATCGTCTGGATCAAATATTGATTTTTGGGATCCCATCGAAACCTTTGGTCTTGTTATTTATGCGGGAAGGGGGGTTGGGGGTTGGAATTGTTTTTTTTGGCGAGGTGGGTATCCGGGGGGGGGGGGGGTAGCCTGAACCCAGATTGACTGTACTATAGGCCCTCCGCCCATAATGACTCTTTTCCCTTTACTAGTGTAGGCCTATCTTGTTCTACAGATATTTTTCCTTTCTAGGTTTTACAGCATGCAAGATCTGTGCAAGATATCTACCGTAATACCCGGTTTGGTCTTCATGTACCATAAGAGAAGAACGAATGAATTCAATGTAAAAAACAGTCCCTACAATTATCCTGAAACTACCACATTAGTTCGAAATTTCTACCCTCGCGGATTCTCAGGTAAGAAAATTCCTTCACGTCCGTAGAACAATTTTTAGAAAGTTCTTGGAAACTTAAAGCTCAAACAACTGACAAGTAGCTTATGGGTACCAGGCGAACAATAAATCGTAGCCCACAGTTTGCGGAAGTTTATTCCTAGAAAGTTTGTCTTGGTTTCTAAGACGTTTGTAATAAAACTAATTAAGAAGTAGACCATTCGATGGCGCGTAAAAAGACATGGAATATTATAGTTACGTTTTTTTTATTTTGTTGGTTTCTAGGACTTGGCCTTTCTAGGTTTTCTGTCTTTTTAGGCTGTCCGTAGGAATACAATGAGAATATTAAGTTCTGCTGAACGAATCACATCACGCCAAAAATACGCATGTTGTACGCTACACGCCAGTTGCAAAAACATTACGCCAGTTTTCAACATGGCAACACTAAGCAACCACTGTTTATGAAACTTGCCGTACTGTTGCGACAAGTGCTACGCTGTTCGTGAAAATCATGTTCGGGACGTTGAAACATCCGTATAGGGCCCGTCGGGCCCGTATACATGAATTTATTTCGGAGGGGGGGGGGGGGGGTGCCTGCTGGTCGAAAAAAAAAAGTACAAGAAACACATAGATCAGAGGGGAAAGCCTATACAAATAATTATTTTGGTATGTTTCGGGGGGGGGGGGGGGGGTGGTCCCACGTCCTTGGGGAACCGTATGTACCGTGTGATCCCGCTGCCTTGAGGACCGTGTCGTCTTATCTGTTTTTCGGTCGCTCTGGCACTTGCCTTCGTAGTAGTCTTAGTAGGTGTTTGCTTTATGTTTAGCAATTTTTCAGCATTATTTATTTTTCTGTTCAGAACAATTTGTTTGTGGTTTGAGACTGGTTGAGTCACCGCTGGGAGCCTTGCAGATTCCAGCTATTCACAATCACGTTACTAGTTCAAACGTCAAACAAGATCTCGGTAAGACCTTTGGATAATCCATTGGCTCGTATATATATATACGTACGGGTGTTAATCTTTTTTTCATTATTTTGTTTTGAGGAAGTTATACCATCTCTCAAGCCCAGGTTCAAGTTCTCAAGTTAAGTTCTGTTCTATTTAATAATGATAGCCTATAATTAAAACAGAAAAAGCAATAAACATCCACAACATATTCAGGCAATGAATACTATCAAACCACTGACAAATTTAATAGCTGGCCAAAAAGAGGGACGTGTTGAGCTGAATGGTTTATTCCCTTCACACTAGTAAACCCCCCCCCCCCATTTTGCCATATTAGTTAGGCTAACTATGTCCAGAGAATGTCTAAGCACAATTGCTAGCACGGGTGTACAAGGCAATCAATTAAATAACCCATGAATATATATGTTTTATTGCATATCCAACGTTTATGATCTGCGACTTGGTAATGTGAGAAAAAAAACGACTATTATGGCTATTAAAGATCCTACGTGTGACTGTACTGAATCCTACGTAAGTACAGTATTGTATAAAATGGCTGGATTGGAGATTTTTGTTTGTGTGTGATAACTTCGATAGGTATGACGTTCAACAGAACTAAGTTTTTAGCTTTTGCTGCTTTCTTGTTCGTAAGGGCAGTGAAACCTTTCCCATCGAAGACGAACTTCACAACGGGTCAGTTAGGCCTGCAAAAAGGTAAGTACCTTCTTATTTTCCCTGTGTTTCCCCGGCCATCGTTTCGGATGTAAAAGATGTAGACATACTTATTTACGCATCGTATATTTAAAATAAAAAATGTGAAGTACAAAAGAAAAAGTTAATTAAGCGAAAAAAAAATGAGATTACCGATTATGGTAGTATAACGCAAAGTCTAAAGTACATTATATAAAAATATATACCCTACAAAACCAACTTCTCAGACTGTAAAAGTAGCTTACGGATCTATCAACTCTTTTTTAATTTTTTCTTCGTTTTTCAGTTGAACTACTAGGATTGCTAATATTGAAATGTGGGCTATACTGACGCAAATATCAATCATTTGACATTCGTAACGACCGCATTGTCTTTTTCTCTTCTTATGGCATTTGCCTTCCGGCAAAGTGCCATAGACAGATAGGTATTTATTGCAAAAATCTAGCTGGCCACAGCAACCACACAAGCAAAATCATGTATACAAAATAATAAACTAAACGTAAATCCTAAATATAGCTCAATACCGTCTACATTAGATCCTCCCAATGCTTTGATAACCGGACGAACACCGCCAAATTTCTCGTTACTGCTAATCACTTATCTCTAGTCAGATTTGTTAACCCTTCCTCCCCTGAAACACCGATCTACCGATTACCGATCACTTTTCCTTCGGTCGGCTTGTCAGTCGGTTCGGTGATCGCGAGTTAGGGTACTTCTAGATATGCTAGGACTATGAAAAATTGGCTGGCGCATTAGAGACCCGACTTAAGGATAGTTGTTTTCCCGATCCGACCGTCGTGATCATGGGAAGGGGGAATCCGGGATCTCGAAGTATAGATAACTTTCGAACGGGTGATCGGATCTTTTGAAATATGATGGAAAGACTTCATGTCCCAAAAGTCCCATTTCAAGTCAGGACCTGATCAGGCGACTTTGGAGGAGTTCAAGGGGGAACCGGAAATCTTGTGACACGCTCAGAGTGGAGGGATCGGGATGAGATTTGGTGGGAAGAACAAACACGACACCTAGATACATCGTTGACAGAACCGGACAGGATCCGTGCACTGTGGGGGGGAGTTGGAGGGACGTCCGAAATTCCGGTGATCGCGAGTTAAGATACTTCTAGGTATGCTTGGACGATGAAACTTGGTTGGCGCATTAGAAACCCGGCAAGATTGACATCGAAAGTCACTCTCCGGATCCAGCCATCCTGGAGGAGTGGAGGGCAGGGGCGTCACTATGGGGGGGGGGGGGCGGAGGGGGGGGGGGACTCCCCCCCCAAAAAGGTCTTGAGAAAGTACTTTCGTCAGAAGAAATATAATTTTGAATGCTTTTGTCGAGCGTCGGTCGACTCGACGGCACATCGTGTTCTTTTTATACGCAAGAAATAAAATTCTGCAAACATTTGCGGGCAAAACAAGGAAGAAAGCGAATCCTGCATGCCTTTTGTCGGTCCTCGGTATTCTCGGGTTCTTTCTATACATAAGAAATAAAGAAGAAATCAAACTTGTATGCTGTTGTCAGGCGTCGTCGGCAACTCGGGTTCTTTTTTACGCAAGAAATAAAATACTGAAAATATTTGTCGGGCAAAACACGGAAGAAATCGAGTTCGGCATGCTTTTGTCGGGCCTCGGTATTTCGTCAGCACATCGGGTTCTTTTTATACGCAAGAAATAAAATTCTGCAAATATTTGTCGGGCAAAACAAGGTAGAAAGCGAATCCTGCATGCTTTTTGTCGGGCCTCGGTATTCTCGGGTTCTTTTTATACATAAGGAATACAGAAGAAATCAACTTGTATTGTCTTGTAATATTCTCTGTAGTATCGGTGTTTCATTTAGTTGGTGTTTTAGGCTGGACACTCTGGGTACGAAACACGTTAAAATATGGCATGCATTTTGGGTCAAAATTGGTAAAAATGTTGCCGAGAATACTTGAAATGTCGCCGAGAATCCATGAAATGTAGCCGAGAATGCTGTTTTTGTCGCCGAGATTTTGTGTGTGTATCCGAGACTGCAATGTTTGTTGCCGAGAATGACAACTTTGTAGCCGAGATTTTCACTGAAAAGCGTGTCGCCGAGAAATACAGATATGCGTTCGAAACCAAAAATCTAGTTCCCGAGATGGAACAAAGTGTCCCCGAGATTGCTAGAAATGTCGCCGAGATTTCGCGTATTGTCGCCGAGAATGCATGAAATGTCGCCGAAATTTTTTTGAAAATAACATACAAGTGAAAAAAGTGTCGCCGAGAATTGAAAAAAAAAATACAGCTTAGAACGAAAAATCTGATTTTTTAGATGTGAACAAATGTAGCCGACAGGGTGGTTGGTGAGGTCCTCCTTATTGTTCTATTTGTTAGTCCGGATCAAGTGTGATTCTTTGCTGCAGTACAAACTCACTACCATTGTTAAGTGCTATATTTGCTATAGCTCTCTTGTTGGTATTAGTCTACTCAATAAACAATGTGAATGTGAACAACAGTTGCTCAAAAGTAAGATCCACAGGAAGTTTCAAAGGAAAGGATATGGCTCATTGGCAGGGGCGTTGCGAAAGGGTGGGGGGGGGGGGGGGGTGCAAAATTCAGTAACTTATTCGGTTGTATTGCTAGGACTCGGTAGTTACCAAGAACATGAAGAGGTCGAATGAAAAACTGGTCGCAGACAAAAGGACTGATCTATGATTTCATCGATAGTCCTTACTTTTATTTGTATCCTAAAAACAAGCTCTTATCAGAAATGTCTCGAAAATTCTGCCTGCGGCGCTTTTCATAATATTCACTATTTTCCGGAAAGGCGCGTCATTTAGCTAGGTTTTAAACCAGTTTTAGGGATCGGGATTTTTCGAAACCCTAAAAGCTAGAACCTGCATGGTAATAGCTGAATTTGGCAGGAAAAAACGAACTTAAAAAAATCTCGCCGGCGGCGCTCACTTTATGTGATCATGACTAGTAATGCCTAGTCATACAGTAGCTGCTGCTGCCGGGATGTCGCTCCATCCGGTTTCTGGAAATTCTTAGGATCCTGTTGTTTTGGCTCATCACCGAACAGCAAAAATTCACTTGCGACCCCCTGCTCACAGGTGCTAAGAAAGCTAGAATAAGTATAGTCGTTGAAAGAAATATATAACTGAAACGCATTTATTTTACGGATATATCATCAAAAAATGTGTTACCACCTTAAAATTTTTGAAATAATGACTTTAGCACAAAAACCTGGTTCTGGGGAGCTTGACTTTGACATGGACGACTGATTTTCTCTTCCATTTAAGTCATCCACCAATAGCCTTGTATACTGGTTAGGGCTAAGGTTCAAGCATAGCAAGTATGATAGTTTCGTTCTTGCAATAGCCTTGTCACATAGTTATGGTTAAGGGTCTCCAAACATCGTTTGTATGGTAGTTTTGGTTCATCTTAAAAGGAAATGTCAGGTAAGCAGCACTTCATAGCATCTCCATGACTGGAAGTGCAAGCCCATCTCAGAACCATGCTTATTCATGGTTTCACATTCAAATCCAAGATCTGAGCTACACGTCAGCAGGGCCAGAAACTGGATCAAGAACACTACTTCCGAACTGTAGTTTCAATGACTTATTTGGATTTAGGACTAACTCAACTTCAGAGACAAGAAGTGGTTTATCTGATAGGTGGAAATAAACGGGAAATTTCAGTCCGGTGATGCAGCTTTTCCACCTCAAAAGTCCGGCTTCCTCACTACTTCAGATCCCCAGAAGCTGAGGAATATATCCTTTGCATACACGCTCCATGTACTGATTGTCCATTAATATACTTTTTCTAAGTTTTGGCTTTCACCCCTTGACTTCATATTTCAGGAAGTGCTCAATACTATTCAAAACTGGAGCTTGAGTACTAGTCAGCTGTTCCTGTTGGCTTTGGGCATGAATGATCACTGCATGGGATTTGCCTACTCCTTCTTGCGGACCTTTAATAGCGATTTCCCACACTGACTTCATATCGACAACTGCATCTAACACTTCGGAATCCATCTTCGAATTTCCGATCATAATGGCCGAGGCAGTTATGTTTCTTGATCAATGACTGTGACCTGGAAAGGAGATCAAGTTGGGCACATCAGAAGAAACAATGGTATTCTCAAGTGTTAGGATAATTGTGAATGAATTTGTGGTAAAACAATTAAAGATTGTTCCTTAATATCTGATTTTGTGAATTTCTTCTCTGAAAATCAGATATTTAAAGTTTAACTGAAAAAGGCTGAGATAGGACAATCTAGTTACCCATCACTTATTCACTTAAAGAGGTTTGAAGATCCGATGAATATGCATTACTTCGTTGCTCCGCTATTCACGTATAATCAGTTTTCAAATAGTGGAATTTCCATGTCGGATTTGCGGTACCTCTATGCGTTTTTACCCGTGTTTGTGCTTGACGAAAGCTATTTACGAAAAATAAGTGTTCACGCAGTGAGCAGTGGTAACCTAGCTCATGACAGTTCAGTGAAAAGCCGCGTTTTTATTGAGATTTAAATTTCCCGCGTCATAGTAGAATTTTGCGTTGTGAAGACAGCCATAGATATTCTGAACGTCATACCAGAGCAAGTAGTGAAAAATAAAAAAATCCCTTCACACAATACAAATAATGTGGTGTGTCCAGATGAATGAAACAAAAATAAGTTTGCTTTTCAGTTAAACTTTAAGGAAGAATCTTTAATTCCTTTTCCACAAATTCATTTGCCAGCTTGAGAATCTTGAGCCTGAAAAAGACCCTTGCAAAGAAGGGCCGAAGTATCACTCTTATGAAACTGTAGCTGACTTATCGGTTTGCACCGTCCAAGATGATTTGCAGTCAGCTTGGGCTGGAGGACTATCTCCAACCTTCTTTATACACTTGATGGCTATCTCTCCATGCTGATTCAGAATCTCCAGGTACCTGCGGAAGAAATGAAGAAATGGTGCCAAAGCTGCGCTGACTCAGGATTTGAGTCGCTGAGTTTGAGTTGTTACGGACACGTTTACTCCTTCTTCCTGAGAATCACTGGCGTGTTCTGAACTTAGTCATATAGAGTATTATCCCACAACTAAAAGTTCTCCTGCTTTGGAAAGTGAACTGTTTGTTAATTCAGTCTCAGGCAAGGAGTTTTTAGCAAACTCTTTGCTTCAAAGATAATCTAGATCTATCATGGAAGAAAAGCAAAAACGGCTCAATAGCCTGGTGCCAGAGAGCCAATGTCTGCAGATACTCCTACATACAATTCTCAGAAAAAGAGCCGGGGAGTTCCGGGTGAACTACTTGTCCGTCGAGAAAATGGTTTTCACCATCGTCTTCAGCATGTCTTCCTACCCCTAAATCGGACATCTAATCAACTTCAAATAAAACTTTTACTTTTAACAAACTTTCTGGTTTTGGCCGGATTCCGGGCGAACTACTTGTCCGATGACAAAATGGTTTTCACCATAGTGTTCAGCATGACTTCTTACCCCATAATCGACTATCACATTAGCTGTTTTAAAATATTTTGTTTGCCCCTTAATTTGAACCCCCACCCCTAAATGAAGGGCTACAAAGCCCATCTACGAACTCGACTGGTCCGACGACCCAACGAATCCTCACACCAAGTTTCATCAAAATATCTCATTCCCTTCGAGTGTTATCATGCTTACAGACGGACGGACAGACGGACAACTTTTGCGATGTCATAGGTATCCCTCCACTTACGTTTTGGGATCCCAAAAAGTATCTCAAATATAAGACTGGCAGATATTTTGCTAACCTGGAGGATTATACTGGTTAGAAACATTAGACAAGAAACAAGAGGGCCAAACAAATGCGCAAAACTGTGTGAATTGCAAGATAAAGTAACAACAATTCTTACAAGTTTAAGGCAAAGGTTTATAGTTCATCCATAATAATAGAAATTTGCTACGAGTGAAGCCCCCACATTAGTTTGTTATAACTGATGCAGTCAACCACAAACCCCTGATTTTTGGATACCCTATGCCAAACGCCGGATATGTCTAGCCTTTGGCATACCCTATGCCTAACGCTGGATACACTATGCCAGGTGGTGGATACTGTAACCCAGTAAAATATTGATGATTTGAGTGAAGCTAAAAAATCAACCAATCAGAACTCCTTTCTATTGAGGTAGGTCAGGGTTAGGTTACCAACAGGTATCCAGCGTTTGGCATAGGGTATCCAGCGTTGAGCATAGGCTAGGCTAAATGCTAGATGTACCCAGCGTTTGGCATAGGGTATCCAAAAATCAGGGATTTGTGATAAACAGAACTGATGACAATTAACAGCTTGAAAATTTTTGCCCGCTGCAAATTTAGGCTAAATTTTCTAAATGTTATTCTGTTTTTCCTGGGGTGCTCCAGAACCCCACGAAAGCTAGTGGGCTGATTCCCCTCACCCAAATGATCCCTCTGATTCTAGGATTCTGAATCCCTGATTCAAGCAACTCTGGGCCTGAGTCTAACAATCCCCTGAGCCTAATCTCTCAGCCTCATAAACTTTACTGTAGCAAGCACACTGAAAAACAACAACATAGGTTCGGACACCAACAAATAAAGTAGGCACTCTTAGAATAGAATTTCAAAGAGAAATTGTAAAGCTTGATCGGGTCAAGAGAACATAGGTTACCTATCCTGCATTGTAAATGACATTTCGTTTAATCCATGAAATTCAATCCAAGCCTTTGGAAGACTCTGCGACCCCTCAGTGTGCACACCTTTCTTGGATTTTGAATCTTGGCAATACCTGAAACCTGGAGGTACTGAAATCCCTAACGATGTAAGAACAAAGGCTAGCAAAATTCAAGAGAAATCTCAAAAGAAGTCAGAACAAAACTGATGATATTTTCATTCTTTATCTCTTCTTAATCTTGACACTAAAAGCATAACCTTCAATGTAAAAGATTATTTTTCTTTTCATTTTCGGTGGTCTAATGATATTGTCAATAGGATGAACACAGTCACAAGTCCCAGCAGACGATTTTAATATAAATTCGCTTGTCTTTTGAAAGAGACTTTAGAGTTCATATTTAAATTGGGTAGTGGGACTGATGGGGTCCGGGTCCACCCTGGGGTCTAGCCGAAAATCCTTATCCCCCCTGGCAACAAACATCCGTCCGCCCTCCCTGAATGCAAATATATAGGAAACTAAATATATTCTGACAGCGAGTTCATGTAAACTCTATACAGACACGTGAGTTAATGTAAACACGTGATGGTGGCCTTCCCTATCTATGAAATACTTTTCATAGAAATAAATTGGGGGGAGGGTTTGGTCGGGGCGGTTCGGTACCCAAGGTTTTTTCGTACCGCAGGTGACGGTGGGGGGGGGGGTCGCTGGGGCGACTGTGGTGTGACTCTGTTCATCCTACTGACAATGTAATTAGACCACCGAAAATGAAAATAAAAATAAATATTCTTTGAGCCCAAGCTGACTTTGAAACATTTATTCCAACAATGTTTTCAACGGATACGTCAGCTACGATTCTTCATCAGCGATATTTCGGCCCTTCTTGGCAAGGGTCCTCGTCAGGCTGTTTGCCTTGCCAAGAAGGGCCGAAATATCGCTGATGAAGAATCGTGACGTATCCGTTGAAAACATTGTTGGAATGAAAAGAAAAATAATCTTTTACATTGAAGATTACGCTTTTAGTGTCAAGATTTAGAAGAGATAAAGAAAGAAAATGTCTTAATTTTTTTCTGACTTCTTTTGAGATTTCTCTTGAATTTTGCTAGCCTTTGTTGTGACAACGTTAGGGATTTCAGTACCTCTAGGTTTCAGGTATTGCCAGGGCCCAGGATTCAAAATCCATGAAAGGTGTGCACACTGAGGGGTCTCAGAGTCTTCCAAAGGATTGAATTGAATTTCATGGATAAAACGAGATGTCATTTACAATGCAGGGTAGGTAACCTATGTTCCCTTGACCACCTACTGTCCGTTTTTCAGTGTACCTGCTACAAAGTTTATGAGGCTGAGAGATTAGGCTCAGGGGATTGTTAGACTCAGGCTGGACTCAGGCCCAGAGTTGCTTGAGTCAGAGATTCAGAATCCTAGAATCAGAGGCATCATTTGGGGGGGGGGATCAGCCCACTGGATTAGTGAGGTATTTACGTTTCCCGAAGGAGGACCTCATATACCAAAGAAAAGTCAGAAGTTCAAGGCCATTGCAGCCTCTCTAAAGTTCTTTCAGTGGTTCAAGTAGCTCGTGTCTTAATATAGTTTGAGTCGGAATTGACTGAAATAGCTTTGACTGTCAATGGCTCTTTTTCTGAGAATTGTATGTACAGGAGTGTTGCATGAAGCCGCCCTTACTATGGCACCGCCCACCCCCCAATTGGCCATGGTACATGATCCTGCCACCTTGGATCATGAAGCTGCCACCCCCAGAAAAATCATGCAAATTCCAAGAAAACAGCAAATTTTGTTATTTGCAAAAGGTCAAGGAACCTCTCTGACCAAACAGCTGGCCTCTAACTTCACCATGTAGCAAAATACTATTTTTAGCAAAGTGGGCGACTTCATGATGACTTGGGTGCCTATATTCTTTCGTGTTCTCCAGCTTAGCCTTGAACAATTACAAGTAAACTATGGTACCAGCAGAAAGTGAAGGTTCTAAGCTTCCTTTCAGGATACTCCACTGGATTTTATCTCAACCTTTACTCTTTTTCCCTAAGTCATTTCCCAAAAATAGGAGTTTAGGGTGGCGGCTTCACGCAGCACTCCTGTAAGTACAGGAGTGCTGTGTGAAGCCGCCACCCTAAACTCCTATTTTTGGGAAATGACTTAGGGAAAAAGAGTAAAGCTTGAGATAAAATTCAGTGGAGTATCCTGAAAGGAAGCTTAGAACCTTCACTTTCTGCTGGTACCAGAGTTACTTGAAATTGTTCAAGGCTAAGCTGGAAAATACGAAAGAATATAGGCACCCAAGTGATCATGAAGTCGCCCACTTTGCTAAAAATAGTATTTTTGCTACATGGTGAAGTTAGAGGCCAGCTGTTTGGTCAGAGAGGTTCCTTGACCTTTTGCAAATAACAAAATTTGCTGTTTTCTTGGAATTTGCATGATTTTTCTGGGGGTGGCAGCTTCATGATCCAAGGTGGCAGGATCATGTACCATGGCCGATTGGGGGGTGGGCGGTGCCGTAGTAAGGACAGCTTCATGCAACACTCCTGTATCTGCAGACATTGGCTCTCTGGCACCAGGCTAAGGAGCCGTTTTTGCTTTTCTTCCATGACCGATTGTCTTTTCTAGATCTAGATTATCTTTGAAGCAAAGAGTTTGTTAAAAACTCCTTGCCTGAGACTGAATTAGCAAACAGTTCACTTTCCAAAGCAGGAGAACTTTTAGTTGTGGGATATACTCTATATGACTAAGTTCAGAACACGCCAGTGATTCTCAGGAAGAAGGAGTAAACGTGTCTGTAACAACTCAAACTCAGCGACTCAAATCCTGAGTCAGCACAGCTTTGGCACCATTTCTTCCACAGGTACCCGGAGATTCTGAATCAGCATGGAGAGATAGTCATCAAGTGTGGTTGGAGATAGTCCTCCAGCCCAAGCTGACTGCAAATCATCTTGGACGTTGCAAACCGATAAGTCAGCTACAGTTTCATAAGAGTGATACTTCGGCCCTTCTTTGCAAGGGTCTTTTTCAGGCTCAAGCCTCTCAAGCTGGCAAATGAATTTGTGGAAAAAAAATTGAAGATTCTTCCTTAAATATCTGATTTTCAGAGAAGAAATTCACAAAATCAGATATTTAAGGAACAATCTTTAATTGTTTTACCACAAATTCATTCACAATTAACCTAACACTTGAGAATACCATTGTTTCTTCTGTTGTGCCCAACTTGATATCCTTTCCAGGTCACAGTCATTGATCAAGAAACATAACTGCCTCGGCCGTTATGATCGGAAATTCGAAGATGGATTCCGAAGTGTTAGATGCAGTTGTCAATAATCGAAGTCAGTGTGGGAAATCGGCTATTAAAGGTCCGCAAGAAGGAATAGGCAAAGCCCATGCAGTGATTATTCATGCCCAAAGCCAACAGGAACAGCTGACTAGTACTCAAGCTCCAGTTTTGAACAGTATTGAGCACTTCGTGAAATATGAAGTCAAGGGATGAAAGCCAAAACTTAGAAAAAGTATATTAATTGACAATCAGTACATGGAGCGTGTATGCAAAGGATATATTCCTCAGCTTCTGGGGATCTATAGTAGTGAGGAAGCCGGACTTTTGAGGTGGAAAAGCTGCATCACCGGACTGAAATTTTCTGGTTATTTCCACCTATCAGATAAACCACTTCTTGTCTCTGAAGTTCAGTTGAACAATCAGAGTCCTAAATCCAAATAAGTCATTGAAACTACATTTCGGAAGTAGTGTGCTTGAGCCAGTTCCTGGCCCTGCTGACGTGTAGCTCTGATCTTGGATTTGAATGTGAAACCATGAATAAGCATGGTTCTGAGATGGGCTTGCACTTCCAGTCATGGAGATGCTATGAAGTGCTGCTTACCTGACATTTCCTTTTAAGATGAACCAAAACTACCATACAAACGATGTTTGGAGACTTGAACCTTAACCATAACCATGTGACAAGGCTATTGCAAGAACGAAACTATCATACTTGCTATGCTTGAACCTTAGCCCTAACCAGTATACAAGGCTATTGGTGGATGACTTAAATGGAAGAGAAAATTAGTCGTCCATGTCAAAGTCAAGCTCCCCAGAACCAGGTTTTTGTGCTAAAGTCATTATTTCAAAAATTTTAAGGTGGTAACACATTTTTTGATGATATATCCGTAAAATAAATGCGTTTCAGTTATATATTTCTTTCAACGACTATACTTATTCTAGCTTTCTTAGCACCTGTGAGCAGGGGGTCGCAAGTGAATTTTTCTTGTTCGGTGAAGAGCCAAAACAACAGGATCCTAAGAATTTCCAGAAACCGGATGGAGCGACATCCTGGCAGCAGCTGCTACTGTATGACTAGTCATTACTAGTCATAATCACATAAAGTGAGCGCCGCCGGCGAGATTTTTTTAAGTTCGTTTTTTCCTTTCAAATTCAGCTATTTCCATGCAGGTTCTAGCTTTTAAGGTTTCGAAAAATCCCGATCCCTAAAACTGGTTTTAAACCTAGCTAAATGACGCGCCTTTCCGGAAAATAGTGAATATTATGAAAAGCGCCGCAGGCAGAATTTTCGAGACATTTCTGATAAGAGCTTGTTTTTAGGATACAAATAAAAGTAAGGACTATCGATGAAATCATAGATCGGTCCTTTTGCCTGCGACCAGTTTTTCATTCGACCTCTTCATGTTCTTGGTAACTACCGAGTCCTAGCAATACAACCGAATAAGTTACTGAATTTTGCACCCCCCCCCCCACCCTTTCGCAACGCCCTTGCCTCTGAGCCATATCCTTTCCTTTGAAACTTCCTGTGGATCTTATTTTTGAGCAACTGTTGTTCACATTCACATTGTTTATTGAGTAGACTAATACCAACAAGAGAGCTATAGCAAATATAGCACTTAACAATGGTAGTGAGTGTGTACTGCAGCAAAGAATCACACTTGATCCGGACTAACAAATAGAACAATAAGGAGGACCTCACCAACCACCCTGTCGGCTACATTTGTTCACATCTAAAAAATCAGATTTTTCGTTCTAAGCTGTATTTTTTTTTTCAATTCTCGGCGACACTTTTTTCACTTGTATGTTATTTTCAAAAAAATTTCGGCGACATTTCATGCATTCTCGGCGACAATACGCGAAATCTCGGCGACATTTCTAGCAATCTCGGGGACACTTTGTTCCATCTCGGGAACTAGATTTTTGGTTTCGAACGCATATCTGTATTTCTCGGCGACACGCTTTTCAGTGAAAATCTCGGCTACAAAGTTCTCATTCTCGGCAACAAACATTGCAGTCTCGGATACACACACAAAATCTCGGCGACAAAAACAGCATTCTCGGCTACATTTCATGGATTCTCGGCGACATCTCAAGTATTCTCGGCAACATTTTTACCAATTTTGACCCAAAATGCATGCCATATTAAAAGCTAAGAATCGTTAAAAAGGCAGATTAAAAAAATTTCGCCTCCGGCGCTTTTTAACTTGTTCTGGATACAGTTGTTGGAAGCTTCGCTTTTTAGCGAAAGTTGAAATGAAAAGCCCCCCCCCCAAAGGTAAAAGGCTAGTGACGCCCCTGGTGGAGGGTGGGGAGTGGGAGTGGAATTTTTCTTCGTTTTTCAGTTGACTGCTAGGATATATTGAAATGTTGGCTATACTAACCCAAATTTCAGTCATTTGACATTCGTAACGACCGCATTTTCTTTTTCTCTTTTTTTTTTTATGGGATTTGAATTCCGCCAAAGTGCTATAGACAGATAGATATTTATTGCAAAAAGCCAACTGGCCATAGCAACCACAAAAACAAAATCTTTTATAAAAAGGAAGAAACTAAACTTAAATCCTAAATTTAGCTCAACACCACTTACATTAGATCCTCCCAATGCTTCGCTGTTAATCGGACGAACACCGCCAAATTTCTGGTTACTGCAAATCACTTATGTCCAGTCAGATTTGTTAACCCTTCCTCCCCTGAAACACCGATATACCGATTACCGATCACTTGTCAATCGGTCCGGTGATCGCGAGTTAGGGTACTTCCAGATGTACTAAGACGATGGAACTTGGCAAGCATTTTAGGGACCCAACCAAACTAACTTGGAAATAGTCACTTCCACAATCCAACTTTCATGGGGGAAGTGGAGGGATCCCGAATCTTGAGGCATACATAAGTTTTGAACTGGAGATCTGATCTTGATGACACTTGATATTTGAAAAGGTCTTGTGTCTCAGATATACTATTTAGACCGGGTCCGGTCACTTTGGGGGAGTTGGAGGGGGGGGGGGGGAATCGAAAATCATGTGACATGCTCAGAGCGAAGAATTCAGAATGAAACTTTGTGAGCAGAATACGCACAAGCTCTAGATACATAGTTGACAGGACCAGACAGGATCCATGCACTGTGGGGGGAGTTGGAGGTGAGTTCCCGATTCCCGGTTATCCCGAGATAAGGTAGCCTAATTCCAGGTGTGCTATGACGATGAAACTTGGCTGGCGCATTAGAGAGCCGACTCAAGGATAGTTGTTTTACCGATCCGACCATCCTGATCATGGTGGGAGTGGAGGGATCAAGGTGGAATCCGGGATCTCGAGGTATACATAACTTTCGAACGGTGATCGGATCTTTATGAATTTTTATATCTGGAAAGACCTCATGTCTCAAAAGTCCCATTTCAAGTCCAAACCTGATCCAGTGACTTTGCGGGGAGTTGAAGGGGGGGGGGGGGAGGGACCTGAAATATTGTGGCACGCTCAGAATGGAGGGATTGGGATGAAACTTGGTGGGAAGAACAAACACGAGCCCTAGATACATCTTTTACAGAACGGGACAGGATCCGTGCACTGTGGGGGGGGGGGGGTGAAGGGGCGTCCGAAATTCCGGTGATCGCGAGCTAAGATACTTCCAGGTATTCTTGGACGATGAAACATGGCTTGCGCATTAGAGACCTGGCAAGATCAACATGGAAAGTCACTCTCTAGATCCGACCATCCTGGGGGAGTGGAGGGAGGGGGAATCCGGAATTTTTAGGTATGTATATCTTAGATCGGTTATTAAATGAAACTTGATATTTTGAACGACCTCATGTTTCAGATTTCCTGCTTCAGTCTGAAACGGATCCGATGAATATGGGGGGGGGGGGGGTCGAAGGAGGGAACCGGAAATCTTGTGACAACCTTAGACTGGAGCGATCAGACGAAACCAGGTTAGAAGGAGGGGGGGAGAATGGAGGGAGGGGAAATCTGGAAACTTGAGGCATGCATAACTTTCGAACCGGTGAATGAAACTTAATGAAACTTGATTGTTGTGATGATTACATGCTCTGATGTTTCTCACTAGTACTTCGAGGGTTTCACTTACAAAGAATTGCTAGTCCCTTAAATTGCGCATTTTAACCACAAACTGAAAACAAAAAAATCGGCAAAAAAGGGCCTATGATCATCTTTGCCTCAAGGTTTTTGCCTCATCTTAACCACAAAATTAAAACAGTACTTTTGAGCAAACGATAGTCAACATTTTCATGATCCTCAAGGGTCCAAAACCATTTTTGGCTTAAAGCTTAACTGAAAAAGGCTGGGATAGGACACTCTAGTTATCCATTACTTATTCACTTAACTGGCTTGAAGACTCGCAAAAAATGCGGCACTTCACAGTTCCGCTATTCACGGATAATCGATTTTCAAATAGTAGAATTTCCGTGTAATTTGTGGTACCTCTATGCGCTTGTATTTTTGTTGTGCCTTACGAGAAAGATTCATGATTGTTTTTTGTTTTCAGGCACTAAGCAATCTTCACCAATCTCACCATTGCCCACTGAAAAGCCGCTTATGTGCTGAGATTAACATTTCCGGCGTCATAGTAGAGTTTACGCTGTTGGGACGGACGCAGATATTCTGAACGTCATAACTAGAGGAGACAGTGGAAAATAAAAAGTACCTTTGGAGAATCCAAATATTTCAATGTATTCAGTTAAAGGACACAACAATAAGTTGGCTTTTCAGTTAAACTTTATGGGTTTTGCTTACAAATGAATTTCTTGTGACATTAAAATGCGCAGATTAACCGCAAAAGAAAAAAAAAAGTATCACCGAAGATGTATTTTCATCCTCAGGGCCCATGATAATTTGTGCCTTAAGAGTTTTGATTACAAATGAATTCCTACCCCCCCCCCCCCGTAAATTGCGGATCGTAACTACAAAGTGTAAGAAAATGCCATTTACTCGATTTTTCTCGACCCCGAAGGGCCGATGATCATTTTTGCCTCACGGGTGTTTACGATTGGATTCCTTAAGATTCTCATCTTTACCGCAAGAACAAAATATATTTGTGAGCAAACGATGCATTTGCATTATCTCCAGGGAGCTATAAACATTCGTGCCTCGAGGATTTTGCTCACAAAGGATTACAGTAAACCCACGAATTAGCAAATTCCCACAGTCATCCTCTGACCCAACTTTGCAAGTACCATATTAGCTTCTAGCTCTTGTTTATAGGAGGATTTGCAAGATCACTGAAAATTTGCCCACGAGTCCGTCGGTTGTCAAATATGTTCCGTCGACAATATTTTAGGGCCTAGGGATTCCAAGTGGAGAGATGAACTTGTATGATACAGGAAGTTATTCCCCCTTTTTTTTTCAGATTCACTGATCCTTGCGAATGTCCATGGACACGACGACAACGTTTGTATGGACGTGCTTGGACAGTTTGTCACGTACCTTAAGGATCAGCTGGAAGACATCATTGACGACTATTTAGTCGACATTGAAAAAGTGGGTGTAGTTGACCCTGAGAATAAAGAGCTAGAGAGCAATAATAACTTCCCCTGTGGCATTCCACAAGTCAAAAACGTTACCAAGATTGTTGGCGGAACGGTGGCGACTCCACATTTTTTCCCATGGATGGTTTTGCTAAGAATATATGATGGTGACCTTAAATATGTTGAATGCGGGGGATCGTTAATTTCATCGACTCACATTTTGACAGCAGCTCACTGCTTAAAAAAAGAATGGAAGGAAATCCAGATAGGACTAGGACTGCATGATAGTGAAGATATCAATGGGACCTGGCAGACAATCAAGAGTAAGGAGCAAGTTGTAATTCACGAGGCATACGACAACGGCACGCATTTCAATGATTTAGCAGTCATCAAGCTAGACAGAAGGGTCAAATTTACCAGCAAAGTGTTGCCGATCTGTCTGCCCAATCTGGAATCAGTAGCCGACGCACCAGGGACTCCAGCGTATGCAGCTGGCTGGGGTGACACAGCAGAAAATGCGGAGATGTACAGCAATGTCCTAAAGCAGCTTGAGATCGTCTTGCTTCAACCTAGCCTGTGCGCGAAGGTCTACAAACCACCAACCATGAGCTTCGACTCGGAAAAGGAACTTTGCGCGGGGTTCCCTTTCACCGGTGGCCAAGACACCTGCCAAGGAGATTCTGGTGGCCCCCTTCAAGTCTTGGACGAAGATGAGAAATGGACTCTAGTTGGGATTGTGTCATCTGGCCAAGGCTGTGCGAGGCAGCAATACCCTGGAATCTACACTCGGGTTTCTAGTTACCTTCATTGGATCCTTGAGAAGACCAAGCTTTAACCAGTGATGTTTTACAGTAGCACCGAAGATTTTACTGTTTTTTTTTTGCCTGACGGATAGGTTTTTTGTGGTTATTAGATTAATAAAATGAGCCAACTACAGGTTAAATTTTCACTAGGGAAATTGCATTAATTTTAAGATATGGTAGACCTTTCAACAAAGGCATTCTTATGGTTGATGACTTGGAACTAAGCATGGGCACTGTTCTGTTTTTTTCAAAAAACAGAAGAACAGAAAACAGGGCATTTTGAGAACAGAACAGAAACAGAAACAGGTGTCGCAGAAAACAGGTCACCTGTTAAAATGGGACTTGTGAAACACGATGTTTCCAGATATTAAGTTCCTTAAAGATCGATCACCCGTTCGAAAGTTATACATACCTCAGGATTCCGGATTGCCCTTCGCTCGATGGTCGGATCAGGGAAACAAATATTCTTCAATGAATCTGCTCGGTTCTCTGATATCTGTCAAGTTTCATCGTTCTAGCACATGTGGAAGTATCTTATTTCGGGATCGACGGAAATCCGGAATCCCCCTCCAACTCCCCCAACAGTGCACGGGGCTTGTCCTTGTCCACTAAGTGTCACCCCGATTCTTGCACTCCGAGCGTGTCACACGATTTCCGGTTCCCCCTCCAACTCCCCCCAAAGTGATCGGATCCGGTTCGGACTTGAAATGGGAAGTCCGAAGCACGATATCTTTCCAAATATCAAGTGTAATAAATATCCGATCTCCCACTCAAACGTGTACCTCAAGGTTCCGGATTCCCTCTCCCTCCTCACCCCCACGATGGTCGGATTGGGGAAATGATTATTTCCAAGTTAGTTTGGTGGGGTCCCTAATATGCCTGCCAAGTTTAATTTTCCTTCCATCTTCCATCTGGAAGTATCCTAGCTCGAAAGCATTAGACCACCCGACCGACAAAAACCGATCAGTATAAGGCACTTGAGCGGAGCTGCAAGTGCCATAAAAATGGATGTAGACGGATGTCAGCTCAGATTTTCTCCAGCGATCATTCGTTTTGTGCTAAAGGATCAGGGTTACTTCAACAAGTTTCCATTTTTGGGGATTCCGAGCGAACTCTGTGTATGGCGTGAAAACAAAGCTTAGGTGTGGGGTCAGAATATCTACTTGCCACTAAACCGACAGTCCATTTAGCTTGAACGCAAATATTCCGTTCAACCCCTAATTTTGAAACCCCGTCCCTCACCCCTCAATATAGGGCTATGATGAACTGTACTTTGACGCAAGCAATCAACGAGTCCTTACGCTAAGCTTAAACAGTTTGTTTAAAGTTTAACTGAAAAGCAAACTTATTTTTGTATCATTTAGTTGAATACACTGAGTTATTTGGATTCTGCTAAGAGATTTTTTGATTTTCCACTATACGCTCTCGTAGTGAGGTTCAGAGTATCTACGGCTGTCCCCACAGCTTAAATTCTACTATGACGCGGAATATTTGAACCGGCACACAGACGCGGCTTTTCAGTGGGCGGTGATAAGCTTGGCGAAGACTGCTTAGTGCCTGAACAAAAAAATGTTCATAAATCTTCTTCGTCAAGCATGCGACACAGGTAGTACCACAAATCTGACAGGGAAATTCCACTATTTGAAAATTGGTTATTCGGGAATAGTGGAGCAACCAAGTAACGCATTTTCATCGGGTCTTCAAGCCTCTGTAAGTGAATAAGTGAGGGGTAACAAGACTGTACCTTCTCTGTCCTTTTCAGTTAAACTTTAAGCTCCTACAAGAGTTATTGTGCTAACCGACCGACGGAAAGAAAAAACCTTAGCCTACGAATTCGTAGGCATTTCCAATCCCAGACATGGGCAGTTTTTAGTCCTGGGGTCATCAACCTTAAAATGCCTTTGCTTAAAACTTTACTAAATCTTTGTATGTCCTTCATAAATCTTTTAATGGGGCCTCCCAGCAGAATTTAAAGTAATTATCTCGTTTTACTAGTATAATAACCAGAAGAAAAGCGTATCGTTCAAGTAAAAACAAAACAAAAAGATCTATACGCTACTGCTGTAAAACTAAAGCGGTTAAAGTTTAAGTGAAAAGCTACATTATTTCTATATCTTGGAATGTAACAAATTGAATTATTTTATCTCAGCTAAGGGTTTTTTTGTTCACCTTAGGCTCTAGTAGTGACGTTCAGGGTATGTACTAATGGCCCTAGACAAAATTCATCCCGCTGTGGAGGATTCGAATTTCTACAAAATTGTGCATTTCAGTGGCTAATCGAGCGAAGTTCAGAGAATTTTCACTTCCAGAGTGTAAGACACTTCCGCAGAAAGCCCGCTATTGCGTGAGATCAAAAAATAGTTATTTATCGGCATTTATTTTCAAGCATGTCTACTTGTATCTCCGGTGGGGTGCAAAAGAGGAGTTGCGGACAACGATTGGTTTATCATTTTTGAACATTAGTTAGGCTGTGTTAGGATTTTGAAAAATCGAAGTTTTTCTACAAGTTCCAGCATATAATTAAACTCGTTTTAAGACAGGAAGTTTCATCAGCTACTATGCAAGGCAAAAAATGAATAACCCATGCATGGTTGCTGTACACGAAGGTTTATTGCTTACTTAACGGCAGCCTATGTCGTGTACTGCAACTTGATAATGATACAAACACTCTTATGGGTATTAAACATCCTACGTGTATCCTACTTAAATAGAATATTGAATCTACTTGTTGCATTGAGACTTCGAGCTTGTTAGTGATAACTTCCGCAGCTAAGGATGATGTTCAGTAGAACTGCGTTTGTAGTGTTTGCTGTTTTCTTGCTCTCAAGAGAAGTGAGACCAGTTCCCAACATCAGAAAGGGTCAGCTAGGCTTACAAAAAGGTAAGTAAATGCCTTCCATCTGTTTTCTTTTTTTCGCTGTTGCCTGGTCATCTTTTTGAAGACATAACCCATAAAACAGAGGAAAAGAAGTGAGTCACAAGAAGAAAAACAAAACATTATTAAGTCTAATGCAATAAAAATGCAAGTTACAAATATGTAAAAATAAATACCGTGCAAAACTTTTACAACAGATTTTGAAAAGTCTCGTGTAGACACTGAATGGATTGGATGTCTTCGATTTTCAGTTGAACTTACAGGATGACAACTATTCAAATTCCTCCTAACCTGATTTCTCCATGGAAATTTGAGATTTCTAACGAATTTTTATGGGACTTGCCTTCCGACCAATTGCCATATACCGATCACTTTTCCGTCGGTTGGTCGGTCTGTCGGATCTGTCTATCGGTTGGTCCGATGATCGCGAGTTAGGGGACTTCCAGATGCGCTAGGATGGTGAAACTTGGCAGGCGTATCTGGGACCCGACCAAACTTCCTAGGAAATGATCAGTTTCCCGATCCGACCATCTGGGGGGGTGGGGGGGGGGGGTGGAGGGAGGGGGAATCAGGAAAATTGAGTCGTGAGTAACTTTTGAAGGGGCGATCAGATCCGGATGAAACTTTTTAGCGGTCGGAATAGCAGACATGTCTCTGATGTCCCGTTTGAGGTCTGGACCGGATTCGACAGCTGTGGGGGGATTGGGGGGACTAGAAATCTCGTGGAACAGTTTTATTGGAAGGATCGGAGTAGAACTTGCTGGGAAGAACACGCACCTGCTCTAGATAAATCTTTACACAATCCGACTGGACCTGACACTGGGGGGGGGGGGGGTCCCGTGACGAAACTTGACAGGCATGTCAGTTACCCGACCAAACTGACTTGGAAATAATAATTTTCCTTACCCGACCATCGTGGGGGGATTGGGGGAAGGGAATTATTGGGAGGTGGGGTTATGGTACTTCCTGACATCTTAAAGAGCACGTCAGCAAGCGTTATGTGTAAAATTTGCAGATTTGTTGATGGTGTTTTGACATTTCGAGAGGGCAAAGTTTAGTTCATGTAAAGTTATTTTTTTTTTCGTTGTTTTATGTGTATTGTCTTGTGTATGGCCTTTGGCTTTGAATACAATTATTATTACTATGAGTCATTCATAACTTTGGAACAGGTAATCGGATTTTAGCCAAATTTGATAATTGAATTGAGGACATGTCTCTGATGTTCTTTTTCATGTTTGGACCGGATCCGACAAATGTTGGGGGGGTGGGATACATGACCCGCTTAGACTTGAGAGACCGGGAAAGAACTTTGTGGGAAAAACAAACAAATGCTCTAGATAATTCATTTAGAACCGAACTGGATCCGGGAACTGTGGGGTAGCTAGAGGGGGGGGGGGGGTCCGGAATTCCAGTGATCGTGAGTTAGGTACTTCCAGATTTGCTAGGACGATGAAACTTGGATGAAACGTTAGAGATTCGACAAGATTGGCTTAGAAATTGTCAAAAATCCAACCACTCCTTAAATTCCTATCTTAACCTTGAAGAAAAACAAATACTTTCCAGCAAATATTCATTTCCATGATCCCGATTAGCCTTGCATCATTTCTAAGTGTTCTGGTTACAAATGAATTTTAAGCTCCCTTAAAGTGCGCATATTAACTGCAAAATCAAAAAAGTGCTTTTGAGCAAAGGACACATTTTGGCCCAAGATCATTTGTGCCACAAGGGTTGTGCTTAAAATTTTTTTGCTTAAACGGGAAAGTGAAAAAAAAATTTTTTGACCAAACCATATATATTAATGATCCCCAAGGGACCATTATCGTTTGTGTCTTAGGGCTTTTAGTCTCAGATGAATTTCTCTTACCCATGGAAACAAAAAATCAGGTTCGAAAGGGCGTGTGCATCGCAAGAAATTCTTGAGGCTCATGCGATTATGGGCCTTTCAGATTCATGAAAAAGGAATGGGGAGTCGCGTTGCATTCTGTCACTAATATATATAGGACCTTTGCTTGTTCTTCCCACCAAGTTTCATCCCGATCCGTCCGCTCTGAACATGTCATCCGATTTCCGGTTCCCCCCCCCCCTCGATCTTCCCCCAAAGTAACCGGATCCATTCCAAACTTGAACTGTGATATCTGTGACAAGAGATCTTTCCAAATATTAAGTTTCATTAAGATCCGATTCCCCGTTCAAAAGTTATAAATACGTCAATATTTCGGATTCACCCTCCTTCCACTCCCCCCACATTTGTCGGATCGGTGAAGTGGCTGTTTCCAAGCTATTTTGTTCGGGTCTCTAATATGCCTGCCAAGTTTTATCGCCATAGCACACGTGTAACCATATTAAGTCGGGATCACCGGAAGTCCGGGACCCTCCCTCCAACTCCCCGCACAGTGCTCGGATCAAGTCCGATCTTGTCGACCATGATTTTAGGGCTTGTGTTTGCTCATCCCACCAAGTTTTATCCCGATTCGTTCACTCAGAACAAGTCACACGATTTCCGGTTCCCCCCTCCAACTCCCCCAAAGTCACCGGGTCCATTCAGGACTTGAAATGTGATATCTGAGACTCGAGGTCTTTCCAAATATCATGTTTCATTAACATCCGATTCCCCGTTAAAAAGTTATAAATATTTCAATATTCTGGATTACCCCTCCCTCCAATACCCCCCACGGTGGTCGGAAGGGGGAAGTGACTATTTCCAAGTTATTTTGGCCAGGTCCCTGATATGCCCGCCAAGTTTCATCGTCCACATATGTAAGCACCTTACCTCGGGATCACCGGAATTCTGGAACCCTCCCTCCAACTCCCCCCACAGTGCTTGGATCCTTTCCGGTCTTGTCAGATCTGTATCTAGGGCTTGTGCTTGTTCTTCGCACCAAGTTTCATCCCGATCCGTCCACTCTGAACATGTCAGCCGATTTTCGGTTTCCTCGCTTCAACTCCCCCCAAAGTAACCGGATCCAGTCCGGACTTAAAGTGTGACATCCGGATTCCCCCTCCCTCCACTCTTCCCCGGCGGTCGGAGCAAGGAAATGATAATTTCCAAGTCCAAGATAATTTCCTAATATGCCTACCAAGTTTCATCCTCCTATAGCACATCTGGAAGTGCCCTAACTCGAGATGAGTGGACCGACCGACCGAAAACTGATCGGTATATGGCACTTGAGCGGAGCTACAAGTGCCATAAACAAGAGCTGCAAGCTCATATGGCACTTGCAAGGCTGGGTCAGAGGATGAAAGTAGGAATTCTTCAGTTCTTGGGTTTGTTGTGATTATTTGTAAGCAAAACCCTTGAGATAATGGGTCCTTGGAAATCACGAGAACGTATCGTTTGGTAAGACATTTGGCTGTGATGATGCGCACTTTAGGGGCGCTAGAAATTCATTTGTAATCAAAACTCCTGAAGCAAAAATGATGATGAGCTCATCGGGAGAATGAAATGTATATTTTAATCAAAAGTATCATTTGTACTTTAAGAAATTCAGTTCTAAGCAAAACCCATGAGGCAAAAATATTCTAATCATGTCAAGTCTCTAATGTTCAAGTTTCATGGTCCTAGCACATCTGGAAGTACTTTAACTGGTGATCACAGGAATTCCGGACCCCCCTTCCTCCCCCCACAGTGCTCGAACCCGATCCAGTTCTGTCACTGATGAATCTAGGGCTTGTGCTTGTTCTTCCCACCAAGTTTCATCCCAATCGCTCCACTCTTAGCGTGTCACAAGATTTACGGCTCCCCCTGACTCCCCCACAATAATCGGATCCGGTTCGGACTTCACATGGGACATCCGAGACACGAGGTCTTTCCAAATATCAAGTTTCATTAAGATCTGATCACCCGTTCCAAAGTTATACGTACCTCTTGATTCTGGATTCCCCTTCCCTCCACTCCCCCACGGTGCTCGGATCGGGGAAGTGACTATTTCCAAGTTAGTTTGGTCGGGTCCCTGGTACGCTTGCCAAGTTTCACTGTCCTAGCCCACCTAAAAGTAATTTAACTCCGTATGACCGGAATTCCGGCCCCCCCTCCAACTCCCACCACAGTGCACGAATCCCGTCCGCGTCTGCCAATGATGTACCTAGGGCTTGTGCTTGTTCCTCACACCAAGTTTCATCCCGATCCCTCCACTTTAAGCTTGTCATAGGATTTCCGGTTCCCCCCTGCGCCCCCCCCCCACATTCATCGGATTCGGTCCGGACTTGAAATGGAACATCTTAGACATGACGTCTCACCAAATATCAACTTTCATTAAGATCCGATAACCCGTTCCAAACTTATTCATGCCACTAAATTCTGGATTCGGACTCCCCTCCCTCCCCCCACGATGGTCGGATCGGGCAAGTGACTATTTTCAACTTAGTTTGGTCGGGTCCCTAATATGCCTGCCAAGTTTCATCGTCCTAGCATATCTGGAAGTACCCTAACTCGCAAACACCGGACTAACCGACCGACAGACCGACGGAAAAGTGATCGGTATATGGCACTTGGCCGGAAGGCAAGTGCCATAAAAAACAGAAGAATGATGCAGATTGAACGATATTCAAATGCAAATAAAATAACGAATATTAAAATGTGCGTATTTAGGATTGTGTAAATACTGGGTGAAAGCTTCTGCGCTTTCCCAGGGAATAACTGTAAAACTAGTTGGTAAATTGTAAGTAGTCACATTTTATGTCGTTCAATCCGCATCGTTCTTCTGGTTATGGCACTTGCCTTCCGGCCAAGTGCCACGTACAGATCACTTTTCCGTCGGTCTGTCGGTCGGTTAGTCCTATGTTTGCGAGTTAGGGTACTTCCAGATACGCTAGGACGATGAAACTTGGCAGGCATATCAGTGACCCGACCAAACTAACTTGGAAATAGTCACTTGCCCGATCTAACCATCGTGGGGGGAGGTTGCAGAATCCAGAAAATAGGGGCATGCATAACTTTCGAATGTGGTGAACGGATCTTAATGAAACTTGACACCTTGGAAGACATCGTGTCTCAGACATCTCATCTCAAGTCCGGACAGGATCCGATGAACCTGAGGGGGAGTCGGAGGGGGAGCCGGAAATTGTGTGAAACTCTTGGAGTGTAGCGATCGGGATGAAACTTGGTGGGAAGAACTAGCACAAGTTCTAGATAAATACCTGACAGGTCTGGAACGGATTCGGATACAGTGGGGGGAGTTGGAGTGGGGGTTCCGGGATTCCAGCGATCGATAGTTGATGTACTTCCAGGTGGGCTAGGACGATAAAACTTGGCAGGCATATCATAGACCCGACCAGATTAACTTGGAAACAGTCACCGGCCCGATCCGACCGTCTTGGGGGGAGGGCGAGACGGCGGAATCCGGAATTATTGGCATGCATAACTTTCGATCGGGTTATTGGATCTTAATGAAACTTGACATCTTGAAAGAACGTATGTCTCAGATGTCCCATTTCAAGATGTCCCGTATCAGTGACCCGACCAAACTAACTTGGAAATAGTCACTTGCCCGATCTAACCATCGTGGGGGGAGGTTGCAGAATCCAGAAAATAGGGGCATGCATAACTTTCGAATGTGGTGAACGGATCTTAATGAAACTTGACACCTTGGAAGACATCATGTCTCAGATATATCATCTCAAGTCCGGACAGGATCCGATGAATCTGAGGGGGAGCCGGAAATTGTGTGAAACTCTTGGAGTGTAGCGATCGGGATGAAACTTGGTGGGAAGAACTAGCACAAGTTCTAGATAAATACCTGACAGGTCTGGAACGGATTCGGATACAGTGAGGGGAGTTGGAGCGGGGGTTCCGGGATTCCAGCGATCCATAGTTGATGTACTTCCAGGTGGGCTAGGACCATAAAACTTGGCAGGCATATCATAGACCCGACCAGATTAACTTGGAAACAGTCACCGGCCCGATCCGACCGTCTTGGGGGGAGGGCGAGACGGCGGAATTCGGAATTATTGGCATGCATAACTTTCGATCGGGTTATTGGATCTTAATGAAACTTGACATCTTGAAAGAACGCATGTCTCAGATGTCCCATTTCAAGTGTGGACTTGAAACTTTTCAAAAACTGGAAATCTTGTGATTCGCACAGAGTGGAGCGATCAGGATGAAACTTGGTGGGAAGTACAGGCACAAGTCCTAGGTGCATCAGTGACAGAATCGGGCCGGATTCGGGTACCAAGGGGGGGGGGTGTAGGGGGTTGTCCGGAATTACGGAATTACCAAAACTCGGCATAGTCATATTAGCCTCGACGTTTCTTCGACTACAAATTATAACAAGACCATAGGTTTCGATGGGATCCCAAAAATTTAATATTTGATCCAGACCGTTGGGTCTTATTTTCGCCAGATCCAGTCTTCCTTGAACATTTTTCCTTTAGAATTTAGAAATAAATTAACTCCAAATAGCCAGTTATCTGAGAAAGCCAAGTTCAGATATGGATTGAGCATGTCTGTTTACACTTATAAGTATATATATTTTGACGAAATTGATCGAAACTTCCTGCCTGCCTTACTTCTGCCAAATTTCCGGTTTCAGCCTGCGAACTACTTGTCTGATAAAATAAAAGCTGAAAAACGAATTCAGCGTATTTCCTTACCGTTATATCGAACATCTTATCGACTTCAAATAAGACTTTAACTTATAATAAATTTTTCGGTTTTCGGTTTCAGCCGGATTCCAGGCGAACTGTATGTCTGTGTTAAAAATAATTGTCATCTACGGATTCAGCATCTCTTCTTACCCCTAATTGGGCATCTGATCAACTTGAAATAAAACTTTTGCTTTGAACGAACTTTCCGGTTTTGGCTGGATTTCGGGCTAACTACTTGTCCGGGTAGAAAACGGTTTCACGTAAGTTCTCAGCATTTCTTCTTACCCCTAAATCGAACATCGAATTAACTTCAGATAAAACTTTTACTTTTAACAAACTTTCCGGTTTTGGCCGGATTCCGAGTGAACCAATTGTCCGGCAAAGAAATGGTTTTGATAATCGTGTTGTCATCGTACCCCTTAATCGACTGTCTAATTAGTGTTTAACAATATTTGATCTGCCCCTGAATAGTCTACGAACTCGACCTTTCCGTTGCCCAAAGAATCCTCACACGATGTTTCATCAAAATATCTCATTCCCTTCGAGAGTTATCGTGCTGACAGACGGACGGACAGACGTACAACTTTTGTGATGTCATAGGTATTCCTCCACTTACGTTTTGGGATCCCAATAACAATTCCCCGACTCACCAGTAAACGGGGAACCGCCCCAAATTACCACCGACACTCTGAAAAGATCTCCCGAACACTTCCCAAATAAAATATCTAAAGATTGACCAAGGGTAACCTGTGAACTGTAACCTTTCGGCAGGCCAGTATCCAGGAATTTTTTTCGGTGGGGGGGGGGGTGCCTGTGGTTTGGACAAAAAAGTACAAACAAGACATGGATCAGAGGAAAAAGCCTATACAAATGACTACTTTTGTATGTTTCGGGGGGGGGGGGGGGGGAGAAACCGCTTACCCTCTCCCCCCCCGGGATACTGGATACGGCCCTGCCTCTCGGGTAGAGCATTCTACCATTTGCCACGACATTTTATTGATATTGCATGTTGTGCCAACGGTGCGACGTTTTGAGCTGAAAAATGAAAAAAAGGAGTTGGCTTTTCTTGGCCTTCTGAGATTCTTTAATGGTAATATGGCATAAGTAAATCTGAAGTTATTGGTCAAACCAGCATTACTGTTCTCTTTTCACTAGTTTAGGAGGAACAACGTTGCTGCAGGACTCTATTCTCTTTCTTTTCAGATTCACTGGCTCTTGGAAATGTCCCTGAACGCGACTACAATGTTTGTAATGACCTACTTCGACAGTTCAACATTTACCTTTCCAAAGAGCTGGTGGGTGTCATTGACGACTTTTTAGTCGAAATTGAAAAAGTGGATCCAGTTCATACTGACCATAAAGAGCCAGAGAGCAATAATAACTTTCCCTGTGGCATTCCGAAAGTCCAAAACGTTACCAAAATTGTTGGTGGGACGGTGGCGACCCCACATTCTTTTCCATGGACAGTTTTGCTAAAAATATCAGATTCTGAAAATGAAAATGGTTTTTGCGGAGGCTCGTTAATCTCATCGACTCACGTTTTGACAGCAGCTCACTGCTTTGGAAAAGGTTTGAAGAGAGTGCAAGTAGGTTTAGGACTGCATGACAAATATGGTACCGATATCACCTGGCTGACAATTAGAATCAAAGACCAACTTATAATCCACGAAGCCTACCAGGACCACGCTTTGCTCAATGATGTAGCAATAGTCAAGCTAGATAGAATGGTCGAGTTTACGAGCAAAGTGTTGCCGATTTGCTTGCCAAATCTGGAAGATGAAGCCGATACACCGGGGACTCCAGCTTACGTAGTAGGTTGGGGTGACACAGCGGACGGTGCGAAGAATTACAGTATTGTACTAAAGCAGCTTGAAGTCGTTCTGCTTCAACCTAGCTTGTGCTCGAAGGTATACAAGCCACCCTCGTACTACTTTGAATCTGAAAAGGAACTATGTGCGGGTTTCCCTTTTACCGGAGGCCAGGACGCCTGCCAGGGAGATTCGGGTGGCCCTCTTCAAGTTTTGGACGAAGATAATAGATGGACGCTAGTTGGGATTGTGTCGTATGGCGAGGGCTGTGCCAGGCCTTACTTCCCTGGTGTGTATACTCGCGTGTCGAGTTACCTCCGCTGGATCCTTGACAAGACAGGGCTTTCACCGGTGAAGTTGAATAGTAGCGTCTAGATTTTACTGTTTTGATTTTGCCTGAATAATATACGTTCATATTGTCTATTGGATTAATAAAATGAGCTAAGTACTTAATAAATTTTACTAGAAAATCTACTAGATTAGTATACTAAGGTCTTGCGCGGTTGGAAGCATATGCTCTTCTAGGTTGATGACTTCAGTGTTTTGTTTTGGTTTCTGAGATCTCTAAATGACGGGGACGGGATACCTTTGAGCCAGTATTACTACCTTAGGGATGCAGATGTTAATTTATCAGTCATTAGAGCAGTAACCTGCTGGGTTTCCTTTAACCGACAACAATGTGCCGCCGGCTGCTGAACTTTGGAAACCAGTGAAGTGGAAGCCCTTCACCAAATAGTGTTAAAGAAACCACTTACGACACTATTGTATTTTTTTTTTATTTGTACTCAAAAGCCAGCCTTATGATGCATTACGTGGTGGGGGGGGGGATTGTGCAGATCTGCTCAGGACGGTAAAACTCGGCAGGCATATTAGTGAATAGACCAAATAGATTTAAGGAACCGATACAATGCCCTATCAGAACTTCCGTTTCTGGATCTGACCACTTTTGGGTAGTTGAGGGAGGGGGAATCGGAAATTTCTCACTTCCGTAGGTTGCGAATAAATGGTCCAATTCAAGCGAAACTGTATGGGTGATAAGAACTGATGGCCTAGATATGCAAAGCATGTGTCCAAACCCCATGCGGCCATAGTTGGGGGGGGGGAGGGTCCGGAAAACTTTGTGACAAGCATAAAAGACAAACGGATGGGCCTGATGGGATGGAAGTTGGACTGTACCAAGTGTAAACGGTCTAGATTTTTCATTTGTCGTCCGACCTAGGAAGGAGGAGGATGAAGAGGGAACTGGAAATTTGAAGATATGCTCTGATTCGATTTGAGAACTTGATGCACGTAAAGATGAAATGTTAGAGAAGTGAACCTTATGTGTCCAGGCGTATTCGGCCACAGTGGGGGGAGTTGGAGGGGGAGTCCTGAAAATGTTGTAGCTCGCATAGGGGCTAGACGAGTGGAGTTATTTGAATGAAACTTGAAAAGTAGAGAGATTGTATGCCTTAGATGACGTATTTATGGCTGAGATCGGATCCGAGCACGATGGGGAGGGGTACCGGAATTTCCAGAAAAATGCACAGATTTACTTGCCCGTTTCTCACACCAAGTGGTCGTAACAAGTGACATATGAGCTCGAGGCTCTTTTTTTCCTTCCTGTGGGTTACAATTTAACTGCTTTCCACACAAATTCTATCTTTTACCGTGTATCACCAATATTCTAAGAATTTCCAGAAACCGGATAGAGCGACACAGTAGCCAGCCTCTTTAGCCTAGTCAGCGCTAGCCATGATAAAATAAAGTGATCACCGCAGGCAAGATTTATTTAAAGTTCGCTTTTTTTCTGCCAAATTAAACTATTTACATGCAGATTCTAGCTTTTCATGTTTCTCAAATCCCAGTCCTAAGACTGGCTTTAAGCCCAGTTAAATGACGCGCCCTTCTGTAAAATAGAGACTATCACAAAAAGCACTGCAGGCGGAATTTTCGAAACATTTGTGATTAGAGCGTCTTTTGGGGATCCAGAACAAAAGTAAAGACTATAGACTACATAGATCTGTCCTTTTGTCTGCGACCAGAGCCTCGTTTTTGTTGCAATAGCGCTGCCGCATCACTGCTGCAGCACTTCTTTGCTTTTGCACAATATGCGTTTTTGGATTCACTTTCTTCTTGGTTGAAGCGGCAGCGCTGCAGCTTCTTGCAGGGAAGCACGGACTTGGTCGGTGAGCAAGTCCGCGATTCTCGAGAAGGGCTGCCGTCTTCCTCGGAAGCACTGCAGTGCAAAAACGGATGTAGAAAGAATCAGTCCGGAAGTGGCAGAGAAGCGTACTTGTAGCGTGCAACAAAAACGAGGCCCAGGTCTTCATTCGGCCTGTTCGAGTTTCGTGGTAAAACGATCCTGGCAATTTTTCAGAATAAATTGCCGAATCCCAGTCATCATGCCGAATAAGTTTAAACTTATAGCCTATTCGGGATGTACCACTACCGAATCCCGGTCATTATACCGAATAGCTTTGGTGTCGAAAGACTACCCAATAATCTTAGTATTCGGTATAATTTCGTCGAAACTGGAATAAAAGTCGGGATTCGTAGTAAGTATAGAATCCTGAAAAATATACCGAATCCCAATCAGGTTACCGAATAATTTTGGACCGATTGTCTATTCGGGACTCTGTGTAACTATCGAAGGTTCTACCAAACCGAATATACCGAATCTCCTACCGGATAAACCAAACTGGCATCGAAAAATTATCAGATAATCCTAGTGAATTCGCTCACCAAATTTGTGGAACTACCGAATTCTACCTATTATATTGAATCTCCATCATTATACCGAACAGATTTGTATCGATAACGTATTTATGATTCAGTATAACTACCGAATCCTCGTAAATGTACCGGATGGTTATATTCGGTATATTAAAAAATATCGAACAATTTGGAAAGGTGGGGGGAGGGGCATATTTAGATTTATTGATATTTTTACTTTCGACAACCGATATTTCTTTACTATGGTTTCGCTGTAGGATTCAGTGTTGCCACTGGCAGTAAAATTTAACTAGATGTACTAAACAAAAATAAGCCTATTAAATGTAAAGGATCTAGATCTAGTAAATTTCTTTCAATCTAGTAAGAAATCCCAATTTCTAGTAAAAGAAACAGATGGTCCAACCCAGAAGTTGTGTCATTATTCATAAATTCTGAGGAAATTTACAAAGAATTAGGATCCACTCTTGCTTCTCACTCTCTGCAGCTGGCCCAGTTCACAGAAGTGCCAAGCGGCAGTTCTTAATTTCGTCTGTTAACCAAACCCAGTATCGGAGCTCTTTGACCATTGTGTTAAGTCTTTTTTCCCTGATGAAAATGAACGAACCAATGGCTTTGAGAAAAATTGACTGAATTTGGCCTCTTTTAAGAAAAAATCACTCATTTCTTAGAAAAATTGCGGTCCTTCGGGCCGATTCATTTTTACGGCACTTGCAGCTTCGCTAAAGTTCCATATACCGGTCACTTTTAGGTATGTCTGTCTGCCGGTCTGTCTGTCTTTCGGTCCACTGTTCTCGAGTTAGGGTACTTCCAGGAGTGCTAGGACGATGAAACTTGGCTGGCGTATCAGGAATTCGACCAAGCTAACTTGGAAATAGTCATTTGCCGATCCGACGATCGTGCGGGGAGGGGTAGGTGGTGGAATCTGGAATGTAGGGACATGTATAGCTTTCTAACAAGTGATCGTATATTAATGAAACTAATGTGATAGTCGATTATGGCGTAAAAAGGCATGCCGAACACGATGCTGAGAACCATTTTCTCGCCGGACAATTAGTTCGCCCGAAATCCGGCCAAAACCAGAAAATTTGTTAAAAGCAAAAGTTTTGTTTAAAGTTGATTAGATGACAGATTTAGGGGTAAGAGGAGACGTTGAATCTGTGTATATATGCCAATGATTTTTTACCCGGACATATAGTTTGTCCGGGATCCGGTTGAAACCGGATTTTTTTTATAAGTTAAAGTTTTATTTGAAGTTGATTAGAAGTTCTTTATAGGGATAAGGAGATACGCTGAATTCGTTTCTGAACTTTCTTTTGTTTGCTGGAGAACTCTGACAAGTGGTTAGCTTGGACTCCGACCCAAACCGGAAAATTTGTAAAAAGCAAAAGTTGTATCGATAGTTGATTAGATGTCCAATTTAGAGCAAGAAGGGATGCGGAATTCGTATTGACAATAATTATTTAGCCGGACATATAGTCCGTCATTGAAGTTGATTAGATGATCTTTACAGGAATAAGGAGATACGCTGAATTCGTTTTTGAACTTTCTTTTTGTTTGTTGGAGAACTCGGACAAGTAGTTAGCTTGGAATCTGGCCCAAACCGGAAAATTTTTAAAAATAAAAAGTTGTATTTGTAGTTGATTAGATGTCCGATTAGGAGCAAGAAGAGACGCTGAATTCGTATATGACAATAATGTTTTAGCCGGACATATATTTCGTCAGGAAACCGGCTGAAACAGTAAACTTTGTTGGAAGTTAAAATTTGGTTGCAAGTTGACTAGATGTTGGATATAGGGGTAAGGAGATACGGTGAATTCAGTTTTGAGCTTTATTTTGTTGCCGGACAAGTGATTCGCCCGGAATCTGGTGGAACCATTTGCCTTAATCTATTACTATATTTTATTAGTAGAGTGCTTAAGGAGTCTGACTTTGGGGTCCGATTGAAACCTTTGGTCTTTTTTCAGATGATTAGCTATTTGGCCTTAATCTGTTTCACAATTTTATAGTAAAAACATTCTGGGAGTCTCGCGACGACTGGATCTGGCAAAGACAGACCCAGTTGTCTGGATCAAGTATACAATGCTTGGGATCCTATCGAAACCTTTGGTCTTGTTCTTAACTTGCTTTTGTTGTGTTTTTTTTTATGCCAAAGCATGTCTGGCTTAGCTAGCCTTCTGGAAACGCTATCTGCAAAATCGTCTGGCAAGGTTTTCACTTTGGTAAAAGCAGCTAGGGGATTCATATAGTTACGTTATATTTATTTTGTTAAGGTTATCGCTTTCATTCATATCTGCTTTGTTTCTTGCCCTTGTTTATGTAAACTTGCTTTTGAATTATTTTCTTACAAGGGCATTTCCAGCAGTGTTTCCCACTACAAGCTTTCTGGAGACGGTGTTTACGGAAATCCTCTAGTAGGTTTCCCGGTTGGTAAAAGCAGCTGCAAGAAAGCTTGGCAACATTCAGCGCATAGCAAAACTAAGCGATATCAGTTCCAGATTGACATTTCTACTTCATCACTGACGAGATTTTCGTTTGTTCTGGAGGTTATCAAATGAAAGGCTGATGACCGAAAACAGACGACTGGGACTGAGGAAAGCAATGAATAAACATTACTTGTAGCACGGGTCCCATAATTACCATCGATTGCTGAACATTACAAAAATTATTACCAATCGATGTCTGTAATATTTAATGGCTTATTCCTTGACACTCAAATGTAGTTTTGGTAATGGGATAAAAAAAATGTGGCTGACAAAGATCCTTTGTGTGACTATATTGCCGCTGAAAGAAGTAGGCGTTTACTAGTTCTAGTGATAGCCAGAATAGTGATGGCGTTTACTAAAACTGCGTGTTTTGTACTTGCTGTTTTCTTCTTAGAAAGAGAAGGGAAACCTTTCCCATCTGGAATGGAGCTCAGAAAACGCCATTCCGGCTTACACAAAGGTAACCTTTCCTTGTTTTGTTCTGTCTTTTATTCGTGTGGCATTATGGGACTTATCCGTATTGCAATTACGTTGAGGCCATACGGCATGTCATACGTTGATTGTAATGCTTTTCCATCCGTCTGTCTTGCACTTACCATAAGCTAAGAGGGTGGAACGTGGCACGCTGATAAAGAACACGACTCAGTGCTACTGCGGTACAACCATCCGAGGAGGGTGAGGGCAGTATTGTGACATGCCTACATTGTAAACGAGTGATATGATTCGAAGGACGTGGTACTCCGGGTTCAATGGGTGCCTTGGTTCGTTAGTTCCTTAGGTAAATGAGGTTCAGCGTTTCGTGTGTTCGATTCGCGTCTGACCACGGTTCCGTAGTTCGATTGGATGGGGGTGTAAACGACTAATCTGATTCGAGTGATTTGATGGGGTTAGAATAAATGCGTTAGTTTCTTAGTACCTTAGTAGCCTACCTTAGTAAATTAGGCTCCGCATATAGTTTTGTTCGAGTCGCGTCTGACCGAAGGTTCTGTAGTTGTAGCGGGTCTGTTGGGGGGTCCCAGAAATTTTAACACGTGTAGCAATCAAATGGGAAGAGTGACACGAGTTACGCGCTTTTAATGAGCCTCGATGCGGGATAACAGTAACAGTGACGAACCTTGGGGGGGGGGGGTAGATATTCCTTCAGCCCAAGCTGACTGCGAATCATGTTTGACGGTGGAAAACAAAACGGGGGGGGGGGGGGGGGGTGATTATGTATCTGTTAATGTGCTAAATAAAGTTGATGCACATGTCGTGAAAAAAGTCATCATTTCCACAATTCGTATCTCTTAGAGTTTCAAGGTTCCAAAACTGTTAGTTTCTGTTAATTTGTCGAAGCTAGTTCTAGAACATGTACCGTATACGTCATATCTCGTTTTGGTACAGTAGCCACCTGACCTTTATTTTGTAATATCAATAAATAAGATAAGATAACAGCTATGGCAAATATATTTAAAACATACTAAGCAAATATGGCCTAGCGGCACTTGCGGCAATTTCAGCTACCTTGCCAACTATTTTTTTGTTTGTTTGTTTTTATGGCACTTGCAGCCTCTTGCTCAAGTGCCATTTACCGATCACAATTCTGTCTGTCGGTCTGTCCGAGTTTTTTGTCCCACTTTTTCGAGTTAGGGTACTTCCAGATGTTTTAGGACAATGAAACTTGACAGGCGTATCAAGGACCCGACCAAACTAACCTGGAAATAATCAGTTTCCCGCGACCATATGCGGGGAGTGGAGGGCGCTGGAAATTTGAAAATTGAGGGCATTTTGTCACACTTTTTCGAGTTAGGGTACTTCCAGATGTGCTAGGACCATGAAACTTGGCAGGCATATCAAAGACCCGACAAAACAAACTTAGAAATAACCAGTTTTCCGATCCGACCATTTTGAGGGGGGAGTGGAGGGCAGGGGAATCCGGGAAATTGAGTAATGTGTAACTTTCCAACGGGTGATCGGATTGTAATGAAACTTAATAACTGAATAGATTACATATCTGGGATGTCCCGTTTAAAGTCTTGATCGGATTCGGTAGCCAGGGGGGAGTTGGGGTGGGGGAGACCGGAAATTTCAAGAAACGGTTAGAATGGAGGGATCGGAGTGAAACTTGCTGGGAAGAACAAGCATCTGCTCTAGATAAATCGTTTAGACAATTGTACTGGATCCGGACACTTAGGGCTGGGGGGGGGGGGGGGGCGGAATTCCGGTGATGGTGGTTTTGGGGATTTTCACGATGAAACTTGGCAGGCATATCAGAGACCCGATCAAACTGACTTCAAAATAAAAATTTTGTCGATCTGATAATGGTGGGGGGAGTGGAGGAAGAGAGTGAAATTTAAGAATTGAACAGAGGACATTTCTCTGGTGATCTTTTTCATATCCGGACCGGATCCGACAACTATTGGGAGGGGGGGGGGGGGAGGAATACTTTGTCGGAATAACAAACAGATGCTCTAGGTGAATCATTTATTGAACCGGATTGGCTACAGGCACCGTGGGGGAGTTGGGAGGGGGGGCGGAAATCTTGAGAAACGGTTAGAATGGAGGGATTGGAGTGAAACTTGCTGGGAAGAACAAACATCTGCTCCATGTAAATCTTTGACACAATTTGACTGGCTCCGGACACTTGAGGGGGGGGGGGTCCCAGAATTCCAGTTTTCGAGATTTTCACGATAAAAATTGGCAGGCATATCTGGGACCCGGTCAAACTGACTTGGAATAACACAAATCCTCGATATGATAATCTTGGGGGGGGGTTGAGGGAGGGGAATCCGGAATATTGTATTGAGTCATGCGTAACTTTGGAACGGGTGATCGGGTTCGAGTGAAATTTAATAATTGAACAGAGGACATTTCTCTCTGGTGATCTTTTTCATCCCGGATTGAATCCGACAACTATGGGGGGGGGGAATACTTTACACGATTAGACTTGTGTGATTGGGAACGAACTTCCTGGGAATAACAAACAGATGCTCTATATTAATTATTTACAGAACCGGATTGGCTCCGGGTATGGTGGGTGGAGGTGGAGGGGGGTCTGGATTCCAGTGATCACGAGCTGAGGTACTTCCAGATGTGCTAGGACGATGAAACTTCGCTGGAATATTAGAGATTCAACAACATTTGCTTAGAAATTGCTAACTTCCCAAATCCGGTATTCCTGAAAGTACTAATCTTGACCGCAAAGGAAAAAAAATACTTTTAGGCAATATATGCATTTTCATGATGCCCATCAGCCCACTATCAGTTTTGCCTCAAGGGTTTTGCTTACAAATGAAGTTCCTAGCTCCCTTAGAGTGCGCATCTCAACCGCAAAGTCGAAACTTACTTTTTATCAATCAAAACATCTTAACCCATGCAAGTGCCATATGAGCTTACAGCTCTCTTTCTCATGGTTCTACGGTACATCTAATTGTTCTTTCGCCGTATTTCCACAAAAGGCCAGCAATTCAATTTAATTCAATTCACTGTATTCAAAAAACATGCGACCGACAGAGCCGATTATTAGTTTTTGTTGTCATAAAATAAACATGTATGTCATGTCAACGAGCCACAAATTAATATTCACGAAAGTACAATATGTACAGTTAATAACTATTTTGCAGACTAAAAATTTAACCCGGCAACTTAACAAACGAAGGCAAAAAACTAAGCTCATATCGAGCATGTGGAGTAGTCACAGGTTGAAGTTTCGGTACAGGCTCTGCAATGGACCTGCTTGGCCTTACCCGAGTCGGTCTATGTTGTGGCGGGAAGATATTTCGGTGAATTGGGCTCGACAGGATTTTATTTCCCAAAGGATAGGGAGAGTTTTAAACGACGGGAGTGAAGGGTTTGATGGTACGTAGCTCTGCGCAAAGGACCAGCAGTGGTATGGGAAGTTAGAAACCTGTATTCGGGCAAGTCAGTTATCTTGTTGTGTAGGCTAGTATGGCCAAATATAAAAGAAGAATTTATTTTTTGTTGGCTGCACTGCCCTTATTATCTATACTGTCATTGTTGTTACTTCAGGAACCTAGTCCCTTTTTTTTTCAGACTCAGTGTTACCTTCGGACGTACATCAGCGCAACGACAGTAGTTGTAAAGATCTCCTGGATCAATTTGCCACGGACCTCGCCGCCAAGCTGACTGATGCCATTGACGACGTTTTAGATGAAATGGTAGAAAAAGATGTAGTTGAACCCTATGATAGAGAGCCAAAGAGCAATCGCGAGTTCCCCTGCGGCATTCCTCAAGTCCAAGACATTACCAAGATTGTTGGGGGAACGGTGGCGACCCCACATTTTTTCCCATGGACGGTTTTGCTGAAAATATTAGGTGTTACTGGTATACCTATGACATGCGGAGGATCTATAATTTCATCAACTTTGATTTTGACTGCAGCCCACTGCTTTGGACCAGACTGGGAAGTAGCAGAATTGGCTCTTGGACTGCATGATAAAAAGGATTTCAATGGGACCGTACAGATTATCAGAACGAAGCAGCAAGTCAGAATCCACGAAGAGTATGACGCAAAGCTGGCTTTAAATGATTTGGCTATCATCAAGCTAGATAGACGGATCAAATTTACCAACAAAATATTACCAATATGTTTACCGGCACTGACGAAAGATGTCGATGCCCCAGGGAGTCCAGCGTATGTAACAGGGTGGGGCTACACATCTGAAAATGCGAAGAATCCTAGCAGCGTTCTCAAGCAGCTTGAGGTCGTATTGCTCCAGCCAAGCCTGTGCTTGAAGGTCTACAAGCCACCGAGGAGATTCTTCGACTCGGCGAAGCAGCTGTGTGCGGGGTTTCCCTTCAGTGGTGGTCAGGATGCCTGCAGTGGGGATTCAGGTGGACCGCTTCAAGTCTTGGATGGAAATAGGTGGGCTCTAGTTGGGATCGTGTCATTTGGCCATGGCTGTGCCCGGCCACATTACCCTGGTGTATACACTCGTGTTTCTAGTTTTCTCCGTTGGATCTCTGAGAAGAAATGGCTTTGAACGTCGAAGGAGCATAGTAGACACTGGTTGTTAGTTTTCTCTTGAATTTAGATAGGCTGCCTTACTCATTTGTATTCTTTAGATGAATAAACTGAGACAGCGAATGATTTCTTTAATCCCGTTAGGGGATATCGTTAAATTCTAGTATGAGCATAAAATATTTATTGCAAAACGTTTAGAAAAAAGTTTTCTCAAAAACAACGACCGTTAGCAGGAACATAAAGAGATTAAAGCAAGACAAGACGTGTCACAAAAGAGTTTTTAATGTTGATGATTTCGAGGCTTTTGTTGCCAGTTTGACCTTCTAGTTTTAGTTGCAGGGAACAGCTGTAAGATCTAACTTTGATTTTTCACCTCGAACACTTTTATGGGAGCATAATGCGAAGGGAAAATGGTGGATCGTAGCAAGGGCAAAGGGAACCGGATCTTAATGGAGCTTGATATTTGGAAGACTTCGTGTCTCAGATGTCACACCTCAAATTCGGGATGATTCCGGTGACTTTGGGGGGAGTTCGAGGGAGGGAACCGGATATCGTGTGTCATGTTCAGAGTGGACGGATCGGGATGAAACTTGGTGTGAAGAACAAGCACAAGCCCTAAATACATAGTTGAGTGGACCGAACCGGATCCAAGCACTATGGGGGGAGTTGAGGGAGGATTTAGGAATTCAGGTGATCCCAGTTAAGATAATTCCACAAACTTGGCAGGCATATCAGGGAGTCAACAATTTTACCTTCAGAGCAGTCGTTTCTCCGATTTGACTATCATGGGGGGGGGGGGGGAGGAGAGTATGGAAGGAGAAGGAATCCGAAACCTTGCGGTGTGTCCAACTTTTGAACCGTAGATCGGGCCCCTAAGGATACTTGATTTTCGGAAAGGACTCGTGTCTCAGATGTTCCATTTCAAGTGCGGGCAGGATCCGATAAATGCGGGGGAGTGGGGGGGGAGGGGCGGAAATTGTGTGGCACGCTTAGAGTGTAGCGATTGGTGAGGGAAGGTAAGGTAAGGTACAATTTTATCGACACATATAAATTAATCTCATGTTGCTTAAAAGCGTCATAGACGTTTAATTTAATTTAATTTCAATTTATTTTAAAAATTCCTTCACGGGCAAGCCGAACATTGGATTTTTCGTCGTAAACATAATATCATCAACACCTTTGTCATAATTTTGTCATAAATAATAAACTTATATACAATTCGAATCACTGTAAGTGATCATTTACAATTACACTTATATTATAACTGAAATTCAAATCACTATAACATAAACAAGAGTTACAACGAATTATGCATTTCGACGAATGACGTCACATTAAACGTATGTAAGAACTAGGATTCAAACAATTATAAAATAAGCACTAATTACGATGAATTATACAAGAATCACGATGAGTTATACATTTCGACGAATGACGGTACGAAGCTTTTTCTGTATCGGTCATGAGATGCAGAAACAGGATGTAGCTTAGGAATCGGCTGCGAAACCATTCGCGCAGGTCTAGGCCTAACGGGTTCAAACTCAGGCGGGAAAATGTCTCGCAGACGGGGATTCTCGAGCGTCTTAACTCCAAATTTAAGGCACATTTTTTCCCGACGTTGGGCCAAAGATTCCAGCTTGAAACTCCGAAGAAGCTCAATGTATGGCACCTTTGGCGATTTGGAAGTAACAAGGAGGGCTCGGAATTGCAATCTCTCCAACGAATTCGACTGATCCCGTGTCAAACCGAAGTGCCATACCTGACAACAATATTCTAAAGTGGGGCGGATAAAAGACAAGAAATTTTTTAAAAGGTGCTCGGTAGGGACGCCGTAACGGGATAATAATTTTAGGGATCGGATTGCCATATTACCCTTTTTAAGCATGCTGTCGTGCCAGAGGGGCAGAAATTGTGTGACACGATTAGACTGTAGCGATTGGTGAGGTAAGGTAAGGTAAGATACAATTTTATTGACAAATATACATAAATCTCATGTTCTTTAAAAGCGTCAGACGTGCCAGTGGCAGAAAAAAACGACGCACACTGATCCCGATTTGCTTGTAAAAATTATGAATAAAATTCTAGCCCAAGGCATTTTTATTGGGATGACACTTGGTGGTAAGAACAAGCATAATCCCTACATACATCAGTGACAGAATCGGACTGGATTCCGGCACTTTGGGGGAAGTTGGAGGGGGGAGGGGAATTCTGGTGATTGCGATTTAAGGTACTTCCAGATGTACTAGGACAATGAAACTTGGCTGGAACTTTTTAGACTTGACAAGATTGTCGCTTCCCAGATCCGACCATCCCTTAAAATACTCATCTTAACCACAGACTACAAAAAATACTTTTAATTATTTTCGTAATCCCCATGACCCCATGATAATTTTTGCCTCGAGGCTTTTTTTTAGAATTGAATTTCTAGCACCCTTAAATTGTGCGTCTTAACCGAAAACTAAAAAGAAAAGTACTGTTGACCAAACCATATATATTCATGATCCTAAAGGTCCCAGGGTCATTTGCCTCAACGATTTTGATTAAGGTGAATTTCTAGTGCACTTAAAGTGCGCATCATCACATCAAAGTGCACAAACTTGAATACTTTTTACAAATCAATACATTTTCGTGATTTCCGAGGGTCGGTCATCATTCTTATCTCTAGAGTTTTTCTTACGAATTGATAAATTCCTACTTTCATCCTCTTACCCAGCCCTCAAGCTCTTTTTGGGATCCCAAAACCTAAGTGAAGACCAAGTGAAGCAAAAATGTCCGTCTGTCCGTCTGTCTGTAAGCACAATAACTCTCGAAGGGAATGAGACATTTGATGAAACATGTGATAGTCGATTATGAGGTAAGAAGGCATTCTGAGCACGATAGTGAAAACCATTTTCTTGCCGGAAAAGTAGTTCGTCCGGAATCCGGTGAAAACCGGAAAGTTTGTTAAAAGTAAAAGTTTATTTGAAGTTGATTAAATGTTCGATTGAGAGGTAAAAGAACATGCTGAACGTGGTGAAAACCATTTCCTAGCTCGCCTGGAATCCGGCCAAAACCGGAAAATTTGTTAAAAGCAATAGTTTGATTAGCTTACAGATTAAGGGGTAAGAAGAGAGGCTGAGTCTGATATGACAACCTTTTTTTTACCCGGACATATAATTAGTCCGGAATCCGGTTGTAACCGGAATTTTTTTAAGTCAAAGTTTTATTTAAAGTTGATTAGATGTTCTTTATAGGGATAAGGAGATACGTTGGATTCGTTTCTGAATTTTCTTTTTTTGCTGGACTAGTAGTTCACTCGGAATTCGGGCAAAACTGGAAACTTGGCAGAAGTAAAGCAGGAAGTCTTGGTCAGTATCGTCAAAAAGAGATGGCTTATAGAGGTATATCTGAGTTTGGTTTTCTCTGATGATTAGCCTGGCTAAGACTGGATCTGGCGAAGACAAGACCTAATTGTCTGAATCAATTATTAGATTTTGGGATCCCATCGATACCTTTGATCTTGTTTATATTACAGCCGAAAAGTATCAGAGCTTCATGGAACTTTTCAAATGTGACTGTTTCTTATCGGGGGGGGGGGGGGGGGGGGTGTGGAGGGGAAGGCATATGAAATTCTTCGAAAAACGAGCGAAATTGGAACGAGTTAAAACAAAGATTTCACGGTGAAATAGACGAATCATGTGAAGATCTGCATGGCAGCTTTCTAGAACCGATGCTCACATAAGCTCCGCTAATGTGCTTTGGCAAGTAGTATGAGTTCAGAATTGTTCTGATCGTGTTTTACATTGTTCCCACTGCTGGCCACACAGGTTTATGCAAAAATGTTCGTTCTGTTGTTTCTTCTATACCAGGAAATTAATCCGCTCTTTATATGATCCCAAAACGTAAGTGTCGTGATACCCATGATTTTGTAAGACTTGTCCGTCTGTCCGACCTTCATTCTGTCAGCACGATAACTCTCGAAAATTTTGAGATATTTTGTTCAAACTTGGTGTAAGAATCCACTGAGTAAATTAACAGGTCATGTTCGTGGATCCCTGCTACGCCTGCCAGGTTTCATCTTTCTAGCACATCTGGAAGTATCTTAACCCAAAATCACTGGAATCCCCCCCCCTCCAACTGCACCGCAGTGTCGTCTTATTCCCTCCACTGTCGCGCGTGTCACGAGATTTCCGGTTCCCGCTCTCCAACTCCAAGTACAGGTTATGGGTTTGTTCCGGACTTGAAATGGAACGTTGGCATACTTCCACTTTCTAAATTTCGAGTCTCATTCGGATCCAAGCACCCTTTCGAAAGTTATGCATGCCTCAAGATTCCAGATTTGTCTCCCTCCACTCCCCCACCACTGTCGGATCGGGGAAGTCAATCTAATTCTATTTCTGGGTCAGTCTGTTCGAGTCCCTAATATGGCCTGCCAAGTTTCATCGTCCTAACACATATGGAAGTATCTTAACTTCAGATAAGGTTCTGACCCCACCCCCTCCAACTTCCTCCACAGTTCCAGGATCGGGTCCGGTTTCGTCAGTGATGTAGCTAGGGCTTTTGATTGTTTTTCCAACAAGATTTCATCTAGATCCCTCAACTATAAGCGTTTCACAAGATTTTCGGTCTCCCCAACTCCCCCCACAGTCATGGGATCCGGTGAGATATTTTCATGTAGAAAGTTTCACTAACATCCGATCACCCTTTCGAAAGTTAAACATACCTGAAAATTCCGGATTCCCCCTCCCTCCTCTCCCCCCACGATGGTCGGGTCGGGGAAGTGACTATTTCCACGAGCATTTAGTCACCGTCCTAGCTTATGTGGGAGTGCCCGAACTAGTAAATCTGTACCGAAGGGCAGCGAATTGCGACTGAATTGCGATCGCTATATGGCATTTTGCCGAAGGGCAAGTGCCGTAAAAACATTGACTTGACTCTTCCCCGTAACCAGCTCAATCAGCCTACACAGATTCCATAGATTTTCGACTTTTAACACTAATAAGGCACCTCTGGGAACATTCATTCAGCGATATTGTCAAGTTCGGTTGAATTGTCAAGTGCAGGACTGCCGGCAGCTTCAATTAGGCAGCCGGTGCCAAATTGACTGTCGCAGAAGCAAAACTTGTCCTTTGACAGTTTATTCCAGAACTTCTGTCACTTAAAGGTGAACTCCAGAATTAAAAAATAAGGGTTCCGGGTGACCTAGTTCGATACCTGATTTTTTTTTGAATTTTTTGACGTAAGAAGTATTCTAGTGGGTCAACTCCAAGCAGAGATACCTCATAAAGTCTAATTCCATTGGCTCCTTTGATGAGACCCCTCATTCGTTCCGTCATGTTGATGCTGTAGTCTTGCGGGAATGGCACCGACGCCAAAACTCGTAACACAACATCAACGTTGTTTGCAAAAGTGACCCATAGAAGAAATTCTGGAGGTGTTGACTAAATTGTGACGGAATTCCAAACAAAACACAAACAACAAACAAACAGAAAAAGACAGCAGAACTGAGTGGAAAAGAAATGTCCAAGACCAGAGTGTGTTGCTACCCTGGTTGTACGCCCACTGTTGGAATAGCTTTCTTTTCTTGGCCAAGTAGTGTGAGAATAGGGAGCATAGAGAAGAAATTCTGGAAGCTCCATTAAACAACACACAAAAAAGACAGCTGAACTGAGTGAAATGGAAATGTCCAAGACCAGATGTGTTGCTACCCTGGTTGTACGCCCACTGTTGGAATAGCTTTCTTTTCTTGGCCAAGTAGTGAGGAGAATAAATTTTCTAAGTACAGTGCTTGGGAAAAATTTTTCAAGAGCAAACACCAGATTTCTGTCTCCCAACAATTGGAGGCTTCAGATTTTTGTGTGAACACCATGTGAACACTCCTTTGAACCTGATTTTCTGAGTTCCTGTCAGGATTATACAGGAGGACAGTATTAAAAGACTTGCTGAGCATGCAGTGCCAACCATGCTCAATTCATCAGGTTCTCAGGCATCCAGTTTCAAATTCAGTGTCAGTTGCTCCTCCAGATAGGCCAGTGTCAACTCTTGGTGTAACTCCTGCCGTAATAGATCAGGCCCAGGACATCCCTTGCCCAAGTGCTTCGTTCAACTCAACAACCTATGAGTGCCTCTCAGCGTCATGCCACTTGAGTGACCATGATTACTTCTCTGTGACGCTGCTGTGAAGGAAGTTTCAGTTTCATCCCATGGAGCAGAGGATTCTCGCGAGATCTGGTAAGCCAAACGGTTTTTGCAGGTAATTTTTGTCCTGAAAATGCAAGCGATCAAAGTCTGCCAAAATTTTTCCCCAGGAAATACTTCAGGGGTCGCTGGGAGAAGTAGAGTCACAGGACTAGTTGTCCAACAAAAATCTTTGAATTACCTTAAAAGTGGCATCTTTCAACTTAGAAACTTAAAATTTACGCTAGCTGCATTTTTGTTACTTTTCTCTGTAAGTCGGTCAACCAACCTATTTGTCGCTATTGAGTGTTTATTGATCTCATTGGTCAGTTTGAATGAGTTCTACAAAATAATAAGAAAAAAATGCATCTGGCATCTTCCTGTTGCCAGCAACATCTCTCCAATGATGATTTTGATTTTCGCACCCCGCCAAGAACGTAGGTCTGTCAGAAGGAGATCTCACCTCAGTCCTCGGCAGGTTAACCAACCAGCAAACAGAGCCGGTTGAAGACCCAGAAATAAACAGCTTATTAAAAGCTCTGACTCCAAACTTTGTGATGGAACCGGGTTTTAAAGGATCATTCCTGAAGTGTTATACAATAGTTGCATTTTTGCAGATACCATGGTATCTGATACCACAGTCTAAAGTCGTTTTTGCAGTTATTGTGGTATCTGGCCAGTTATTGTGGTATCAGATATTCAGATAGCACGGTCCAACCATAGGAACTGGTCACGGTATTCTAGGCCAAAGCATTTTCTTACTGAATGAACCATTCAGGTAGCATCTAAGAAATGTGGTCAGGGACTTCTAAGAAACTATCTTGTCATACTTCTTGGTGAGGTCACAATTCAATTTTGGGGTAATTCTGATAACTAAATAATTGACGAGCAAATTCAATCATTGATAATGGTTTCTCTTTTAGATTGAAGTGCAGTCAAGCCTTCTGAAATTTAGAATACGGTCAGCCGAGATCAACCCATAGTCAGTACCATCCATAAAGCAAAGGACACAGACGTATGTACCCATGGAACTTTCAGCATCTATAGAGGCTCTGACATCATAACTGTTACAGGAATCAGCATGGCTTGGAAGACAATCACATTAGGTAAGTTTTTAACTCAAAACGTAACTTACAAGGGCTTCAATGGTTTTATATCCAAAGGACCCATGACATCAATAGAAACCTTACTGCATCCAAGTAACTGGTGGCTGTAAATATTTTGCCTGTAGTTAATGATAAGAGTTTAATTTTGTATTATATTTCTTGCTTGAAAGTAGTTGCTGTTTAGGATGGGAATATGTTCAACATTTTGGATATCAGTTTACAAATGCGTCCTCCCTGCAAACATTTGAATGGCTTTTATTCGTATTGCCTTTCTTGCTCGTTACTAGTTGCTACTTAAGATGGAATATTCAGTACCTGAAATCTTTCTTGCCCTGATCCTTGACCAGAACAGTGGATCTGTTTGTGAGAAGCATAAGCTAGAGATTTGATTTGTTTTGATGTTTAAATTTTTGTTCATCCACACCAGAGCAAAATAACACTAGGAAGTACCACCAAGACTTGACCAAATTGACACACATTCAAATAGCAGCGATCCTAGCAGCCTTAGTGGTAGATAACGTCCCTACTAAAACTTTTTGCAACATTGCAAAAATGATACAGCTTCCATTGTTTCCTTGGTGTTTGCAGACCCCACCTTTGCATAAATTTCTTAACCCGCAAGTTTGTCGCGCTTTAAATGCCGCAAGTGTAGTGGGCGGCGCTAACGACTATGGCCCGTTTGCGAAAATAACATTAGGGAGTAGCAGCAAGACTTGACAAAATTGAAAGATACTCGAATAGCAGCGATACCACCACCCCTAACGGTAGAGAATGTCCCTACTGAAACTTATTCAGTTTTCACTAACGCTGGCTCCGATAACTTCATATTCTGAACATTGCAAACAAATGATGTAGCCTCAGTTGTTTCCTCGGTGTGTGCAGACCGCACCTTTGCTTTACTAGAAATTCCTTAACCCGCAAGTTTGTCTCACTTCAAGTGCTGCAAGCATAGTGGGCGGCGCTACAAGTATGGACCATTTGCAAAGCATGGAAAGCGTAGGTCTTGGCGCTGCTCCCTAGTGTTATTGACTTACAAATTTTCAGTCTCTTGTATCATTTTTACTACCTTTCTTGCTCAGAGGCAGTTGCTATTTGGATGAGAGTATTTAATTTCTTACGGTCATTAGTTGCAAAATTCGTTCTCATTACATGGCAAAAAAATTATGTCAACCTTTTCCTCGGTGTGTGGAGACCGCACATTTGCTTACTAGCAAATGTAGCTGACTTGTAAGTTTTGCACCGTCAAATATGATTCACAGTCAGCTCGGCTGAAGGAACATCTATTTACTAGAAATTTCTTAACCCGCAAGTTTGTCTCGCTTTAATTAGTTGGTGCCGTTACGAGAATGGCCCGTTTTATAAAGCATAGAAAGCATAGGTCTTGGCGCTACTCCCTAGCGTTATTTTGCTCTGATCCGCACACAACTTTCAGTCCTTCTTTAATTTTTATTACCTTTCTTGCTCATAGGTAGTTGCTATTTTGGATGGAAGTATTTAATTTGTTACGGATAGCAGTTAGAAAGTTCGTCCTCCTTACATGAGTGTCTTCTTTCATTTGTATGACCTTTCTTGTTCGAAAGTAGTTGCTATTTAAGATGGAAATATTCAATATTGAAATCTTTTCTTGCCTTGGCCATTCATTAAAACAGAATATGGATTTATATGAGTCGCTTTGATGTGGCCAGGTTCGCTTCATCCGCATACAAATTTGTACTGCCTTCTTAAATTTGTATTACCTTCCTTGTTCGAAGCTAGCTGCTATTTATTTTCGATACTGAAATCTTTTCTTGCCTTGGCCATGGATTAGAACAAATTGTGGATTTATATGATCCGTTTTGACGTGTCCAGGTTCGCTTAAAATCTATAATGCCTTCTTTAATTTTGATTACCGTTCTTGCTCAGAAGCAGTTGCTATTTTGGATCGAGTTAATTTTTTTTCGGATATCAGTTAAAAATGAGTCCTCTTTAGAAACTCTTTGAATGCCTTCTTTCACTTTTATGACCTTTCTTATTCGAAAGTCGTTGCTATTTAGGATGGAAATGTTCAGTACCTACATCTTTTCTTGCCTTGGCCATGGATTAGAACAATCAATCAATATATTTATTACCCGTCAAGAAAAACAATGAAGGGCATGTAGCCCTAGTGACCGAGTACAAAAACAAGACCAAAGGTGTCGATGGGATCCAAACAATCTAATATTAGATTCAGACAATCGAGTCTTGTCTTCGCCAGATCCAGTCTTGGATAGGCTAATCATCAGAGAAAACCAAGTTCAGATATACCTCTATAAGCCATATCTATTTTGACGATACTGACCGAGACTTCCTGCCGATTTCCGAGCGAACTACTAGTCCGGCAAAAAAAAAATACAGAAACAAAACCAGCGTATCTCCTTATCCCTATACAGAACATCTAATAAACTTTGAATAAAAGTTTGACTTGAAAAAAAATCCGGTTACAACCGGATTCCGGAATAATTATATGTCCGGGTAAAAAACATTGTCATATACCGACTCAGCCTCTCTTCTTACCCCTTAATCTGTCATCTAATCGAACTTTTGCTTTTAACAAATTTTCCTGGTTTGGCCGGATTCCGGGCGAACTAGTTGTCCGGCGAGAAAATGATTTTCACCATCGTGTTCGGCATGTCTATTTACCCATAAATCACACATTTAATCAACTTCAAATTAAACTTTTACTTTCAACCAACTTTCCGGTTTTCGCCGGATTCCGGGCGAACTACATGTCAGGGTAGAAAATTGTTTTCACATAAATGTTCAGCATGTCTTCTTCCCTAAATCGAACATCTAACCAACTGGAAATAAAACTTTTAATTTTAACAAACTTTCCGGGTTCGGCCGGATTCCGGGCGAACTACTTGTCCGTCGAGAAAATGGTTGTCACCATCGTCTTCAGCATGTCTTCCTACCCTTAAATCGAACATCTAATCAACTTCAAATAAAACTTGTACTTTTAACAAACTTTCCGGTTTTGGCCGGATTCCGGGCGAACTACTTTTCCGATGACAAAATGGTTTTCACCATCGTGCTCAGCTTGTCCTCTTACCCCATAATATTAGCTGTTTCAAAATATTTTGTTTGCCCCTTAATTTGAACTCCCTCCCCCACCCCTAAATGTAGGGCTACAAAGCCCATTTACGAGCTCGACTGGTCCGACGACCCAACCTCACACCAAGTTTCAACAAAATATCTCATTCCCGTCCAGAGTTATCGTGCTTACAGACGGACGGACGGACAACTTTTGCGTGTCATAGGTATCCCTCCACTTACGTTTTTGGATCCCAAAAAGAAAAGAAATAAACAACAACAACAAGAAAAAAGACAATGCACGTAGCAAAACTTTACACTAAACACATAACAAACATAGCTACAGAGTATTGGATGGGAACAGAGGATGGATTCATATGAGGCTTTAGCTGGTGGGATGCTGAGTGTGACAAAATGGTCCCATATAAGAAATGTTTCATGCAGAAGTACAAGTAGCCTAAAAAAGTACAGTAGATGTTATGAGTTGAGTGCTCACATCCCAGGTTTGTGACTTGCACTTGGCTTAACCATGTTTGGAAATGTGAAATATTTAGACAGTGAAAAATGCATTTTTTTTTTCTCGAAAAGTTTTTGTTGTGATGAAAATATGGATGTGACTGAGTTCAAATACAAAGTGTGCTAAGTGTCAATAAAACGGTCATATCTGTCGTGCGTCAATGATCCACAGCTTAATGGGAAAAGAAAGCTTAATGAGCTGTGAAGTTGAAATAGAGGATGGGTTTGCTATAGGGAGACAACATCATCAACCAACTATATTCAGACATTAATTTACATTCTAATTGAAGTTTTTAATTGCAGGATAATGAACGCCTGACCTTCGTCAGACTTAGAAGTGTGTCTCATAATCCCTTGGACGCCAGTTACAATGAAAGAGCTGATTGGGTCATCATCAGTCAAGTATGCACCGGAATGAACAACATTTAGTGTTTAGTGGTTGAGAATGTTCAAAACTGGTTAAGTAAAGAATAATACAGTGTTCCTTCCAATGCTTCATTGTATGCTATAGCATAAATTAAAGTATATTCCTTGCCATCTTATGTCTTTGTAAGCAGTCAGTCTGGTCTTTATTGTATGCTGCTGTCTTACTAAAGCAGTGTAACATAATCAGATAGCCTACTTCTCTGAGTAAATGTAATTTGTCGACTAATACAGTTTATGAGCTCTTGATGTTTGTCGGAGCTCAACTAAACCCTGTAGTGTGAGGCAAGGAACCACAATGCTAATACTACCAAGGGCTCATCATTCACAAACTGTCGCCTTGTTTTTAGGGCATCACGCTAGGGTCCATTGTTGTCGTTACTGATTGTATTCTTAGAGAATTACTATTTGCAATGATGTTCCTTTTATAAGTATTAGGTCGCTATGGTCTGTAAATGTTGAGGTAAGCTCTGTCAAATGTTGATCGTCCACAGTGTTTAGAGAGACCAGCAACGTACATAAAACCCCAATTCTACACCCAAACCTGTAACAAAGGTGCCAAAACATTCCTATGGGCACCATGTGGTAGGTTCAAAGCACAACATAATGTTTGATGACTACAGTGTACTAGTAGCTACAGAGGACTAAAAGTTCCTAATTATCAAGAAAGAGACTACTAAATCTCTGCTACACAGCTAGATAGACTTGGTCCCTTTCTCAGAGGGTTACTGGTCAGTATGATTTGCCCCAGACGGTAAAAGATCACGAGATTCAACTGTAGAGAACTGAATTCATCTTCTTTGAACTGGTACATCTTAGCCTAAAAGGCATGGGGGGGGGACTGTTTTTCCAAAGTGGGGCTTAGTCCAGAGTAAATGGATGGTAAGTTTGGGAGTGGATTGGGAAATAAGAAAATTAAGTTACATTCTGGTCGGGAACTGTTTTTGTAAAGAGGGGCTTAGACCAGAGGAACTGAAACGGATGGTAAGTTTGGGAGTAGGTTGGGAAACAAGAAAATTGAGTTACATTGTGGTCCTTAGTTTCGGCATATGTGTGGTTCACACGGGGACGATTTGTTTCATTTACTGTGTTGATATTTTAAGCTGAAAGATTTTAATTTTTTTTAAAATACTAACTTTTGGTGAGAATCAACGGGAGCGAACAATCTGATTTGTTTCTCGAGGGAAAAAAAAACATTCCTGGCCTTTGTAGGTAAGGGAGGTTCCTTCAGGTAGTCTATGTAGGATCGGGAGTGTTTTTTTTGAAAAGAGAGTTTTCTCCTTTTGGTGTTTTATATTGTGTTTTCGAGAGTTTTCTATTTTGTTTTCCTTCCAGGCTTTTCGGGAATCAATTTTTTCATTCTTAATGTGATCAGGGGCTTCATTTTTAGAGAGCAGAGGTGTCATTTCAGGTCATCAGCTGCTTAAAAAGATCAAAGTTTCTTGATCAAAGTACTGTAAAAAAAAATTGCAGTATTTGATACTTGGATCAATCTTGCCTTTATTGAGATAAGATCATCCCTAACTCGGATTGATTTTATCACAATAGAAATAAGATTATTCCCAGTAGCAAATACTGGATCCTTATTAGGTGCGTTCTTTGTCATAGGAGTTCTCAACGGTGGTCTCTGGTTTTTCTTATAAGCCGTTTTTGTATCCACCGGTGACTTCTCACCAGTCTTATAACCCGTTTTTGAACTAACCAGTGTCCGGTTTTATCTCACCGGTGGGGACTAACCAGAACCTGCTTGTGAGCCCTGCTGCAGCGAGGAGTTCGCCGGTTTTCATCAACTCACAGGTGAACTAAAAGAACGCAACGCGTTTTAAGGGAAGAACCGGACACTGGTGACTAAACACCAGAGACAGCCTGGAGTGCAACGAACGCAGCTATTCACAGAAACTTTTTACAGTGTAGGTGAGAGACCAAAACTGCTTACCATAATTTCCAGTGTTTCCACGGGCAGCTACCCCCTGGGTGCTGGGGGCAAACAACGCCGATGAATAGGATAGGCAATGGGTAGGTATGGTGCGCTGAATGTTGGGCCTTAACCACAAGGTTGAGAGTGACTACAGTGAAATAAATATAAACACAGAGTCTCAAACAACCTTGTAAAAAAGGTGCCAGAACAATGAGGAGGGTGACAGAAGTCAAGGTGAAGTCAGCTCATCTGAGGATCACTCAGTCCGGTTGTTTGATTACCTTGGTAGTGAGAATGCCAACACGACTTCTAATTATCAGCAAACATCACACGTTGTCGGACTTCAAATTTGTCGCCAAAATCGTTCCCGCAAGACCGCCAAGTGGACCTAGCAGGGTTGCCAACCACGACTATTTTTTTCGCCGTTTTCTCTGGTAATAATTGATGCGCCAGCACGGGACTTCGGCAATGGATTCCCTTGACCCATTGTGGGTCTCTGACGAATTTTAGGTCTAATTCTGGAGTTCCCCTTTAATGTGTCATGTACAGTGCTTCGGCTTGCCGGGAAATCTCAACGGAGTTTCCTGGTCCTTTGTTTTTTGTTAGACCGACACTACGCTTAAAAGCCGTTTGCAGTTTCCATCGAATATGGTCAGTTCATGTGGTACCATATATTCAGATACCATGGTCCCGACCGTGGTATCTGAAAAATCCATATCACTTTCATCATCACCAACAAAGTAGGCTGGTTTTTTTTTATAATTAGTAGGGAAGAAGTTTGTCACTTGGGATGTAAGGGGATATTAGCTTTTCTTTTGGGATGACTTCGAAAAGGGCGTGGCAGTTGCCGTTTTTGCAAAGCAACCATGGCATCAGATACCACGGTAACTGCAAAAAACGACGAAATGCAAATCAAGTTACCGTGGTATCTGATACCATGGTATCTGCAAAACGCAACCAGTGTTCCTTGTCGTATCTCAAGCATCGACACCATATTAGTTTCTGTTGTTCTTGCTTTTGTCTTACCAGTCTTGGGTCATTTCTGTTGGATTTGTCACAAAGTCGCGAGGTCAATTATCCGTAGCTCAAACTAGATGATGAAAAGAGTTGATTTATATCGAGGAAGACGGGGAAGGAATCGTGACCAGTCGATAGGATTGATAATTGTGTGAACACAACTGTACTTCTTCTTTCTGTGAGACCTGAGACCTGAGTCAATATCATTAAAAAGTATCAGAACTCAAATTGAAGTTCAATGGGTCCTATTTCTTGGCCGACTTTTTCTTGGCATTTATCATGGTTAATGGACCCAGAACAGAGTATTGGAAGGAATCGATGCTGCAAAAAATGGAGCGGTTAATTTTACATCTTATTCACACACTAGTGCACTTGGCTATCTGTAACGGAAACAATTAGCATAAATTCATAGTTGAAACTTAAAACTGTTTTTTTTTTTAAACAAAATGGATTTTCTTGATGTGAAGATTGACAGTTTATTGAGAAGAGACTTCGATTTACGAGAAAAAAACACCCAAACAAAAACACCACCTTTCGAGTCTAGCTTGAAATCTTGAGAAGAAAAAAAATTCCGCTACTATGCTTCCATCAGTCTGGATCACTCTCTACTGCAAGTGTGAAAAATCTGTCGGTACGTAAGGGATTAAGGGAACATAAGTTTTACGTATCAGTCTGAAGGGACCTTAAAAGATCCCTGTTTTCACAACTCCGGTGACGACATGCGCGTCCAATCAATACTCTTAGAGCGCATGCCACCCTTGTAACAATAACAATAGCAACTATTAATTACTATTTCCATTCCAACCCAACGATAAGTTACTAGCTGACAGTTCCAACCTTCTCGAAATAGTAACTCATAGTAACTATTTGCTTACCATGCTCGGGAGCGTAGTAAGCTTGGTTCGATTACCCGTGGAATGATATATTGTTGAAAATAGAAAAATACATTCCAGCCTTGAAGCCAAGAAGGCAAAGTTCGTGACATCATTCGTAGTAGCTACGCCAATTAGGGTGGAACACGCTCTTGATAAATAACTTGACATGCTGATGAAGAATCCCTATGTACCCAGCGGAAGAGCCGGAAGCATCACCACAGCTGTCCCCAAAGAATACTGTTTATTGGATGAAATAGGAATTGAGTCATAGTTCGGGCAACGTTTCTCGTTCATTCCTTTCGGAATCTCCGGTCATTGTTGGGGTTTCACCTCGGGATACCCGCGACTTATTCTTTATCCACCATTTCAATCCAAAAGCAATTTCGGGCCTGGCGTTTTGCCGACCGAATTATCTCACCGTTTACCATATTTCCAAAACGTAATTCATTTTATCGGAATTTCTATGGCACTTGAGCTTACTCAAGTGCCATATAGCGATCATAATGTCCGTCTGTCTGTCCACATTTTGCTAGTTTGGGCACTTCCACGTGACCTAAGACGATAAAACTTGGCACGCATAGCAGGGACCCAACCGGATTAACTTGGAAATAATCACTTTTTTGATCCGACCATCAATGGGGGAGTGGCAAGATGGGGAATCCGGAAATTAGTAACATTCATAACTTTGGAAGGGATAATGGGGCGTGCATTAAACTTAACAGGTGTCAAGAACAAGTGTCTTGGATGTTCATTGTCAAATTCGGATCGGATTCGATAACTGGGGGGGAGGGGGGAGCTGGAGAGGGACACCCGAAATCTCTTGAAACGCTTTTTCTAGTTTTTGTCCGACCCTTAACCCTTTCTTCACACTAGTATAGCACTGCGCGTCGATGAGTCATTCTTTCTTCACACTAGTATAGCTCTGCTCGTGGATGAGTCATTCTTTGCTTTAGTCCGTACGGAGAGAGCTAGAACAATCGAAGGTCGAAGGGGTTGGTATAATATGTTGTTGAACCTTAGTAGGGGTTGATCTAGTTCAGGCACTTCCACACAAGCTAGGACGATGAAACTTCGCAGGCGTATCAGGGACCTGACCAGATTAACTTACAAATAATCACTTCCCCAATCCGACTTTCCCCGGATCCAGAAACTAGGAACAACGGTAGCAAAAGCGGAGCAGAAAGTAGCAAAAAGAGCACTGCCCAAATGTGGTATCGATCCACGGACCTCTGTGGTGTAGGTACACCGCTTTACCACGGTGCTACGACTTGATGTATTGAGAAGCGAATGCGGGATTAGATACGGTTTAAAGATTAGAAGGAATGCTAAACGCTAACCAGAGCAAAATAACTAGAGCTATTTTGCTCTGATGCTAACTAAAATTAAACTAAACAGATCTCGTGAAACGCTTCCACATAAGCTAGGACAATGAAACTTGGCAGGCATATCAGAGAACCGACCAGATTAATTTGGAAATAATCACATTCCAGATCTGATCATAGTGGGGGGAGTGGAGGGCGGAAATCCGGAAACTATTGACAAGTATAACTTTGGAAAGGGTAATCGGACATGCGTGAAACTTGACATGTGTCAAGAAAAAGTGTTTCGGATATTCAGTTTCAAATCCGGACCAGGTTCGATTCCTGTGGGGGGAGGAGCTGGAGGGGGCACCGGAAATCTGCTGAAACGCTTCCACATAAGCTAGGACAATAAAACTTGGAAGGCAGATGAGGGAATCGACCAGGTTAACTTGGAAATAATCACTTCCCCGATCCAGTCATCGCAGGGGGAGTTGAGGGATGGGGAATCCGGAAACTAGAATCATACATAACTTTGGAACGGGTAATCGGACATGCATGAAACTTGACAAGTATGAAGAACAAGTGTCTCAGATTTTCAGTTTCAAATCTGGCACGGATCCGATAACTACACTGTAAAGTAAAATACCCCTCTTTTTGTGAAATACGTTGCAAATGACACGGATTCCGTTTGCCAAACTTTACTTTCTGAGCTTTAGAAAGGGCACACATCGTCAGATCAGGTTGAAAGATAGTGGACTGTGGGAGTACTTGTAAGAGTAAGGCAACGTTACAAATAACGCTAGAAAAGGAAATTTATTTTCGTTCGATTTTGCAACTGGAAAACTCTTCAAACAAAAAGGTTACCCTGGTCTTTTTGGGATCCCAAAACGTAAGTGGAGGGATACCTATGACATCGCAAAAGTTGTCCGTCTGTCCGTCCGTCCGTCCGTCCGTCCGTCCGTCCGTCCGTCTGTAAGCACGATAACTCTCGAAGGGAGTGAGATATTTTGATGAAACTTGGTGTGAGGATTCGTTGGGTCGTCGGACCAGTCAAGTTCGTAGATGGGCTATGTAGCCCTACATTTAGGGGTGGGGGAGGGGGTTTAAATTAAGGGGCAAACAAAATATTTTGAAACAGCTAATGTGATAGTCGATTATGGGGTAAGAAGACATGCTGAGCACGATGGTGAAAACTATTTTGTCATCGGACGAGTAGTTCGCCCGGAATCCGGCCAAAACCGGAAAGTTTGTTAAAAATAAAAGTTTTATTTGAAGTTGATTAGATGTTCGATTTAGGGGTAGGAAGACATGCTGAAGACGATGGTGAAAACCATTTTCTCGAAGGATAAGTAGTACGCCCGGAATCCGGCCGAAACCGGAAAGTTTTTTAAAATTAGAAGTTTTATTTCGAGTTGATAGTTTGATAGTCGATTATGGGGTAAGAAGACATGCTGAGCACGATGGGGAAAATCATTTTGTCATCGGACGAGTAGTTCGCCCGGAATCCGGCCAAAACCGGAAAGTTTGTTAAAAGTGAAAGTTTTATTTGAAGTTGATTAGATGTTCAATTTAGGGGTAGGAAGACATGCTGAAGACGATGGTGAAAATCATTTTCTTGACGGACAAGTAGTTCGCCCGGAATCCGGCCAAAACCGGAAAATTTGTTAAAAGCAAAAGTTCGAGTAGATGACAGATTAAGGGGTAAGAAGGGAGGCTGAGTCGGTTTATGACGATGTTTTTTCTACCCGGACATATAATTTTTCCGGAATCCGGTTGTAACCGGATTTTTTTTTAAGTCAAACTTTTATTCAAAGTTGATTAGATGTTCTTTATAGGGATAAGGAGATACGCTGGTTTTGTTTCTGTATTTTTTTTTGTTTGCTGGGCTAGTAGTTCGCTCGGAAATCGGCAGGAAGTCCCGGTCAGTATCGTCAAAATAGATATGGTTTATAGAGGTATATCTGAACTTGTTTTTTTCTGATAATTAGCCTGTCCAAGACTGGATCTGGCGAAGACAAGACTCGATTGTCTGAATCAAATATTAGATTTTTGGGATCCCATCGACACCTTTGGTCTTGTTTTCTCACGAACTTGCGTCGCCGAATTCTATTGGCTCTCCTCTGCTACGATATGGTCATGAAGGCTTAAAATGACTCCTTTTCGGTTTAATTGAAGGTCTATATCTTGAAAAAAAAAAAAAAAAATCTGCCCACTTCAACGTTTTTACAAAAAGAGTTTCAGCTTGATGGCTAGTTTGTAACATTTTCTGTGAAAGTTTTTGTAAAAGAAACTGTTTTGAGAACTGTTTTAAGATCCGTTGAACAAAGTATAGGTTGCAAAAACGTTTCTGCAATAAACGTTTATGGACCTTGAACCCTGAGTTCGAACTTTTTGCGGAGGCTATGTATTCGTCAATTCAGTTTCAGAAAACCCTACAATCGGAAACCACAATCGGGAAATTATGTGTTTCGATCAGAGGCATTACTAGACAAAATATTTCGGGGAAGGGGGGAAGGTAATTACCAACTGGCTGGTCGTTTTACCGACAGTTTCAGCAGAGATACCGACAGTTTTTAAGAATAAGGCATGTTTTGACGAAAAATCGACTGTTTTGAAGATTGAAAACTTTGTTTTTGTATTGACTGTATCCTTTTGACTATTTCCACAAATTGAATGACAACCTCCCCCCCCCCCCCCCATTCGTAGTGCCCCTGGTTTCGATTCTTGTTCTTGTTATCGCTTTGCTTTTAATTTTTACAACATCACTTTGATATCCATGTTTTATTGGGTTCTGCGGTAAATAGATAAAATTCATGAGGTAAAAGCCAAGAAAAGAGCGTAGCTTGGTCGACAACCAAGGTCATTCAACAGGAAATAATTTATATATAATTTAGGGAAACATAAAAACCGTAAAAAACGGTCGAAGTGATCAAACTTTTCTGAAAACAGATAAGGGCATACACGAAATAACTTAACACTGTGAGATACGGGACTTCCTAAAAGTGTGTTCTCGCCGTTCCCCGAGGACTCCTCGGGGAATCGAAGGGAACGGCGAGAATAGAAGGAGTCACTCCACGCGGACTCCGCCTAGGAAAACAACGAGAACACGGAGAATGCTTCTAAAATGGATTTTGTTCGAAAAAAAGAACGTCCAGTTGACGAAATTACTAGATCCACTTTATTTTGGGATTTGTTTATTCTGATTCTTTTTAATTAATTTTACATTGCACAAACACTGGCAAAAATTGATTCCCCTCGGAATATGAAAGGGAGTCCTTTTTGACGATGGTGATGATAATCAGAGCATTTCCCGCCCGTGGGGACTCGGGAGAATAGCGGGAGTGGTTCCCCGGGACAAACAAAAACGCGAGACCTGAGGGAACGGCGAGAACACGCCTTAAGTGAAGGCGTTTGTGAACCTGCAATTGGCTGGAAAAGGTATCCTAACTTTTTTTTGATCGTATGATTACATTTTTCGTATAGGTGTTTGAAAAGATATTACAGCTTAAAGTCTTGAAACTCTTATTACAAAAGCGAATTATGTTTTCTATTGGTTGGTTTTGCATCAAGCATCATAGCCAATCAAAAGTAGAAAAGACTAATTTTTTCTTTAAAAAAGCAATTAACATTTTACTTTCACAACTCTGCTAGAAAAATATTATTGAACTAGTTGGCAACATTTCTACCATTAACAGGCTCATAATTGTCATCATACGCCGATAAGTATCTGTTAACTCGGGAATCTAAATCAAAAGTCCTTTACCTCCCGCTGTTAAACTCATTTTGTTAGCTCCCTTCCATGAAATAAAATTCCGTTTTCTTCTTGTTTATCGTGCCATCTTTCAAACTGAAAAGTGCGTGAATTGTGACTCATCATTATGGAGGAGTTACATCATTATATAAATTTGTCAAAAAGGACAAAGATGATCTGGAGTTCTGCCAGAGTAAGTAAATAACTTAATCTCTGTTTTTGTTTTCTTTGTTAGCCTGTCTCAGACCAACTGAATGCTGATAAGCTACAATCCTATTTGCATAAGCGTAGTGAAGAAATGATTTCTTAATTCCCTTGATTAATTTCTTTTGATAATTCTTTGAATAACTTCTGAACTCTTTCTAATACCAATCTAATTTAATACCAATCAGTTTTACTTTCACCTGACTAACTTACCTGACCAAACCCAGCAAATCAGCATTAGAACTTAGCCTAGTCTGGTGAATGCTATGCTATGTCACCTGAAAGGTTGAGGTGTAAATACTGTGGATATGAATTCTACAGTGAGTTGTAGCTTGAGAAACATTAGGCGATAGATGTTTCGTTCACGTGGAGATTGACCGAGATACGCTTTTCTGCCTTTTTTTTTTCAGAAAAGATTTTGTATAGTAGTTTTGTAAGTCAAGTTTGGAGGTCCACATCCAGTTGGTTCATCCTTCTGATACTGCAGTGATACTGTGAATCCCCCATTTTCTTGTCCTGGTCTTGTCTTGGGGTTTTTAATCCTACTTCATCTTCTGACACTGCATCCCTTCCTTTAGAAAATGGGGGATTCACAGTATCACTGCAGTATCAGAAGGATGAACCAACTGGATGTGGACATCCAAACTTGACTTACAAAACTACTATACAAAATCTTTTCTGAAAAAAAAAGGCAGAAAAGCGTATCTCGGTCAATCTCCACGTGAACGAAACATCTATCGCCTAATGTTTCTCAAGCTACAACTCACTGTAGAATTCATATCCACAGTATTTACACCTCAACCTTTCAGGTGACATAGCATAGCATTCACCAGACTAGGCTAAGTTCTAATGCTGATTTGCTGGGTTTGGTCAGGTAAGTTAGTCAGGTGAAAGTAAAACTGATAGGTATTAAATTAGATTGGTATTAGAAAGAGTTCAGAAGTTATTCAAAGAATTATCAAAAGAAATTAATCAAGGGAATTAAGAAATCATTTCTTCACTACGCTTATGCAAATAGGATTGTAGCTTATCAGCATTCAGTTGGTCTGAGACAGGCTAACAAAGAAAACAAAAACAGAGATTAAGTTATTTACTTACTCTGGCAGAACTCCAGATCATCTTTGTCCTTTTTGACAAATTTATAGAATGATGTAACTCCTCCATAATGATGAGTCACAATTCACGCACTTTTCAGTTTGAAAGATGGCACGATAAACAAGAAGAAAACGGAATTTTCCTTTACCTGTCCCTCAGCCTCCCATACCATCTCAATTCCCAGTTTTTGTTGTTGATGATACTGATATTGGAGAAAATGTTTGTTACTATTTTCCTGATGTGACTGTTGAGCGGGAAGAAGCAAAGCTTTTCCTTAAGTAAGTAATTTATTTATGACCCACCATTTTGAAAAGGCAGAGTAAATGAAGAAAATAAACAAAACACATTAACACGCAGAAAAAAGATAGGCTACTTAATTTTTTATCTTCAGTCAGGAAGCAGTGGACGACTTTGTGCGCTGGTTGGGCCCTGTGGTCCATGATTTTTGAAAGCGATGAGGAAACATCCCAAAGGGTCACACTTGTGTAACGATTGTTATGCAAAGTACATTCTAGAAAACCTGACTCTCCAGACCGTGAGCCTCGAAATCTAATTTTACCAGCCTTATAAAAGACACACGGCCAAGCGAAACCGTCAGTTGTGATTTGGATTGCTTGCAACACTTGTCAGAGTGACGGTGTAAGTATTGGGCTGTGTCGGGCTTTATAAGGTATGGTTCAGGTCAGTCATTTAAGGTCTTGACTTCCGATGTGTTGTTCAAGTTAGTCGGTTAGGGTTAGCCTGGTCTGACCAAGCTCATATCTCATGTTGGACTGACAGATCCCTTCTGGGTCTTTAACTCACTTTTATTATTTACCTTTTCAAGAATATACTTATATTTCGTACTCGAGCTTCCTAAGGTTTTCTCCGGGTGGTCCGCGTAAAGGGTTTACGGTGGACCATCGGTACACTGTACACGCCCCAGAAACCCATCTCGGCTACCATGCTATCAGTTACTGGCAAAACTCGGTTTGCCAGTAAAGCGGGGCGCTACAGTTATTTTGGTGACAGCAGTAAATTCGGAGTTACGCCTCTAAGGGTTTGTGAAATAACTAGTTTGCCTCAGAAGCTCGAGAGACTTTGTTTTCAAATTTTTTGGATTTATGCGACGATTTTCGTCAGGACTCGTGAGGGCGGTCCGGAAAGAATGCAATCTTTGCATTGCAGAGTTTGACCTGAACCTAGCCTTGTTAGGATATTATTTTTTGTCGTAGGTGACAGGACTTTATTTTTTTTTGTATGACGGTTTATGTCTTTCCTAGTCGGTAGAAAATATTTGTCGGTCAAATTTAGTCTCATACGACCCTAAAAATGTATTAATCTGCCCCGGAAATAAACTTTGGCGGAAACCTATGCGTGGCCCGAAAAAAAAAAAAAAAGATCCCCATCCGAACAAGGAAGAATGCTAGTGGCAGGCATAGGCTAAGAGTCCTTGCCGATCACCAGTTTGCAGGAACAGTTTGAAGAAACAGCAACTAACTTTGCAGCTCCTACTCAGTAGTACCCCACATTTATGAACAAATCGGGATTTCTGTGAGCGCGAGGGCCTACTATTTCTGCGGCAAAAGAGACAACATCGTTTCCATCAGACACGCAATGCAGTTCTAGTCTCATTATGCCCTGTTCTTGGAACATTTTTTCGGCTCACGGAAACAGGATATTTTGGGTACCGAGTAGGCTGTGACATAAGACGAAAATCTTACTCGTTCGGTGGAGCAACTGGATCGGAGATAAACACAGGCAGGGACAAAACGCTAAAATTAGCCCTAGTGAAGATGTCAAACAAGTGGTTCGGAGGGAAGGTAATATGCCAGTAGAACAATTTATGGGGCCTGACGCAAAGGTAACAGAAAACATTTTTACTTTCTCTTGTTCTAAATGACTATGAGGAAGGCCGTGGTGTGAAACCGTGATAACGAGAAACACGTCACAGGGAACAAGAACAAAACGGGCAGGTGGATCAAGTGAGAGGGCCGAGTGACATCATGAGAGCTATGACCAGGGACTCCGACTAGGCAGTTTTTAGGGCGTTCGCCCAGGAAAGTAAATTCTAGGTGATTTTACTCGGATGTATGTTTTTTTTTCCCGAATGCTTCATGTCTATGTCTAAATTTTAAGACTATGATCGTTCGGTAGATTTAATTCCGAGGAAGATTGTTGTTTGTCTTCTGTTAACAAAGGCTATGTTGAGCCAGGAAAAGCTAATTCCGAATGATCTTATCAAGTGGAAAGGATCTATCCCACTTTGTTTCAGTACGAAAGTCCAGCGTACCAGGCTTATGAAGGTACAAGGCGATTCCGGGAACTAGGCTAAAATGTATGTATTTAGCTAGGGAATCACAGGAATTTTTGTTAAGCTATTTTAACAGGCAATCCGACACAGCCCAAACAAGCAAATCTGCCCTCAAAATCACAACTGGAGACCTGGTGAGAGAACAGAACATTTTTAATTTCTCTATTTGCAGATCTTGCACAGTAATTTTTCGCCAGGTAACAAGCAACGGGTACCACTTATTTGTTCCAGGACGCAGCGCAGAAGCATCCAAAGTTCAGTACCAGCGTCGGAGTGCAAGGGACAGAGAGACCAGACAAAGAACTTACAAAAATTACGAGTTAAGTAATTTGTTTCTATAGACCTATTTTTTTTTGCCTCAAGGAAATTGGCATAAGCGCATGTTTCGATACGCCCAAAATTAGCCAGCGCTTGATTAAGAGCGGTTGTGACAAAGGCCTGGTAGTGATCAATCATGAATTAGTCATTCGAAGGCCGCTACAAAAAGGTGATTGAACTAAAAGTGGCGAAAGATACCACGGTTATAATAGGCGATGGTACAATGGCCGGGTAGGCTGAAATTTGTGAAGAATGATTTGAGCCGTGTTTAGGTAATGAGCAGAACGTTAAATTTATAACGATTCTCTGAGCCGTGGTTAGACCACGAGTCGTTTAGTGCGTGCTGTTTTTTCGTCATGAGCCACTCCTTCGCGACATGAAATTGTATTTCTTATCACCAGTTTAAGGATTCAGGAGAACGAAATCCTGATGAGAGAGCACCCTGAGAATCAGTTAAAGAAATTAAACGGTGTTGACCTCCAATAAGTAAGAATTTAATAAGGATAAGAAGAAAAAACGACAGAGACTGAAAGAAATCTGTTCTTGGCGTATCTGTTTTGCTTTACATCGTGTTAAGCAAATGTAGGGAGTTAGCAGGTAGGGAAATGATGCAGTTTAAACATCGTTTATCTTGGTCTTTCTCTAAAGCTATGCTACCTCATGGGAATGTCGGTTTAACAGTTTCAGGTTTCGGAAAACAAGATTTGTCCTTTCATCCATCTGCAAATTCAAAGGGGAGTGTCATGTTTTTTTTGTTTCTGGTCTGTCAAGTTTTACAGTCGGTAACGACTGTGGTTGTAACCGCAATTTGTCGGGGTGAAAGTTGAGATCAAATAAGACACCACAGACTTCGGCGAATATATTCGTCGGTTTTATAGGCAATCAGTAAAGGGGCCCAGGCGGCATATTTTGCCGGATTTAAGAGATTCCAAGTTAGCGAATCCGCCATGGCATTATAAGGCTCAGGGGTTTTGCGAGAAAAACCAGGTTTCTAGGTAGTTCCAGAAGGAGGATAGCTACCTAGGGTAACGCTTGTATGCGTTAAGTTGCTGGATTGACCTAGGATTTTCGGTTTCATTACTTTGTAATAAACCAGGTAGTCGGAGCGCTTCGCATTCGGATAAATTTGTTTGAAACCTCCACTGCGGGATGGCCACTCGAGTGGATAGTCAGGTTTAGGTAAATATATCAGGACGGCACGAACACGTTAGTTTCGGGAAAAGTCTGTTGGGTTGTCTAGGTGCATGTCGGGCAAGATTGTACGAAGTTGAATAATCTCGAGTATTCAACAGTTAGAACAAGGGTGATTTCTTTCCTTTTCAAAAAAGTTCGGAAAATTCGATCGTTTCGGGGAAACTTTTGCAGCTTTGGAAGCTGTCAAGGGAAGGCGAATTTGAAAATGAAAACCCTAAGGTTCATATAACAGAAGCACAGGAATATAACTCTACGTAATGTAGAAATTCGTCGGACAAGGTAAACGTACCAGCGAAGTACTTTCCGAGACGGGAGAAAGTGCGGATAGCTGAGTCACAGGTTATGACAAGCAGGATTGAAATGCTGGATTAGATCCAAAGTAGCATCCGGAAAACGTAACGGACCTCATAAGCGGATGTCGGATATGTATTTTTACAAGCCGGAATGAGGGATTTCCGGTGGTGTTTTTTTTGTTTTTTTTTCGCGAATTTTGCGAGGCGGAGAAGTGTAGAACAGAGTATTTTTCAGGGTAGATTCCAGTTTACGGTACCAGAAACATGAAAAATCTAAGGTGAGCTAAGTCATGTAAGCCACAGATGAGATTTAAATTTGGTTATTTTTATGGAAAAATAATTATCTGGAGTATTCCCAGGATTTGATTTTTATTTTTTTTTCCTGGTAGCCTACAGGGGTACCGCGAATGTTACTTGTAAAGAGACTGAAAATACTTCACATAAGAAGAAATCATAGCATACATGTGCAAAGTATTTTTTTTTTTTTTTCGATTTTGCACCATTTCTTTGACGATATGCAGGAGAAAGTTGAGTTTTACCAGTTATTTCTTTTCTTTCGGCTGATATCAAACAAAATGGGGATAGTCAAAGCAAAAGAGACAATTTTCAGTTTCTAAGAAATTGTTTTATTTAGGAAGTTTTCAACTTCAGTTTAATTAATTTAGCCCCATTTTTTAGAATGTTTAAGCTAGAGCAAACACAGGACTGGTTTGCTTGCTAGTTTTATCAGTTTTTCTAGGAATTTTTTAGCTGGGAATTTTTTATTTCAGGAATTAGTTCATGGATGTATTTTATGTTCAGAACAAGTTGAACAGTATTGCAAACACATATACCTTTCGGTAGATTCTGACGTCTCGCAGTATGCCTGTGACGACATTCGGGATTGGATGGGTACTATGCAAGTGCCAGATACGTCGAAATTTGTATACTTGCAAAGGAAGCTTTGCTGCTTAATATACGAAAAACGTACGGTATTTACATTTTACGGTTCCACTCATGATATTTTTTTTTTAACGTCAAATCTTTCGGTAACCTGAAAGAAGGAAAAATGATGGTTTCGTTTGAACTTAAGTTGTTCCATTCATGGCTAGTTGAACCAGATTGAACGAGCTTGGAAATGATATCAAACATGGCAGTAACAACAGCAGTTCTGCAGTTTTTTTCTCATTGTTTGCTAGCGATTACTGTACTCCAGTAAATGAGCTAGTTGGTTTTCCGATAAAGGGTCGGAAAACCTGTCAAGTTTATAATTGTCACAATCAGATCGACAGTATAGTACTATACGAACAAGAAGTACACAATTATTTTTTTTTGTCTTGAATGAAAAGTTCAGGGTTAGAACTGTGTTCTAGCAGTTACGTGGGCCAAGACAGTATGTGGCCAGCGCGATATTACTGTGTGTTCCAAATGATACCGCTGAACATTTTTAGGAAGCTGGCTTCGAAGTTTTCGACGTCAACGCCAGCTATGTCTCTTTTCTGTCTGTTCGAGCAACCCGAAGAGGAATGGTACTGGACAACATGGACGGCGCCACTGAGGAACAATCGCGATTCGAATTAAAAATTTCGATCAGCTTGTTACCTGTGCAGGGTTTTCACCAGGGGAAGATTCGAGGCACATGGCAGTTGGTCAGGCAGAGTCAGCAGGGGTGGAGTTTTTTTTGTTTTCTGGGGTTACATTTTGGAGACTTCAAGGGATGAAGTCATCTAAGTGTGGGGATATGTAACGATTGTTATGCAAAGTACATTCTAGAAAACCTGACTCTCCAGACCGTGAGCCTCGAAATCTAATTTTACCAGCCTTATAAAAGACACACGGCCAAGCGAAACCGTCAGTTGTGATTTGGATTGCTTGCAACACTTGTCAGAGTGACGGTGTAAGTATTGGGCTGTGTCGGGCTTTATAAGGTATGGTTCAGGTCAGTCATTTAAGGTCTTGACTTCCGATGTGTTGTTCAAGTTAGTCGGTTAGGGTTAGCCTGGTCTGACCAAGCTCATATCTCATGTTGGACTGACAGATCCCTTCTGGGTCTTTAACTCACTTTTATTATTTACCTTTTCAAGAATATACTTATATTTCGTACTCGAGCTTCCTAAGGTTTTCTCCGGGTGGTCCGCGTAAAGGGTTTACGGCGGACCATCGGTACACTGTACACGCCCCAGAAACCCATCTCGGCTACCATGCTATCAGTTACTGGCAAAACTCGGTTTGCCAGTAAAGCGGGGCGCTACACTTGCATCTTGAATTTTGAATTTCTCTGTCAATGTATGGTTATGACATAATTTCGTTAAGTGGAGCAGGTGCTTCGCATATTTAAAATAACATGATCTCATCTTTTTAATCTTCAGTATTAAGCTTCAATATCTCCACACAGTCAGTAAGAAGGCTTCTGATGAAATTATTGCTGGAATTCAGAAACTTCAACCTTTATGTCAAGCACATTGTTCTAGTTCTGACCCAGAAGTTTATGTTTATGTTCCATTTGAGTGGCTGGACTCAAAGGATGAGAGAATTGTTTTTTACCATTGCAACCTACATCTACCAACAGTTTGACCATATTGCTTTACAAAAGAGTTTTTTCAAGTGGAGAGGAAGAAAAAAGAGAATGCTGTGGGCACAGAGTATAATTACATGAAAATCTGTATGCTATGATGAGAGATCCTGAAATATTATCCTGGTAGTTTCAAGGAAAGAAGTACGAGGTTTCAAATACTGTCAGTTATACTGATGCTCCTTCGAAAAAGAATTTGTGTTGTGCTGTGTTAAGTTGTTCTCTCTATTTTGTTGTTGATAAGTCTCAAGTTATCAATTCGCCTTATTCTGGCTCAGCATTCAAAGTGGACTAGATTCTGTTAGTCCCCCATTGTCCCAAAATACAATCAACACTTATGTGTGTCTATAGACATACTTGTAAGTCGGGCCTATAGGGTAATGGGTAACTTACATTTTCTATACTACCTGCAGGGAGCAGATTCCAGATTTTCTACTCGTCAACCTGAGAGCTATTTTACTATGTCTGTCAGATGTGATGATGGTGAGACATAGGGGGAATAATAGAAACTAGTCCGCTTGGAAATGGAAGTACTTACTGTGATTTTTTTCTTGTTGTTTTATTTGTGCTATGATTTTAACTCGATGTGATTTACTATGATTTGTTTCCCTTTCCAAAACCAATTTGACCTCAATCTTTATGCTTATAAGCTTACTGTCATTATTTTCTTGATGAGTTATTTCGAAGATTACTGTGATTTTTTTCTTGATGCCTTATTTACGAGTTTCCAAAGCGTCCAAAGTTATATGTAATTATTAATATCCATGGTTTCTTGAATAGCTCAGTTCTTATGTCACTTGCAGCTTTGCTCAAGTGCCATATACAGATCACTTTTCGGTCGGTTGGTCGATCGGTATGTCGGTCCACTGTTCTCGAGTTGGGTACTTCCAGAAAGTTAGGACGATGAAACTTGGCAGGCATATAAGGGACCCAACCAAACTGACTTGGAAATAGTCACTTCCCCAATCCGACAACCGAGGGGGGAATGAAGGGATGGAGAATCCGGAGTGTTGAGGCATCTATAACTTTCAAACGGGTTATAGGATCTTAATGAAACTTTACATTAACAATATCGTGTCTCAGATCTCCCACTTCGAGTCCTGAACGAGTCCGATGAATGTGGGGGGGGGGAAGTCGGAGGGGAGAAGCGGAAATATTGTGACACGATTAGACTGGAGCGATTGGGATGAAACTTGGTGGGAAGAACAAGCACATGCCCTAGATACATCAGCGACGGAACCGGGCCGGATTCGGACCCTGGGGGGGAGGAGGGGGGGCTAAGACGATGAAAATTGGCTTGAACATTCGAGGCTTGAGATGATTGGCTTAAAATAGTCAGTTTCCCAATCTGACCATCGTGGGAAGGGGGGGGGGGGGGGGGGGGAGAATCCGGAGTCTTGAGGCATGTATAACTTTCGAAGGGGTGATCGGATCTGAATGAAACTTGATATTTGGAAAAGCCTTGTATCTCAAATTTCCGAGATCAGTTCGGACCAGATCCCATGAATGTGGGGTGGGGGTGGTTGGAGGGGAGAACCGGAAATCTTGTGACACCCTTAGAGTGGAGCGATGAAACTTGGCGGGAAGAGCAAGCACAAGCCATAGATCCGTCACAATACCGGACCAGATTCGGGCACCTTTGGGGGAGTTGTAGGGGGGTGGGTCCGAAATTCCGGTCACCGCGAGTTAAGGTACTTCCAGATCCGCAAGGACGATGAAACTCGACTTTGAACATCAGAGACTTAACAAGATTGGCTTAGAAATTGTCATTTCTCAGATTCGACCATCCCTTGAAGTACTATTAAAGCAAAATATACTTTTTCATGATCCCCATTAGCCCATGATCGTTTATGCTTCAAGGATTTTGCTAAGAAATGAATTTTTAGCACCCTTAAATTACATATCTTACCGAAAAGTAAAAAAACAAGACCAAAGGTTTCGATGGGATCCCAAAAATTCAATATCTGATCCAGACAACTGGGTCTTGTCTTAGCCAGATCCAGTCTTCACCAGACTCCTTGAACATGTTTACAATTAAAATTCAGAAACAGATTAAGGCCAAATAGCTAATCACCTGAGAAAACCAAGTTCAGATTTGGATTCAGCATGTGTGTTTACCCCTATAAGTCATATCTGTTTTGACGAAAACTTCCTGCCACTTCTGCCAATTTCCCGGTTCCGGCCGAACTCCAGAACTACTTGTCCAGCGAAAAAAGAAAGCTCAAAGACGAAATCAGGGTATCTTCTTTCCCCAGTAATGAACATCTAATCAACTTCATATAGAAATTTAGCTTATAACAAATTTTCCGATTCCAGCCGGATTCCGGTCGAACTATATGTCCGGGTATAATACGATTGCCACACAGGGACTCAGCATCTCTTCTTACCCCTAAATCGCTTATCTAATCAACTAGAAATAAAACTTTGACTTCCAACTGTTTTCCGGTTTTGGCCGGATTCCGGACGAACTACATGTCCGGGTAGAAACTTGTTTTCACATAAGTGTTCAGCATGTCTTCTTGCCCTAAATCGAACATCTAATCAACTCCAAATAAAACTTTTAATTTTGACAAACTTTCCAGTTTGGGCTGGATTCCGGTCGAAATACTTGTCCGTCGAGAAAATAGTTTTCACCATCGTCTTCAGCATGTCTCCCTACCTCTCGAACATTTAATCAACTTCAAATAAAACTTTTACTTTCTACAGACTTTCCGGTTTGGGCCGGATTCCGGGCGAAATACTTGTCCATCGAGAAAATAGTTTTCACTATCGTCTTCAGCATGTCTTCCTAACCCTAAATCGAACATCTAATCAATTTCAAAGAAAACTTTTACTTTCAACAAACTTTCCGGTTTGGGCCGGATTCCGGGCGAAATACTTGTCCGTCGAGAAAATAATTGTCACCATCGTCTTCAGCATGTCTTCCTACCCCTAAATCGAACATCTAATCAACTTCAAATAAAACTTTTACTTTCAACAAACTTTCCGGTTTTGGCCGGATTCCGGGCGAACTACTTGTCCGATGACAAAATGGTTTTCACCATCGTGTTCAGCATGTTTTCTTACCCCATAATCGACTATCACATTAGCTGTTTCAAAATATTTTGTTTGTCCCTTAATTTGAATCCCCTCCCCCACCCCTAAATGTAGAGCTACAAAGCCCATCTACGAACTTGACTGGTCCGACGACCCAACGAACCCTCACACCAAGTTTCATCAAAATATCTCATTCTCTTCGAGAGTTATCTTGCTTACAGACGGACGGACAGACGGACAACTTTTGCGATGTCATAGGTATCCCTCCACTTACGTTTTGGGATCCCAGAAACACTTTTGACCAAAAGATATAATTATATTCGTGATCCCCAAGGGCCCATGATCCGTTTTGCCTCAAGGGTTTTGTGATTTCCTGAAAGTAAAAACAATTCTTTTGACCAAAATACATATTTTCATGATTTCGATGAGCTTATCATCATTTGTGCAAGAGTGTTCGTTACGGATGAATGTTCTAGCGCCCTTAAAGTGAGCATCATCACAGCCAAATGCATAAATAGAATAGTTTTTAAGAACGATCCATTCTCACGATTTCAAAGGACCCATGATCATTCTTATCTCAAGGGGTTTGCTTACAAATGAACGCACTAACGCACGAATCGGCAAATTCCTATTTTCATCCTCTGATACAGCGTTGCAAGTGCCATATGAGCTTGTAGCTCTTGTCTTCTAAACTCTTAATGAATAAAATATTAGCTTATAAAGTCATTATTGTTGACTATACATGTATATAAATGGTAATGGTGATAGGAATAGGAGAGGAATTTCTGTGAGATTGCTGCAGTAAGAAGCCTTTTCAGAAAACTCACGTTATTTAAAACGGGGAGGTCAGACGTTTGCATCGGTCATTGATTTTCATCGTCTCTTAACTAATGTATCGCGCAGAAGACTACCCAAATCAGAGAAGGAAGCTTGTGTTTCATCGGATCATTATTATGTCTCACGTGTACTTCTGGCACGAATTCCCGATGAAACGTTATGTAGCTGCAACCCTTCAGCATGCAGCGCTTCCTGCCCTTTGAACCAATTTCCGATGAAACGTTATGGAGCTGCAACCCTTCAGCATGCAACGCTGCCGGCCCTTTGAACCAGTTTTGCGATGAAACGTTATGTAGCTGCAACACTTCAGGATGCAACGCTGCCGGCCCTTTGAACCAGTTTTCTAAGAAACGCTTTTGCAAATAGAAACGCTTTCTCCTGTAACATATTCTTGTGCGGTACGTTTTCTCTTGAAACGTATTCGCTAAAACGGTTTATAGGAGAAACGCTTTACTAGAAAACTGGCAAATTCTGAAAACTGGTTCATAGGGCCGGCAGCGTTGCATATATAAAAAACGTTGCGTTTTACTTTAGAGTGTAGGGGTGGGGATAGAGGGGGGAATTGAAATCTTTTGGAACACTTGGGTCGAGGGATCGGATGGAACTTGAAGGGAAGAACGAGTATTAACCCTAGATACTTTATTGACAAAATAGGACCGGATCGTGTCGCAGTGGAGGGTGTCGGTGTCGGTGGGGTTTCTTGGATTTCCGCGGTGATCACGAGTTAGGGTACTTCGAGATGTACTATGACCATGATATTTGGCAGACATATTAGTTAGTCTCCTAGGTCGACTTGAAAATAATTCCTTCTCCGATACGGTGATGTTGGGGGGAGTGGAGGGATGGGAAATCCAGCATCTAGTGACATGCATAACTTTAGAACGGGCGATCGGGCGTGAATGAAACTTGATCAATTTCAAGTTCGGAACGAATGCGGGAGCTGGAGGGGGGTACAAGAAATCTCGTGAGTCGAGAGATCGGGATGGGACTTGGAGGAAAGAGCAAGCATAAGCCGTAGAGACAATACGAGACAATACTGACAAAAGAGGACCGGATCTTGTCACAGTTGTGGGAGTTTGAGAGGGTTTTCCACAGTTCTGGTCATCACGAGCTGGGGTACTTCCAAATGTGCTATGACCATGAAACTTGGCAGGAATCTTTGGTCATCGTTGTGGGAGAAACAGTTATCAGTGAGTGGAATAACCATGCCATATCTGACAAACATGCTAACTGTTCTTACAACTGCCATATGAGCTTTCAGCTCTTGTTGATTTTCCAGCGCTATAGCCGAGATTTTCTCGGATTGCCAGTCAAAACTTTTTCTGGGATCTCAAAACGTAAGTCATAGGTATCCCTCATACCTTTGACTTCTTAAAAGTTGTCCGTCCGTCTGTCAGCACGATTACTCTCGAAGGGGTTGGGATTTTCTTATTGAAACTTGGTGTGAGGATCCATTTGGTTAAAGTACAGGTTAAGTTTGTAGATGGGCCCTGTAGCCTGAAGTTTAGGGGCGGGGGAAGGGGTATTAAACTAGGGATGAAGACAATATTTTTTCAAGCTCATGCGAGAGTCAATTTAGGGGTAAGGAGGCATGCTAAATCCAGAACTGAACTTCATTTTCTCACCGGACAAATAGTTCGCCCGGAATCCGGAAATCACGGAAATTTCGTGAAAGAAAAGATTTATTTGAAGCTGAATAAAAGTTCGATCCGGGGGCCCAGAGACATGCTGAACCTGTTTGTGAATTTTCTTTCTTCGTCCGACGAGTATTTTGCTTGGAATTCGGCGAAAGTCGAAAAATTGGTAAAAGTGTGAAAGTCTTCTGTGAAGTTTACTACAGTTTAAACGTTGGTCGATTACAGCAGTGGTTCCCAACAAGTGGTACCCAAAGGGGTACACGAGACCCTTGCAAGGGGTACGCGAAAGTACCAAAATCGGTTCAGTGTGTAGCTTCAAAATCTCGCCTTGCTCATGCTTGATTGCCGAATTCCGAATACTGCCAGCAGAGGCATCACTAGCCAAAATATTTATTGGGGGCAATGTATTTTTACTGACTGGCTGGCCAGTTTTACCGACTCTTAGAACAAACAAAAAACCTTTTCTACGAAAAGTTGCTGCGCTGACTCGTTTCTTTTTAATCGTCATGAAGACCACTTTGGTGAAAGGGGGTGTTCCTAACCCGTATGTGACGGCTCACGTTACAAGTTCTGAAAATCAATGAAATAATGTTGATTAGAAAACAGCTAGCCTACTGCCGTAAAATCTATTCCTGTGTCGAACAATATTGTTGTAAGACGAATCGAAGACATTGCAGCTCATACTGTCATTGAGGTTGCGAATTAAGCTGACGAAAATGTTTGAGATGCAGCTTGATGAAAGGACGGAGAATGAGGTCGAGCAGAGATTTGACAAAGAATTTAGCTACGAAGCAGCCTCAGTTGTCACTTCGGTTTTTTATGTATTTCTACAAATGTATGCCTGATCATTTATGAAAATATATATCGTCTTATTCACGTTGCAAAAAAAGGGGTACGCAACCTTTTCGAACCTTAATTGAGGGCACGTGGCACGGAAAAGGTTGGGAATCCGTGGATTAGAGCGTCGAGTTAGAGGTAAGAATACATCCTAAGTCTATATTTGAACTTTATGTTCCCGCCGGGAACTTCGGAAATTTGGTAGGAGTAAAGTATATTCTAAAGCCGATTGGGACATCCTAATAGGAGCGCAAGAATGCAATGTGATTCCGCGTGTGAACCTAAATTTTTTCGCCGGATAACTAGAGTCATACGGAATCCCGCAGAAACCGGAAATTTAATGAAGTAAAATAACTTGGTTGTATTGGCTAACAATGTATGTTCAATCCAAATATGAGCTTTATTTTCTCACTGGAAGTACTTTGACTAGAGTCCGGCCAACGCAGAAATTTCGAAGAAGTAAAATAAATTTCTGATGTCGATAAAATTTGGTTGGGGGAGGTAGGTGTACCAGAAAAGTACAGAGTGAATCAGGAAATACTGTTTATTCTCGCCTCGGAAGGATAGCCCTTTCGGAATCATGTCAAACATGATTTTTTTTTCGAATGAGCCTGATCTTTATGTATGCTTTTAGTGGAAACTATGAATAAGTGGCTGTTGTTCATTGGTATGTTACGATGTTATCAAATGTGCAAGGTACATGTCTGCTAAACCTGATTATCTGTATAAGAACTAGACCTATGATGCCTGGGCAACGTGAAGTTGCAGCAAGCTTTGTTCGGCTTCGCCGACTAAAGTGTTGCAAAAGCAACACTTTGGTTTTGTTTCGTTTGTAACGGTTAAATGCTGCATTTTTCAACACATCGAGGTTTTCAAAATGGTATGTTCCAATCCGTGAAGAATATTTTTCTGAACTGATGACACAATCTGTAATAACATGGTTATCCCTCAGCGTTGAACAAAAAACAACAACAGAATATCGGAAGCAGGGACTAAATTGACTTTGCAGCCAGTTGAACTTCATCCTTTTCGATCTTAGACATCGTGAATATTTGTGGAAACTTGGAACTTTATGTTATATAACCTGGTTGCATTATAAAGCTATCCATAGCTTTTTAGGTCAAAATACCTCTACTAATTATTGCGTAACATGTATCGTTGTTTTACATTATCATTTGTATCCGTTGCTTTAACGTTACAGTGAAAGACCATCACCATTGGCCATTCTAGCATCTCATGAAAATGGCAATGCTTCAGCAACCGATTCTTGAACGACGACATGAACCAAACTTTTCTTACAATCAAAAAGCACCGAAAACAAAATAGGTACACATACTAGGAAAAGTCGGAAGACCCTCATCGCCGAAGATGGTTATGGTGTAATCGCCGACTGCTAGTTACAAGTCCCTGACGTGTTTCACAGTTGGGTTCCGCCTATTCTCTGTTTAAGTATTTATCCTACCATTAAAGTTGTCAGGCCCTTAAAGACTTCACTCCATGTTACAGCGATAGGCCAAGGAGACTAATTTTCTATAGAGATAAAAACAATGTGCACCAATTTTCACAAGTTTTTAGCCCCTCATGAACCCCTTCTAGCTACCGATTCATACTTACAAGTCCATCTCACCTTGATAGACATGGTACCAAATTGTTCTTACGGTCAAATACACAGGAAAGAAATAATAGCATTAATAGGTACACCAACTACCGACATTGCTAACCTCTCATCGCCGAAGATGACTATGGTCTAATAGCCGACTATTGCTTACAAGTACCCTTCATGTCTCACGATTGGAATCGACCTATTTTTGGTTTCAGTGTGTACCTCACTATTGAAGTAGTCATCCCCTCGAAACTTTCGAACTGTTGTATCTCATGAAGGATTTTGTACCAAAAAACAGATGACATATACTTTGATCAGCTCATCGAGGTCTGCCGGACGCCATTGAAAAAAAAAAAATATATCTGCATTAGTGACACTTTTTTATTCTGTAAATTTGTCTATTTATCACTCAAAGATGATGTATTGGCTGTGGGGCCCGGGAACTGCCGCACATATTTCGCACTTATAGATATTAGTCCATCTTCAGTTTAAAACTGGTGCTTGTCTGCTTGCCTTCTAGAACGGAGCTTTCCACTCGAAAGCAGAAACATGGTTTGATGAAAAAAAAGCTTGGCTGCATAACTTCAGATAGTCCTCTCTGACACAAGCTATACAGCTCCACTTTAGTTCAACACTGTAGGCTGTGGCTCAATTACAAGCAAAAACCATCCTTTTTGGCCCCAGGCAAGAGTTCTACGGAGCTTTCCAAAATGTAATGTCATATTTATCAATCCGGCCTAAGGTCCACATTTCAGTAAAAACCGCACAGATTAGAACCTTACCGCTTTCTAAGAATAAGCGCAAATCGGGGTACTAGGTAAACAAAAAAAAACACGAGAAAACCAAAGTGTTGCCCTCACAACACAAATATATATATATATATCATTTATTCACCAAAATAGCAAAGATAAGTCAACATAGCACTTTCAACTGGATATAAAACGGCCAATGACAAATGACAAATACTACCAGATAAACACGCCTAAGAACTATTAAAAGAACGAACAAAGTACGGCACAAACGAGTTAACATATCTTTCAGTTGCATCTGCTGGATAATTGTTAATTTAGCTTTGCTTGAGTGGGTTTGAGTACGCGTGTTGGGCCTGTTTTTATTTTGATCAACATACTCAGGCAACATTGATAAGTAAATAATATCGACAGATGCTCCCCTCTGGGATGCTATTGAAACCTTTCGTCTTGTTTGTTTTGAGGCATCCTGGAAGAAACGTTGTTTCTCTGGGATTTCTCTGACTTCACTCTGATTTCTCAGCATTTATCCCCCACGCACATTTGATTTAAATCTTTCACGAGAAAAATTGTTTTAGCGAGAAGCCCGGATAAAATCGGTAAGCGCTAACTAGTGAATCCCGCATTTCACGGGGCAAGTATGAGTATTCTGAAAAATAGTATTTCCGAACCATTTTATCGTGAAAATGCCATCGTAAGAGCGGTGCTTTAACTCTCGAATCCAAAAAGGTCAGTACATACGCAGAGATGATGTATACTACCTAAAACGGGAAATCCGTACTCATAAATAATGCCGGTATCCTGTCATTGTTGGGGTTTCACGGTGATGCCCGTGACTTATTCTTTATCCATCATTTCAACCCAACAGCAATTTCGGGCTTGGCGTTTTGCCGACCGAATTATTTCACCGTTTGCCATATTTCCGAAAGCACGATTGGCAATACTCTTGATGACTATCTCTCCTTGCCGATGCAAAATCTCCGGCCTCTCCAGGTACCTAGCGGAAGAAAGGCAGAAGTGGTGTCCAAGCTGTTCCCAAAGACCGCGTGATTGATTCACAAAGGGTTTGTGTCGTTGAGTTTGAGTCGTACGGACACACTTACTCCTTCTTTCTGAGGAACAGTGGCGTGTTTTGGACTTAGTCATATAGAGTATTCCGTTAAGACTTCTCACCCCCTTCACCGCAAGAATTTTGAAAGGAGGCTTCTGCAGCTAAGCTAGTGGCCCTTATGTGAAAGAAAATATCAGCCACTTGGTTTTCCAGTCCCTGAATAAATTGTGCTTTTCCTTTTTTTTCTTTCTTTAGTTATGCAGAGCAGTTTGTGCATTTTAGTTCCTTGGTCTTTCTCATTTGGAGAAATCTCATGAAACATTCAACAGGAACTTCAAACGAGGGGCTGTTCGCTTCAGGTTCAGGTTTATATATTTACGTAAAAATTTATAAATAAAGTTCACTTCTTTCCCGGCAGAGAGGCATCTCGAATGCTCGGGAACAACATACAACGAAAAAAAACAGTTTAACTTAAATAAGTAACGAGTAATCATCCGCAATAAATAAATGCAAAATAAATAACAAAATACCACATTCACCAGACCAGACTTGCTCCTGCAACTTTTCAATCCTGTGAACCTTTGCAAGGGAATGCAACCTTCGGGATCATTCAAGAGGGGAAACCACCCTTTATAATAAATAAATTTAATAATTCACAATCATTATTTCTTTAAATTTCTTCTTTATTAATCCTACAGAAGAACCAACCTGATCTTAGTATTATTTTATTATAAAGAGTGGTTTCCTTAATGCACTGCACTGCCTTTCAAAAGACGGCGAAGTTAACTGAACAGTTTCACTGGTTCCTAGGAAGGTCAATGCTGCAAGCAGTTTGTATAATAATAATGTTTTGTTTGCACAAAACGCCTGAGGTCATGGTGAAAATGGTGAAACCCGAATGAAGAGTACCAAGTACCATCCCTATCTGTATGACTTCCCTTAAGATTGCCTGCAGAAAACCCAATCCAAATACGAAATAGGGTTTCCAAGCTATGATTTTTGATCCATTTTGCATCTGTCCTTATTTCAGTACTGAAAAATTTCAGAAACGAACAACCCTTCTTCTCGAATTTTTTTTAACCAGTTAAGCCCAAACGAATATCTAGAAGAAATTCAATACGATCCGGCCTGCGCTGTACAAGATTTGAATTAATTGCGCTTTTTGTCTTGGAGTCTGCATGTGCAAACCTCCAGAAACGAACATCCCTATTTTGAAAACGTCAAGGTCAGGAGAAGAATGCTCACCGTGGCCATGTCTGTAAACGCATTCTCCATGGTGTGTTGTATGGTTTCATTGTTCAGGTGTCCTTTAACCGAAATAATGAAACTAACTAAAAAAAACTCCTGAAGGAAATTTTCTATGTGGGCGAAAGCTACCTGTAGGAACGTTACCAGTCTCACCAAGTACTGAAAACATGTATGCAACTTACAGTCACTTCACTCGTCCACACTAGTTTGTTGTAGACCATGACCAAGCACATGGACTGGCCCTAGGCAACAATTAAGGTTAATAAAAATGTCTACATGTTTTCAGTACTTGGTGAGACGCACAGCCACACTGGTTCCGTGAACGGCTTTGTGTCTAGTTTCGTAAAATTGTATGATAACAAGAATGAATTGTAAATGACTTTAGTGTTGTTGTTTGTTAGCTTTCGTAATTAAATAGTTTTTGTATAAAGTTTTACTGCACGACCATGTATTTTTATGCTATATCTATACTATCGTTTTAACTTTTTATTGCAACTATCCCAAGTGGACATACTTACTGGCCGAGCTATTGTCAGCTGAATTCTAAATCTGTTTCTTATTTTGTTGTATTACGTTGATTTGACACGAAACCTACTAGTCGGCTTGTCCGTGTTATGGCTTTCTTGAATATAATTGAATTGAATTGATGTCTAAATTTCTGTTAAAAGGAAAGCTGCGCCACCACTGTAATAATATAGATAACAATAATGTATTTATGACCCATTGTGCAAGTCTGAAGTGGTGTAATAATGAACAAAAAAAGCGTAGTAAAGTTACTAAGTATTACGTACAATAACTGCTGTGTGCACCATTATGGTAACATGCATCATAACCAATTTTGAGGCGTTTTTCCAATTGTGGGCCACATACTTCTGAGTGTTTGTCGCAGAAACACGATTTTATGACACACTAGTCGAGCCACAAGTTGAAACTCGTGGAAAAGCTATTTTGTCTGTTTGTTTTTTGCGCCAATTTCATACACCGAAAAATAAAAAATAAATAAAAAAAAATTTGAGCCAAAATAGTTTCCTTATTATTTTTTTTACTATTTTTCGCCTGTTCCTAGAACTGACAGTAAATGTGATTTAATTTAACAGTGAATGGGATATGACAGAATGTATAAAACCTATAAAGTCTAAAAGTGTCTAGCCCATCGCTGGAACTTGAGGCACGACTTCTTGAAGACGCTTTTCGTCTTTAGAAGTGATCTTCCCAGGATGCTTTCAGGTCCACGCTAAACTTGGCAATTCTGAATAACTTAAGGGACTAGAGAAGGGGATTAATTTTTCAAGGAGGTCTAGAAGAAAAAAATATACAACATAGTCCGCCTGGGACTTTGGTGAGCTTGGCATAAAGAGAATTCAGAGACTGAGAAGAATATTGTTCTGAAATATGAAGATGCATCGGGTGACGAATTCCCGTGTGCGCTGAAAGGGACGTCGCGATCGTTTCTTAGGAGGAAATCTTTTCGGGTCTTGGATTCGCGCGACCTCGACCCCCCTCCCCCCCCCAAAAAAAAAAAGGCACTAAGAGAAGATTCTAAGCCGTTGATTTATATCAACGCTACGGTCAAAGAGCGCTGGGGTTTAAAAATGTTTATCAAGAAATGTTAACATCGGAGGAGCTGAAGTTGATGAATAACGCTTGCAGTGATGGCCTTCCCCTGGGAACTCTGAGAAATTCTGTTGCAAGTTCAAAGGCGCGGTTTAGCAGTCATTACTTCTGCTCAGTGTGTGGTTGTGCAGATGAAAGTTTTTTAAATTTTATTTGCAATGTGTGGAGTTGAGTGATTCGAGAGTGGAAATGTTTGGGGTGGGATGGTTGGTAGAAGAGTTAAAGGAGAAAAGTCTGTTTTGACTTCTGCAACTTCGAAGGTTCTTGCGGATAGGTTGGAATCATAGAGAAGAATTTTTGTAGTTAGGATTCATTAGTTGAGCTGTTTGTTTGTCTTTCATTTGTTGTGTATGCGATGGCCCTTTGGTTCTAAATAACATATTCAAGGCTAACTTCCGACATCAAGTTTGATATTGAATTATAACAACGAGACAGCCATTTAAAAAATATCTGCCGAGCGCAGCGATGCTGATATTTTTAATAGTCTCTACCTACGGTTTGGTCACTTCTCTCCTCCTTTGGGACGGACATCTTACTAATTTTCTAAAATTGAAATAAAAGCATTTGGAACCATGTATTTCTCCTTTTTTTACCCGAAGTTTGCGCATTAAGCCCAACGAAGCTGTTTCTTGAGCTGTTTCCGTATCTTTTCTTACCACAGGGTGTAGATTGAATTGGCGGTAGGATAGGCAGTGTTGTCAGTTTTCTCAGACAGAACCTGTGGGTTCTGGTGGCAAAAACCTGTGACATTATGACGCCTACGAAATTGGGTACTTTTTATGGCACTTGCTCTTCAGCGAAGTGCCATATAGCGATCGCAGTTTCTGTCCGTCTGGCGGTCGGTCCGGGTTTTGCTAGTTTGGGCACTTCCACATAAGCTAGGACATTGAAACTTGGCAAGCATATCACTTTCCCGAGCCAAGCATCGTGGGGGGAGTGGAGGGAGGGGGAATTCGGAATCTTAAGGTATTTATAACTTTTGAACGGGATCGGGTCTTATTGAAACTTGACATTTGGAAAGACCTCTAGTCTCAGACGACCCACTTCAAATCCGAATCGGATCCGGTGACTTTGAAGGGAGTTGGAGGGGGGAGCCGGAAATCTTGGGAAACACTTAGAGTGGAGAGATCGGGATGAAACTTGGAGGGAAGAACAAGCATAAGTCCTAGATACATCGTTGACATAATCGTTGACATAAAATATGAGGGATCCGAATAGACCGATTGCACAATCTGAAAATCGTGGGGGGTGGAGGGATGGGGAATCCGGAATCTAGTGGCATTTATAACTTTTGAACGGGCGATCGGATTTGAATGAAACTTGGGAAGTGGACAGAGCGGATTGGAAGGGGGCACCATAACGTTTGTGAAACGCTTATTGTCGAGGGATTGGGATGGAATTTGGTGAGAAGAACAAGCCAAAGCATTAGAACAAGATCGTGTCGTGGCTCTTTGAGGGTGTGGGAGTGGGTTTCCCGGAATTCCGGTGATCGCGCGATAGGCTACTTCCAGATGTGCTAAGGACGATAAAACTTGGCAGGCATATTAGTGACCCGACCAAATAGAATTAACGAACTGACACAGTGCCCCAGGAAGACTTCTATTCCTGGACCCGGCTTTTTCGGGGAGTTGAGGGAGGGGGAATCCGGAAATTACTGATATTCGTAGGCTACCAAAAAATGTTCCGATTCAGGTGAAACTTTTTGGGTGATAAGAACTGATGACCTAGATGTGCAAAACACGTTGACAAACCCATGAGGCCATAGTTGGGGGAGCTGGGGGGCGGGGGCGGAAACGTTTCGACATGCACAAAAACCAAACGGATGGGCAGAACGAAATGCAATTTGGAGAGTACCAAGTCTTTGTAGCCTAGATTTGTCGTTTGTGTCCGAACCGGATCCGACCAAGAAAGGAGATGAAGCGGGAACTGGAAATTTGCAGATATGCTCCATTTCGAGTTAAACTTAATGGATAGAGGAGATGTTAGAGATCCGGAGCTTATGTGTCCGAGTCGTATTAGGGGGGAGTTGGAGGGGTAGTCCCGGAAATGTTGTGGCTCGCATAGTGGTTGAACGAGTGAAGTGATTTGAACGAAACTTGGAAAGTAGAGAGATATTGTGCCTTACATGGCGTATTTTAGGGTCTGAACCGGATCCGAGCACGGGAAAACGACCTTATTTACTTACTATACTTACTTACTTAAGTCCCGTCCATCCTCATGGGACGTTTTGGGGACACTCCTTTTGACAGGGCATGAACTAGGGCTCGGTAAGTTGTTATATCGTGTGCAGTCCGAGTCAACTCGATGATGCGATTTCGGTCAAAGTTTTCGGTCCACCTCTTACGTGGTCTTCCTCATGGTCTGGATCCATCTATGCTTTGAGCGAAATTTTTGGTAAGGGGTCATGGTCCATTCTTTTGACATGCCCGAGCCATCGCAGTTGCTGTCATTTAATTTTGTTTACGATTGTGTCGGGGGACTTCAGCCGTCTTCTCACCTCCTCATTGGCCACATGCTCGGTGTAGATGATTCTTGCGATGCGGTGGAGACGTCTCATCTCGAATGCAAGTGGGTTGCGCTCATTTTCGAACTTCAGATTCCAGGTCTCACACCCATATAGAGCGATTGACACGATCAGGCTGTTGAAAAGTTGAACTTTCAGTTGGTTCGACAGGTTTCGGCATTTCCAGATATTTGCGAGTCTTTTAAAACTGGAGCTAACAAGAGCCAGGCGGCGTTGTATGGCAGTTTTCAGCTGTGATGAGACTGCCAAGGTAGACAAATTGGTCGGCCGTTTCAACTGGCTGGCCGTCAATCATTATGGAAGGAGGAGCTGCTTGCTTTTGGCGTGACGTGACCATAATTTTCGTTTTTTCGGCGTTAATTTGTATGCTAAAGGTTTCGTGGCTTCGTTGAGACAGTCTGTGTGTCTTTGGAGATCAGTGGCCAATGTGGAGAGATGGTCGATTTTGTCAGCATAGGTAAGCTTATTGATTAGGACTTCACCTATTTTGGTTCCATATTCGGCTGGTATCAGCGACAGTATGGGTATCGGCTGGTATCAGCGACAGTAACAGGTTGAATAGGTGAGGCGACAGAATGCATCCTTGCAGAACTCCCGAGGAAGTGGAGAATTCATCAGAGAGTCCACCAGGGGCCAGTGTCTTGCTTCTGGATTGACTGTATATATTCTCAATGATTGTGACGAGTTGGTTTGTGATACCGTATGTCTTAGGTTATGCCACAGATCTTTCTTCCAGATTAATCGAAGTCTTGCCGAAAGTCGATAAAGAGCTGACAGATCTCTGTTGAGCTCAAGAAGCGTTCCATCAGCTGACAAATGGTGAAGATTTGGTCAATGGTCGATCATCCTGGTCGAAAGCCAGCTTGGTATTCACCCAGAACTGAGGCTGTGATTGCTTGCATTCTGCGTAGAAGGACTTTGGTCAGTATTCTGGTTTGATGGCTGGTCAGAGTTCTTACAGGACCTCTGCTGCCTTATACCGGGCCATAGCTGTGGAACGTGGCCAATTGATCATGTGGCTGCCACAACTATGTGGTATAATTCGATGACGTCTTCTGAGCCGATGTTAATTAGTTCCGCAGGGATACCGTCCGGTCCAGGGGCCTTCCCTCGTTTCAGGAATGTTATCGCTGCCTCGGTTTCTGATTTTAAGGGTGATGGTGGAGGTTTTCGATCGTTGGTGGGGAAGGAGTCTAGGATGTTGGTATCGGCAGTTATTTGCGGGTTTAGCTTGTCTTGAAAATATTCCTTCCGTCGTTCAACTTTCGTTTTGGCGTCGTTGATGGCGTTGCTCTGTTTGTCCAGGATTGCTCTGGCGATGGGATCTTTCCTGCTAGACAGTTCGCGAAATGTCTTGAAGAGTTTTTGACTGTTTCCATTCCTAAACTGGGTTTTTCACATTCCTTGCATTCCTCGGCAACGTGGTTACGCAAGGTCTTTCGGACTTCCCGTTCGATTTTCCTTTTGAGATATTTGTAGTTGTCTCGTTTGCATGGGTCAGCTTTGTTGTTACATAGGCGGTGTTGGTTACATAATTGTATTATTTCTTCATTAATCCACAGTTTTTCATCTTTCATTTTCCTCCGGCGGACATCATTTGCCGTTTCTAAAACTGCAGAAGTCGCATGCTCAACCAATTGATCAATCTCTTCGGGAGTTGTGAGGGAAGTGATGTTCTCGAGGATGGATCGAAATTCTGACGATAAGATGGTGGTATACGCGCCTTTTTTATGAGGTCATGTCCAAAATCTGTGATTCTTGCCGTCTTAGGGAGTCGTTTCAGTCTTAGCCTAAGTTTGGACACCGGGAGCTAGTGATACGAATCAAAGTCTGCACCAGGGAGGGAAACAGTGTCCGTTATTGAGGACTTCCAGTGTGCAGATATCAGCACATAGTCTATCATGTTTTCAGTTACTCCGAAGGGGGATCTCCAGGTGATCTTACGGCGGTGTCTGTGTTTAAAGGCGGTAGTAAATATATACAGGTCGTTTTGAACAACCTTCTTCGAACCCACTACTCGTAACAAGCGCCATACGAGCTTGTAGCTCTTGTTGTCAACTATTAACGACCAATCTCGCTTTATCAACTTCATAATTACCCAACTGTTCATTTTTGGGATTCCAAAACGTAAGTGGAGGGATACCTATGACATCGCAAAAGTTGTCCGTCTGTCCGTCTGTCAGCAGGATAACTCTCGAAGGGAATGAGCTATTTTGGTGAAACTTGGTGTGAAGACTCTTTGGGTCAAGGGTAAGGTCAAGTTCGTAGATGGGCTCTGTAGCCTGATATTTAGAGGTGGGGGATGGGGTTCAGGTTAAGGGGCAAACAAAATATTTTAAACAGCTAATGTGAAGTCGAGTATGGGGTAAGAAGACATGCTGAACACGATGGTGAAAATCATTTTCTTGCCGGATAAGTAGTTCGTCCGTAATTCGGCAAAAACTGTAAAGTTGGTTAGAATTAAAAGTTTTATTTGAAGTTGATGGGGTATTAAGACATACTGGACAGCATGATGAAAACCAGTTTCTTGTCGTACAACTAGTTCGCCCGGAATCCGGCCAAACCGGAAAATTTGTTAAAAGCGAAAGTTTTTTTTTTAGGTTGATTAGATGACAAATATTAAAGCTAAGAAAAGACGCTGAGTCTGTGTATGACAGTCATTTCTTACCCAGACATATAATCCATCCGGAATACGGTTGAAACCCGAAATTTTTATAAGAAAAACCGACTATTTCGACGAAAAATCGACCAATTTTATGAAAAAATACTGTTTTCATGAAAAAAATCAACTGTTTTGACGAAAAATCGCGGCGCTTCGTGCCTACTCGGTTAATTTTTACTGACTGGACGACAGCATTGGGGGGGACGTCCCCCCCCCCCCCCCAGTCGTGACGCCCCTGGTTGTTCGATGTTCTTTATAGGGATAAGGAGATACGCTGAATTCATTTCTGAATTGTTCTTTTTTTGTTCGACAAGTAGTTTACTCGTAATATTTGGCAGAAGTAAAGCAGGAAGTTTCGGTCAGTATCGTCAAAATAGATATGGCTTATAGAGGTATATCTGAGCGGAGACAAGACCCAATTGTCTGGATCAGATATCAAATTTTTGGGATCCCATCGAAACCTTAGGGCTTAAACCTTAGGTATTTCTGGTAAGGAATCGAAAATCTGTGACAAACGTTGGATTCTGCGACCAGTGGCGAGTTGTGTAGAAGGTTACTTGGATTATTTAATTGATACGTCTGAAACCATTACAAGGCGATATGAATCTAATGCGCTATGAATAAATTGCCCGTGAAAACAAATTTGCTTTTTGTAGCGAAATCCTGACACCAGAAATTACGAAGTACAGAAATCGATTTCAAATCTCTAGAGCAATTATTCCTATTTTCTCGGTGGTTCATCCACTATTTGTTAGGTCTGCTAGTATCCACCGACCCCATTGGAACTAATCTAACGAAGAGAAATTTCTAAAACACTGCTTCGGAATTGGACTGGTATAGTAGTTTACTTTTCACTGCGTAGATTTGACCTGCAGTGCGATATAAGGCTGCGCATGATCCAAGACAGAGTTGAGGCGGCAAAGTTATTCTTCACGGGTGACAAAGTCGAGGATGTCTTTGCCGCCTCAAATCTGCCTCAGATGAAGCGCAGCCTTACCGTATGACACGCTTGACTCCACGCAGTCGACTATGTATCCTCCACGGACTCCACGCAGTGGACAGTACTACTAGGCATATACCAGTCCTATACCGAAGCATAACTTTTGAAATTTCTCTTCGTTATTTTATTTTTATTTGATTCATGGGATTAAATATGTAACCTGTCAGGTGCCAATACGTACTTGAATATCTAGATTTGTGTATGTTGGTTTTCCTTATTTTCATACTCTGCAAACTCTTGTTTTGTCTTCCTTCGTAGTTAAATGCACTATTTTGCTTTAGAAGATTTGCCAAATGAACGTGTTTCGAAACATATCATGTCATGTAGGGGCCAAGCAACCACCAAAAGAGACAGAAGACCGGCGAGCTTCTGGACAAAACAAAGTCATTCGTTGTACCGTGTAGAGTAGGTGGACACATGGACTGAACAGGGTTGCCACATCAACAATGTTTAGAAAGTGATCTTTTGGACTAAAACAGAGAGTGAACTGAGAGGGAAATTTATTTTCATGAAATGTTCACTTTTGATCGGAATCGCCTGTAAAAAGGGCACATCTTAATTTTACTTTCATTAAAAAACTTGAAATAGCCAGTTCTGGTCAGAATCCCTGCTGCGAAAATGACACATTTGGTCCTTTTCTGAAAAAGAATGACTTTTATGTCCTAGGTAGGACAAGAGTGACAAAAACAAAATAGAGTGACAGTTCACACTATCGTGCAACATGTGGCAACCCTGGGACTGAACGGCAGGAAAGTACCTAGCCTAGGTACATGACCAGCCGAGTACTTTTACAATTAAAGGCCAGCAGAATAAAGATTTACGAACTAACACCCCATGAGGATGAAAATATTGCCCTACCCTTCAGAGTGCAAATCTTTTCCTGTTCATGGACTTACGGATCTATTGTACTTCCTCTGTTTTATTAATTCTAATAATGAGGCGATGGAAACAATTGGAAACTAATTCGCTTAGAGCGCTGAACTGCTGTAATTTCTGCTGCTGTAATTCCTGTACTGTTGTAATTCCTTCTGCAGATTATTTACTTCCAGAAATATCATTACAAACCATTTGTAGTGGAAATTTGAAACCGAGTAATACCTGTTCTGACCATGGAGCTAAGCCTCCTCAGATTAAGCGCTCTTCGTCCCTTAGGAATCTTTGGGCTACTATCTCATTGGCCTCCCCTTGCTGATTGTAAAGTGGATTATCCGTCCTCAATTTTCTGTAAAGGCTTTCGGCTGAGTGCCTTAGGTAAGAAAATTCTGACTTACGTTCGGAAAGAGGGAGAAGGAATCAGAAAACCTGACATGTTTCCAGCTTTTTCGGATCCGAAAATGTAAGTGGCGGGATACCATGACCGTCTGAAGTTTGATTGTCTTTGTCCAAACCTGGTGTGAGCTTGCTTTTGGGTCAAAGCACCGGTAAAGTCCGAATATGGGCGTCATCATTATACTCAGGGGTCGAGGTTACAGAGTAAGACTTGGGAAACAGATTTGGAACTAATGAGGTTGTCTGTTTAGGGGAAGGACTGAACCTTTTCTATGCCACAAAAGTAGTGTACCTGGAACCCAGCAAAACTTGGGAATTTGCAAGAACTAAAAGTTTTTCCAGGACTCGATGAGAGGGATGTGTAAGAAAAACAATGAAGTACAATGCAGTCTACCACAAATCCGTGATGTTTGCCTATACCAAGTGATTAGGGTGATGTCAATAGGCATCCAGCGTTCGGCATAGGGTATCCAGAGTTAGGCATAGGGTGTGCCAAACGCTAGATATACCCAGCGCTTGGCATAGGGTATCCCAAAATCAGGTGTTTGTGGTTGACTGAATTTGTGTTTTCCGGCCGGACCAGTGTTTAGTGAGAATCCGGTTTACATCGGAGATTTGTTAGCAGTAATTGTCTCTTGGGGGTGGGTGTAAAGGTGGTAGATGAAAGAGTTAGTTAGGACAAAAAAGTTCAGGATCGGGCTCATTTGGAAAATAACATATTTTTGTGAAAAGAATCACACGATATAGTTTGACCGCGATTTCAAAACCTAAAAAGATCTAGAAAACTAAATATGACTATTCCCTCTATTTATCTGACTCCAAGTGTGCTCCAAACTCGTTAAAGCCCCAGTGAAACTTCTTCCAGAGACAAAGGAGTTCCCCTTTTTTCAGTCACTTACTACTTCAAAACTTTCTCTTTGAAGTTTTTCTGTACTAAGGTGCTCTCCAGACACGAAGGCTAGACTTTGCACCTTTGATAAAGCGTTGAAACTTTCGTCCCGTTTCCTGATTTTTTTTCCCGGGAAAAAAAAGTAGTTGCTCGCTTCCTTTTCATGGTGAGTTTCTGCTAGTGACGAGGTGGAGTGCTTGTTATACCTGTGGAAATAAATCAACTGAAACTATTTGTATGTGACGAACGGTTCATTACACGGAAAGGAAGCTTTTGGGGATCCCAAAGCGTAAGTGGAGGGATTCCTATGACATCGCAAAAGTTGTCCGTCTATCCGTCCGTCTTTCTGTCCGTCCGTCTGTCAGCACGATAACTCTCGAAGGGAATGAGATATTTTGATGAAACTTGGTGTGAGGATTTTTTGGGTCAAGGGAGAGAGCTCGTAGATGGGACCCAAAGCTGTATATTTAGGGTTGGGGGAGGGATTCTCATCTTTGTCTCGGCATTGAAAAAGTACTGCAATTTTTAAAAGAGCAAAATAGGTTTTTCGTGTTTTTTGTATTTATTTATTTTTTCTAGTACCCCGATTTCAGTTTCTTACTATAAAGTAGTAAGAGTCTAACCTGTGCGGTTTTAACGGAAAGTGTGGACCTTAGGCCGGATTGATGGATCTGACATTACATTTTAACAAGCTTCGTAGTACTCTTGCCAAAACAGGGTGGTTTTGCTTGTCCTCGAGCCAAAGCCTACGGTGTGTAAACTGAAGTGGAGCTGTATAGCCTATGTCAGAGAGGACTATCTGAAGTTATGCAGCCAAGCTGTCTTTTCATCAAACCATGTTTCTGCTTTCGATTGGAAAGCTCCGTTCTAGCAGGCAAGCAGGCAGACACCAGTTTCAGATTGAAGATGGACCCAAATCTAAAAATGCTATATATATGGTGCAGTTCCGCGGCCCCACAGCCAATATACCTTTTTTGAGTGATGGATAGAAGTAAATACAGAAACAAACAAGACCAAAGGTTTCGATGGGATCCCAAAAATTCAATATCTGATCCAGACAACTGGGTCTTGTCTTAGCCAGATCCAGTCTTCGCCAGACTCCTTGAACATTTTTACAATTAAAATTCAGAAACAGATTAAGGCCAAATAGCTAATCACCTGAGAAAACCAAGTTCAGATTTGGATTCAGCATGTGTGTTTACCCCTACAAGTCATACCTGTTTTGACGAAAACTTCCTGCCACTTCTGCCAATTTCCCGGTTCCGGCCGAACTCCAGAACTACTGGTCCGGCGAAAAAAGAAAGCTCAAAGACGAAATCAGGGTATCTTCTTTCCCCAGTAATGAACATCTAATCAACTTCAAATAGAAATTTAGCTTATAACAAATTTTCCGATTCCAGCCGGATTCCGGTCGAACTATATGTCCGGGTAAAATACGATTGTCACACAGGGACTCAGCATCTCTTCTTACCCCTAAATCGCTTATCTAATCAACTAGAAATAAAACTTTGACTTCCAACAGTTTTCCGGTTTTGGCCGGATTCCGGACGAACTACATGTCCGGGTAGAAACTTGTTTTCACATAAGTGTTCAGCATGTCTTCTTGCCCTAAATCAAACATCTAATCAACTCCAAACAAAACTTTTAATTTTGACAAACTTTCCGGTTTGGGCCGGATTCCGGTCGAAATACTTGTCCGTCGAGAAAATAGTTTTCACCATCGTCTTCAGCATGTCTCCCTACCTCTAAATCGAACATTTAATCAACTTAAAATAAAACTTTTACTTTCAACAAACTTTCCGGTTTGGGCCGGATTCCGGGCGAAATAGTTGTCCATCGAGAAAATAGTTTTCACCATCGTCTTCAGCATGTCTTCCTACCCCAAAATCGAACATCTAATCAATTTCAAATAAAACTTGTACTTTCGACAAACTTTCCGGTTTTGGCCGGATTCCGGGCGAACTACATGTCCGACGACAAAATGGTTTTCACCATCGTGTTCAGCATGTCTTCTTACCCCATAATCGACTATCACATTAGCTGTTTCAAAATATTTTGTTTGTCCCTTAATTTGAATCCCCTCCCCCACCCCTAAATGTAGAGCTACAAAGCCCATCTACGAACTTGACTGGTCCGACGACCCAACGAACCCTCACACCAAGTTTCATCAAAATATCTCATTCCCTTCGAGAGTTATCGTGCTTACAGACGGACGGACAGACGGACGGACGGACGGACGGACAGACGGACGGACGGACGGACGGACGGACGGACAGACGGACAACTTTTGCGATGTCATAGGTATCCCTCCACTTACGTTTTGGGATCCCAAAAAGTGGCATGAAAAGTTCGAAAGTGCTGCCATCTATTGTTTCTACTCATTTCTGTTCGTGATTTCAGTTGAGTTTATCATTTCATTTCTTACACTTGGGATTAAGGAAGACAAGTAATATCAGATGCATGGGCCTCTTTAACCTTATAGTTGTTCATTTTTAAAGATATTAGAGCCTTTGCTCCTTTCTAAGTGATGATATTAGACAGTTGGCCTACGGCAAAAAATTCAACTGTTGAACTAATACGGATAGTTTTTTATCGAACAGCAATCGATAGACCTTGATGTGCTGATCAAAGTATATATCACCCGTTTTCTGATGCAAAAATTCCTTCTTGAGGTACAACAGTTTGAACGTTTAAAGGGGTCGATGACTTGAGTAGTAAGGTACACACTGAGACCGAAAATAGGCTGATCCCAATTGTGAGACACGTAGGGGACTTATAAAAGAAATAGAAAACCGTGATTTTCAAGTTTTTTTCTTGATCAGCTAATTATCCATCATGTTCTGTGAAATTATTTGTATAGTGATGGGAAAAGCAAAGGTTTGTATAATTGATGGGTAAAGCTTCCGCGCTTTCCCAGGGAAATTGGTAAATTGTAAATAGATACAGAATTCAAAATTGTAAACTAATCACAGATTTTTACATATACACTTTTAACACGCACATTTAATATTCGTTATTTTATTTGAAATTGTTTGTCGTTTCTATCCCCATCGTTCTTCTGGTTTTTAGTTACATATCGTTGTATGTTTTGTTGGTTCCGCATCGCTTTTCTGTTGGTGCTGTGTTGGATTTTATGAATTAGTTGTTTGTTGTTTTCGCTGAGGACGGTTTGCCGGAAGTGCAACCGAAATATCCGAATTTATATTTATCCCTCGCACATCATCCTAGAGGGATAATTAGCTGATCAAGAAAAAAAAAACCAAATTCACCGTTTTCTATTTCTTTCGTAATGAATGGTCAGCTTGGCTTCAAACCTTATACAATAGGCTTCAGAAGGCTTCTGAATTAACTGACTGCAGAAATACTCTTTCAAAAAAATTTGGAGCAAAGAGAATGTGTTTTCCCCAGATCGGCCGTCTATTCCCCTTCCCTCCCATATTCTGTGCGTCGGTTCCGAGAGGAACACTGGCAATCAGTTTTCTCCTTTCCTGCTAATTCTTCTGCCCAGTTTTTACATTGGATCCCATCATTTAGTTCTGGTCATATCTTGTACGTGTATTAGTTAATTTGTTTCTTGTTTATGTATTTTGTAAATATCGTATTCCTCTTCTAGCTTTAAGCTATTTAGAAAGTGAGCTTGATTGATTGAACTGGCTGCAAAGTCAATTTAGTCCCTACTTCCGATATTCTGTTGTTGTTTTTTCAACAGTATTGGATAGCAATGTGATTACATACTGTGTTATCAGTTCAAAAAAAAAATCTTCTTGGATTTGAACATACCATTTTGAAAATCTCGATGGGTAGACAGATTCAGTATTGAACCGTTAGCGAAGAAACAAAACCAAAGTGTTGCTGCAACACTTCCACGTTGCCCAGACAATGTCGGTCTAGTTAGGTTCTTGCATGAAAATATCTTTATATTGTCTGAGGTTTCATAGCAGATAACAACAAGAGCTATAAGCTGATATGGCACATGAAAGATTGTTAGCATGTATTCAAGCTCTCGTACTGGGATGTGAATGAAGAGTCGCCTGTCACTGATATACATAGGGTTTGTGCTTGTTCCTCCCACCAAGTTTCATTCCGATCGACACTCCAAGCGTGTCACAAGGTTTCCGGTCCCCCCTCGACCCCCCTACCCCCCCCCCCCCCCACCTTCATCAGATCCGATCTGGACTTGAAACGGGAAATCTGAGCCGTCTGACCTTTCTACATATCAAGTTTCATTATGATCAGATCAACCGTTCGGAAGTTATGCATACCTCAATATTCCGGATTCCCCCTCCCTCTACTCCCGCATGATGGTCGGGTTGGGAATTTGATGATTTCTAGGTTAATCTTGTCGGGTCTCTAATTTGCTTGCCAAGTTTCACTGAGCTAATCCACCTGGAAGTAACTTAACTCCGTATAATTTCATTTGATTGATTGATTGTATGACCGGAATTCCTGACCCCCCCCCCCCCTCCAACTCCCCTCACAGTGCGCGATCCTGTCCGGTACTGTCAATGATGTACCTAGGGTTGTGCTTGTTCCTCCCACCAAGTTTCATCCCGATCCCTCCACTCCAAGCGTATCACATGATTTCCACCCACCCCCCCCCCCCACATTCATTAGATTCGGTCCGGACTTGAAACAGGAGATTTGAGATATGACGTCTTTCCAAATATAAAATTTCATTAAGATCCGACCACCCGTTCGAAAGTTATGCATGCCACTAAATTCCAGCTCCCCTCCCTCCCCCGACGATGGCCGGATCGGGCAATTGACTATTTCCAGCTTAGTTTGGGCGGGCACCTAATATGCCTGCCAAGCTTCATCGTTCTAGCATATCTGGAAGTAAACATTAACCGACCGACCGACAGACCGACGGAAAAGTGATCGGTATATGGCACTTGGCCGGAAGGCAAGTGCCATAAAAAGATGCATGGTTTCAAGACACAACACTGGCTGTTTTCAAACGTTACGCATTAAAACGTTTTGCAAATCGGATACAAGAAACACCGCCGGAAAAACGTCTGCTGACTTTTTTGCTTGTCATCATGATATTTGAAAAGTCAGCAGATTCTTTTTCGACTCCTCCTGGCAATGCTTGTTATGTATGACGTTTAATGCATAACAGTTGCAAAATCATAACAAATAACATCAAGTGTTATCTCTTAGATAAGTGTTATCTCGCTAGATATTTGACTGTTTTAAAATTTGGCACTGTTCAAAAAAAGTCATTAGTCCCATCGCCGGTCGCTTTGGCTTAGCTGAAAACCAGGAAAACCATATGCATCATGGATAGTACATACATGGCGCTTCATAGAAGGGACAACAGACAGTTTTTATGGCACTTGCCCTTCAGCCAAGTGTCATATAGCGATAGCGATCTCTGTCCGTCCCTCGGTCGGTCCAGGTTTTTCTGGTTCCGGTACTTCCACATAAGCTAGGACGATGAAACTTGGGAGGCATATCAGGGACCCCAAATGATAGTCACTTTCCCGATTCGAGCATCTGGGGGGAGTAGAGGGAGGGGGAATCCCGAAAAATTAGGTATGTTTCAACTTACGACCGGGTGATCAGATCCTAATGAAACTGGATGTATAGAAAGTCCTCGAGTATCAGACATCCCATTTTAAATCCGGACCGGATCCGGTGACACTGGGGGGAGTTGGAGGGGGAACCGGAAATCTTTGGAAACGCTTAAAGTGGAGAGATTGGGATGAAACTTGGTGGAAACAACAAGCACAAGTCATAAATGCGGAATTGACAGAACAGGACAGGATCCACTCACTGTGGGGGATCCCGCGAGTTCGGTACTTCCTGATGTGCTAGAACGATGAAAATTGGCAGGCGTGTGAGGGACACGAAAAAATTGAGTTGACAATAGTTTGTTCCCCGATCCGACCATCTTGGGGGCTTGGAGGGAGGGGAAATCTACAAAAGTGTTGTATTTTTTAACTTACGAACGGGTGATTTAATGAAACTTGATGTACAAAAAGACTTTGTGTCTATGACACCCGATTTTAAACCTGGACCAAATCCGGTGACATTGGGGGGAGTTGGAGGGGGGAGCTAGAAATATTGGGAAACGCTTAGAGCGGAGGGTTGAATGACATAAATGAACCGGATCGATCCGGTCACTGTGGGGGGAGTTGGAAGTGAGAACCGGAAATCTTTCGAAACGCTTAGAGCGGAGGGATTGTGATGAAACTTGTTGGGAAGAACAAGCACTAGCCCTAGATACGTAATTTGACAGAATCACATCGTATCGGGGCTCTGTGGGGGGAGTTGGAGGGGCTTTCCTGGAATTCCGGTGATCGCGAGTTAGGATACTTCCAGATGCGCTAAGGACGATAAAATTTGGCAGGCATATTAGAGATCCGACCAAATAGACTTAAGAAATCGATACAATGCCCTAGGAGGACATCCGTTCCTGGGTCAGACCATTTTTCGGGGAGTACAGGGACAGGGAGTCCGGAAATTACTGACTTCCGTAGGTTGCGAACAAATGGTCCGATTCAAGTGAAACTTTATGGTTGATAAGAACTGAAGACCTAGATATGCAAAGCATTTGTCCGAACCCCATGCGGCCATGGTTGGGGGAGTTGGGGGGAGGGATGGTAGAAAACCTTGTGACATGCACAGAAACCAAACAGATGGGCCGACTCGGGTGCAAGTTAGACAGTACTAAGTTTGTGCGGCCTACATTTGTCATTTGGCGTCCGAACCGGATCCCACCAAAGTAGGAGGAGGATAGCTCCTCCAGTGAGGAGGATGAAAACCAAAGTAGGAACAGGAAATTTGAAAATATGCTCCGATTCGAGTTAAACCTGATGGAAGGGAAGAGGAAATGATAGGGATGCGAATTTTATGTGTCCGAGTCGTATTCGGCCACAGTGGGCGGAGTCGAAGGGGGAGTACCGGGAATGTTGTGGCTCGCACAGGGGTTACAAGAGTGGAGTGATTTTCATGAAACTTAGAAAGTAGAGAGATCGTATGCCTTGATGGCATATTTTAGGGTCCGGACCGTTACTGAGCACGGTTGGAAGGGGTACCGGAATTTCTGGAAAAATGCTCAGATTTACTTTCTCGTTTCTTGCACCACCTACTCTTAACAAGTGCCATATGAGCTCGTAGCTCTTGTTGTTAGTTGAATTCAGAAGTTTGTGACTCCAATTTAAAAAAAAAAAAGATTGTTTCTGGTTTACTTTTTACGGTACAAGTCCCTTGTATAAAGAACATGGGGATGTGAACTGATTTGATGAATTTGTATTTGGGTGGTATCACTGTTCCTATGCCAGCTTTTATCCGACTATTTTAATGCTTGCGAGCTATTTTACAATCACAAGCCCCTGAGTAGCTCAATTGGTAATGCGGTCGCCGTGGAAGCGGAGGGTCCTGAGATCGAATCCCAGCTGAGGTGTATTTTAGTCTGTCACTTCACTACTGATAAATATATCATGGGCTTTCCTGAGCTTGTGGGAATTAAAGGAAAGACGCTGTGGGCCTGATTTCCAAATATACGTGTATTTTTATTGGGAAAGAAGAGAGACGTAGCCTACATTTTGCTCAGGTTACTCGCTCTGCTATGTCTCATATCTCATTTAAGAGATGGCATGTCTCTAGGATAAATCACCGCATATGGTATCTATTCAAAGTAAAGAAATTCAGCAAAAAATACCAGCTGCTTCTTCTCTAAATATTTCCCAATTCACCCGTATTTAAAAAAATGGGTCAAGCAAAGGTGTGTACATAGAGGTGGCGATCGAAAAGAGGAGTGAGCTTAAAAGAAAACGACCACATTATTCAGTATTACTGTTTTGAATATTTGTAATACTATACAAATTTATTTGCTAATCCTCCGTATTTAAAAAAAAGTCAAACAAATGTGTGTGCATACAGACAGTAATCGACAACAAAAGTGAGCTTAAAAGAAAAAGACCTCAATATTATTATTAATGCTTTTGAATTTTATAATAGACTACCAATCGAAATAATTGCCAGTTCTCCGTCATTAAAGAAATTGGTCAAACCTGGGTCAAACAAAGTTGTGTGCATACATAGGCGAAAAGAATGATATTTGGCATTGCAAAATGGATAGGTCAGCTGAATTTTATTAGAGCTATATTTCGGCGCTTAGGCAAGGGTCCTCTTCAAGCTTAAGCCGCTAAAATTGGAAAATGAACTTGTGGAAAAATAACAAAAAATTTGACTTGGACTTAAATATCTGATTCGTTTAATTACTTTGTGAGAACTGCGTGGAGTTAAAGTCGTTGCTCTGAATTCATTTTGGACACTGCTGCTGTTTTTGCTGCTCGGTTGGGTCGTTGATAAAGTATACATTTTTCCGCATTTGGTTTGACTTTGGTTTTATTACAGAATTTCCTTTCAGTGATACCGTTCCATGTTGCTGGTAGTGAGTATCTCTTGTTTATACCTGAACAGTTTTTCTTAATTTTCTCTTAAGCTCTCTCTTATGGTTTGGAAAAATTCGATGCACGTTTCAAGGATATTTAGAAGAATGAGCTTAAAAGAATACTACCAAAGTATTATTACACTAAAATATAAAAAAAAATGACTCACAATGAAAGTATCCTAGCTGACGTCCCTTTGAGGTCGTTTCGTAACTATAATTCCCAGCCCAGTCAGTTTGTGCTGAAAAGATAGTTATAAACATTGACAGAACTGTCTAAAGTTCAGTTCCTTCAGGTTCTTACGTGCAGAGTCTCTAACCCCGTCCTTCACTCTATTCCGTAACTCAGCGAGGCCAGTATTCTCAAAATCCTTCCAGTAATGAAACGAATCGTCAGTGAGCAATTAGTAAACTCATATCTCTCAGTTTTCAGTACAAATTTGACTTTGTTGGGTTCGAGCAACACTAAAGTAAACTTGCATATGATACACCAGACCTTCGTTCTGTCGAGCGGTTGGCATAGACTATGGCAACCAAAGCCAAACAAATTGGCAACTTGGGCCGGTAAAACCAATTTCAAATTGTCACTTCTTTTTTTTTCCATTCCACTACTTAATCACACGTTTTCTAAATTTTTAGCCATGATGGTGTGGTATGATATATGTTAGGATACACTGCTAAAAGGATACCGCACATGACGTAGTGTATCTGCTAAGATCTTCTGAGGTTGTTGACTTAGCTTTACTTACAGCAAATTACAAAACGCTTCGGGTGATTTTAACCTCTTTCAGCAAATGACAGAAGGTTGCGACTGTTTTTAGCCTCTTTCCATATCCTTTGCCTTGGATGACAAACGTGGGAAAATTGTCACAGCCCGTCTTCTTACCAATAAACTTCTCGGAAACAGTGATCGAGATTCTGGTATGTCACGTAAAACGAACAAATGTGGCAAGCGTGATAATCAGTGTAATGACAATAGAGGAGATAGGTCACAGTTTTAAAGTGTAGAATCTCGGTAACGAGAAAGGATGGAAATACTACTGAAGCAGATTATATTAGTATCACAAGTACGACCTTGCTCCTCCAACACAACCTGTTACAACAACCGTTCTCTGTGAGTCCATCCTCTCCACAACAACTATTCTTTTCATTTGGAAAAGCACTGGTAATTATGCCGAGCTAGTGGAATATACGGAGCTTTCCATGTAGTCTTCATTTTTGACCGTCCACTCCTCTCCCGCTGCTGCTTCGTTATGCCCCCCTCCTAAGGAAGGAGCGGCGCATCGCCGAGACTTTCGGAGGGAGAGAGATTCGAGCTCCGAGATGAAATGAAATTGAGATTTTGGTATACAGTATCCTGTTGGATTCACGATGTGTCGGATATCATGGATGCTCCTGGGATTAATATGGACAACGGCTGCATTGGAGAAATATCCAATTGGTAAGCTAATATGACACGTATAAATAATTGAAATGAGAGAGACAGATTGGTATAATTGGAAACTATAGTATCAGTTGCAGTTTCAGAACAAGCAACAAAGCTTAACATGCATAAATGAAAAAATAAAGGATTGCTATGTTTTCGCCCGGAGCTCAAACCTTCGGCGAGAATCTTCCGAACTACTTGCCCGGTGAGAAAACAAGTTTCAGATGTGTGTTTAGTACGTCTCTTTACCCCTAATTGGACTTTCTCATTAGCTATAGAAAATTATTTGTTTCGCCCCTTAATTTGAAACACCCTCCATTACCTCTAAATATAGGGCTACGATGCCCATCTGTGAACTTGGCCTGTACTTTGACTCAAAGGATCATGATATCAGTTTCGAACAGAATATATCAGTCCGTTCGAGAGTTATCGTGCCAACAGATGAACGTGCAGACGGACGAAGGGAAACACTTTACGAAGTCATAGATATCCCGTCAGTAATGTTTTATGATCCCACAAAGGACTTACGCCGGGACTTGAAATCTGATAAGGTCGTTGCAACTTTACTTCTTCAGGTAACGAGTTTCGCCCCCCCCCCCCCCTCGCAGCAAAAATGCCCTTGTTGTTTTCTGGGGGCACTCGCTAACAGTGCTTGTTCTGTTCAGTAAAGTACTTGTGGAAATCCTTTTTCTGCGTATGCAAGTTCCGAAAGATGAATTTAATTCGTTATAAAAATATTTGCAAGTTAAAACTATCACCTGGTAGTCTTTTATTCTAGAGATATCCATTATTTTACTGGAGCGAAAAAGTTCATTTTGGCAAAGATCCTTCAAGAGGTCATGCGACTTGATTGCCCGGACAGCAAAGTTTGAACTTGTAAGAAGAAAAAAAATTCCAGCCCATACTCAGCACCGATAAATTAAGTAAAGAGACAAAATAGCATAATTGTGTTGCAAGAGCAACACTTTGGTTTTGTCGTGTTTTTTTGTTTGTTTTTGTTTTTTTCCTAGTACTCTTATTTGCGCTTATTCTCAGAAAGTGGGAAGGGTCTAACCTGTGCGTTTTTTACGGAAAGTGTTAGGCCGGATTGATGAAAATGACATTCATTTTGGAAAGCTCCGTAGAACTCTTGCCTGGGGCCAAAAAGGATGGTTTTTGCTTGTAATTGAGCCACAGCCTACAGTGTGCGAACTAAAGTGGAGCTGTATATCCGATGTAGAGGAGGACTATCTGAAGTTATGCAGCCCAGCTTTCGTTTCATCAAACTATGTTTCTGCTTTCGAGTTGAAAGCTCCGTTCTAGCAGGCAAGCAGACTAAAATCTATAAGTGCGAAATATGCGCGGCAATTTCCTGGCCCCACAGACAATACATCTTCTTTGAGTGATAAATAGAAAAATTTGCAGAATCAAAAAAGTGTCATGTCATTTTCCCACGGGTCCGAAAATGCTGCCATCTATTGTTTCTACCCGTTTCTGTTTGTGATTTCAGCTGAGTTTATCATTCCATTTTTTCACTTGGGAATGAGGAAGATAAATTAAATCAGATGGGCCTCTTAAACTTAAACTTCTCTCACTGCTGAAGAAATTAGAGCTTATCCTTTACTCCTTTCGAATAGGTGAAATTAGAAAGGTGGCCTACCGCAAAAAAGGCAACTTTTGAACTAATACAGATATAATTTTTTTCAACGGCATTCGGTAGACCTCGATAAGCTGATCAAAGAATATGCCAACTGTTTTTTGGTACAAGAATTGACAACTTCAGTAGTCCTCACCACTGAAGTTGGTTAGACACTGAAACCAAAAATAGGCCGATCCCAATCGTGAGACATGTAGGGTACTTGTAAGCAACAGTCCGCTGTTAGACCATAATCATCTTCGGCGATGAGGGGTTAGCAATGTTGGTAGTTGGTATACCTATTAATCCTATTATTTCTTTCCTGTGTATTTGATCGTGAGAACAATTTGATATCATGTCTATCAAGGGAAGATGGACTTGTAAGTATGAATCGATTGCTAGTTTGGGTTCATGAGGGGCTAGAAACTTGTGAAAATTGGTGCACATTTTTTTTATCTCTGTAAATTAGAGGAAAAGAAAATTAGTCTCCTAGGTAGGGTATAAAACTTTAGTGGTAGGGTACAAACTCAAACAAAGAAGAATAGGCGGAACCCAATTGTGAGACATGTCAGGGACTTGTAACTCTTGGAAGTAACAATTAGCTGTTATACCATAATCATCTTCGGCGGTGAGAGGTTTCCGCCCGTGTTAACGCAAGGGAGACAAATGATAATGTAAACAACGACATAGTTTCGAAATAATTAGCAGAGTGGCATCTATGGTATTTTGTTCCTGAAAAGTTACGGATAGCTTTACAATACCAACTAGATTATGTAAGATAATGTTCCAAGTTTTCACCAGTCATGATGTCGGCGATTGAAAAGGATAAAGTTGAACTGGCTGCAAAATCAATGTAGACCCTACTTCCGATATTCTGTTGTTTTTTGGGATCCCAAAACGTAAGTGGAGGGATACCTATGACATCGCAAAATTTGTCCGTCTGTCCGTCCGTCTGTGCGCACTATAACTCTCGAAGGGAATGAGATATTTTGATGAAACTTGGTGCGAAGATTCTTTGGGTCAAGAGTAAGGTCAAGTTCGTAGATGGGCTCTGTAACCCTACATTTAGGGGTGGGGGAGGGTGTTTAAAATAAGGGGCAAATGAAATATTTTTAAACAGATAATATGATAGTCGATTATGGAGTAAAAAGACATACTGAACACGATGGTGAAAACCATTTTGTCATCGGACAAGTAGTTCGCCCGGAATCCGGCCAAAACCGGAAGGTCTGTTAAAAGTAAAAGTTTTATTTAAAGTTGATTAGATGTTCGATTTAGGGGTAGGAACATATGCTGAATTTGATGGGGAAACCCATTTTCTTGCCGGATAGGTAGTTCGTCCGGAATCCGGCCAAAACCGGAAAGTTCGTTAAAATTAAAAGTTTTATTTGGAGTTGATTATATGTTCAATTTAGGGGTAAGAAAACATGCTAAACACTTGCGTGAAAACAATTTTCTACCCGGACAAGTAGTTCACTCGGAATCCGGCCGAAACCGGAAAATTATTAAAAGTTAAATTTTGTTTGAAGTTGATTAGATATCCGATTTAGGGGTAAGAAGAAATGCTGAATCTGTGTATGACAATCATTTTTTACCCGGACATAAAGTTTGACCGGAATCCGACTTTTGCCGGAATATTTGTTATAGGTTAATTTTTTATTTGAAGTTGATTAGATGCTCAGTATTGGGGAAAGAAGATACGGTGAGTTCGTTTTTGAGCTTTCTTTTTTCGCCGGACAAGTAGTTCAAAACAGATATGACTTACAGGGGTAAACGGACATACTGACTCCATATCTGAACTTGATTTTCTCAGATGATTAGTTATTTGGCCTTAATCTGTTTCTGAATTTAGTAAAAATGTTCAAGGAGACTGGCGAAGACAAGACCCAATTGTATGGATAAAATATTGAATTTTTGGGATCCCATTCGAAACCTTTGGTCTTGTTTTATTTGTAAGCAAAAATCGACTGTTAGACCATAATCATTTTCGGCGATATTGGTAACTTTAGCTAGTTCGTGTACCTATTAATTCTATTCTTTGTTTTTGGTGTATTTGAATTGAAAACAATTTTGTACTATACACGGGGAGATACTTGTAAGTAGGAATCAGTGGCTAGAAGGGGTTCAGAAGGGGCTAGAAACTAGTGCAAATTGGTGCACATTTTATTTGATCTCTTTAAATCTGACGGTAAGAAAATGAGTCTGCATAGTCTATCACTGTAACTTGGAATTAAGTCTTTGAGGGGTTGACAACTTTAGTGGTAGGGTTAACACTCGAAGAAAGAATAGGCGGAACCCAACTGTGAGACAAGTCAGGGACTTGGAACTAACAGTCGGCGAGTAAACCTTTATCATCTTTTGGTCTTTCGACTTTTCCTAGTATGTGTACCTATTTTGTTTCCAGTGTTTTTGATGATATGAAAAGTTTGATTTATGTCGAATATATGTGTTACGCAATAATTAGTAGAGGTATTTTGGTATTTTGAACTGCTCTGGATAGCTTTATAATGACAACTAGGTTATATAAGATAATGATACAAGTTTCCACAAGTCACGATGTCTACGAATATCTCGATTTGTTTTTTTTTTTCTGTGGAAGGATAAGAAAAATATGGATGGAGATGAGTTAATCAGGAAGAAAATTGATGTTGTATGGAATAGAATGAGAGGAATGAATAGGAAAGTGTTAAAGGAGAGATTAAATGTGGATATAAATATAGATGAATTTTTGTGAGATAACATTAATTTATCTAATTTTTTAGTAATTTTTGTAATTTAATTTAATGTTTATATTTATAGATCTTTGTGGACCATTTTGATTTTTGTATGTGAATAATTTTTGAAAAAACTAAAAAAAAAAACTAAATTCCAACAAAAAACTAATAAAAAAACTTAAAACAAATTTTCTCTTCTAAAAATTTGTAAAGAGGAGAAAATTTATTTTAAGTTTTTTTATCAGTTTTTTTTGGAATTTATTTTTTTTTTGTATTTTTTTAACATGAAATATGAAAGGAATGAGATTTGAGGAAAATTTGATTTTGTGTTGTATAATTTATGCCACCGTGTAAAAGGTTCTCTATGACGGAAGAGCACCTTTTGAGTGGGATGAGCGATTTTATTTAATTATTGTTTCAGTTTTTGTAGGATGTTCGTTGATTGTTTTATGGTAAAATGGTCCGCATAAAGAGAATTTTAAATATTATTTAAAATATATTTTATGTATTTTGTTTTTAAAATGTATTATAAATGATAATAGGAAAAAAGAGAATGTGTATTTTATGTGATTGTTATAAACATTTTTTTTTTTTTTTTTTTTTTTTTAGGTTGAATTTTGTAATAGAAACAGTTTGAATGATGAGAATAATAATAGTGGAAGGATAATCACGTTAAAATTATATAATATGATTGAAATGTATAGATAGTGGAAAGAGTAAATATTGTTATTGAATATAGTTTTGTTAACTTAATTTTATAAATAAAGATAGGATGGAAGTGTAAAGATTAGGAAGAATTGAAGGAAAAAACTAATTAAGAAATTAAAAAATAAATGTAGAGACAGAGGAAAGTGTAGGTGACGCTAAATAGATAGGCCGGCCATGTGTTTAAGTTAAGAAAAGAAGACAAAAAAAAAGTTGATAAGACCGTTGGCGTCACCGAGGGTAAGTGGAAGCATAGTCACCTGGCCAATTCATATTGGACTGGAAGAACAGAAAAGATACTACGAGGCTCTAAAAAAAAAAGAAAAAAAAAAGAAAAGGATAACGTTCAACTGGCTGCAAAGTCAATTTAGGCCCTACTTCCGATATTCTGTTTGTTTTGTCCAACGCTGAGGGATAAGTATGTGATTACAGATTGTGCCATCAGTTCAGAAAAAATATTGTTCATGGGTTGGAATATACCATTTTGAAAACCTGGATGGGTTGACGAATGCAGCATTTAACCGTTAGCGAAGAAACAAAGCCAAAGTGTTGCTCTCGCAACACTTTAGTCGGCGAAGCGGAACAAAGGTTGCTGCAACACTTCACGTTGCCCAGGCAACGTAGGTCTAGTTAAAATTAAATGTCGCAAGGTTTTTGACTATCATTCCGAGACGGGAATGTTTATACGATAGGACGTCTTTTACTATTTCCATGACGAATTCGCATCCAGTAGATACCCAAGGTATTTAGTAGATAGTAGTATTTTAGTCACTGAAGTATCCGCCACAACTTGGCTGTGGCGTGTTTATGACGAAGTTCTTTACAATACCTCTAACTAATTATTCAATGACGATACTAATTGTTCATACGATTCGAAATGCTAAATGAATGATTTTGAGGAATGAGTGACGGGTGGTGAGCCAAGGGGCTAGAGACTGCAACTAACCACCTGTTTTTGTTTGTGAGCTTTGTGGAAGAAAAAGCTTGCATGTACCCAGGGACGGATCCAGCCTTCCGTTCTAGGGGGGGGGGGGGGCGATTGTTACCGAAAAGAGTGGTAGTAGTGTCCTTTCTGTCGGCCACAAGGCTGATTTTTTTCGCGTTTTAAGTGTCCCTGTCGGTCTCTTATTTAACGAAAATGTGGTTTTCATACATTACAATAATGGTAAAAGCTGTACTTGATCAACTGACAACTGTTTACAAGAAAAATTCAAGCTCCTGGCTCCACTTGTAAAAAGATTTTAGAGTCTAGCTACAGTAGTTAGAACATGCGTTAATGCAGACTTCCGTAAGTGCAGTAAAACAAAACAAAAAATTACAGCCCGTCTAGGGGGGGGGGCGATCGCCCCCCTCTGGATCCGCCCCTGCATGTACCCCTAAACACAGGGAAAAAACAGAAAGTTTGGCTGTTTGTTAGTTTATGTGTTATTTGTATTCTTCATTACTGTTTTGGACAAGTGGACAAGTGAACCGTGTTGAACAAGTGCTATTCGAGGTGCTATTGGGGCTAAAATAAAATACTTTGGCAGATTTGATTTCAAGGTCAACAATGTGGCCAACTGCGTCTTTTGAAACTTGTATCGAATCCGTCATCCGATTTCTTCGCTACCTACTACATTCCTTGATGTATCTCTTTCTAAGTAAAGACCCAAACTGTTTGTCAATGCCTTAAATTTTGACAAGAATATCGTAGGTCCTCTTTTTTAATTTCCAATTTCATTTCATAAAAAATTGTCGATAAAAAGTTGCTTCCTTTTCTTAATTTCCGAATTTCTTTACTAAAGAAAATGTGGACACGAAGTTGCTCCAAGATTGTCTACTTAATCGAGTGATGAGCTGGATTAAAGGCGAGACAAGAAAGATCTCAGAAAATGTGCGCCTCCGCCAGTAAAACGAAATCCACCCGCCAAGTTCTCAACAAATCTTCCGTTCTATATTAGCTAATTAGTTAGGTATAGACTTCACTGCACATCTCGCGGTGGTCACCTTAACCAACCGAAAGGTTGACCTGTCTTATGAAAGGGACGCTATGTGCTGACTATGAGCAGGGTTATCATTCGAAACAGGACCAAAGGTTTCGATGGGATCCCAAAAATTCAATATCTGATCCAGACAACTGGGTCTTGTCTTAGCCAGATCCAGTCATCGCCAGACTCCTTGAACATTTTTACAATTAAAATTCAGAAACAGATTAAGGCCAAATAGCTAATCATCTGAGAAAAACTTCCTGCCTCTACCGCCAATTTCCCGATTTCGGCCAAACTCCAGAACTAATTGTCCGGCGAAAAAAATAAAGCTCAAAAATGAACTCAGGGTATCTTCTTTCCCCAATAATGAACATCTAATCAACTTCAAATAAAAATTTAACTTATAACAAATTTTCCGACTCCAGCCGGATTCCGGTCGAACTATATGTCCGGGTAAAATATGATTGTCACACACGGATTCAGCATCTCTTCTTACCCCTAAATCGGTTATCTAATTAACTAGAAATAAAACTAACTTCTACCAATTTTCCGGTTTTGGCCGGATTCCGGGCGAACTACATGTCCGGATAGAAAATTGTTTTCACATAAGTGTTCTGCATGTCTTTTTGCCCTAAATCGAACATCTAATCAACTTCAACTAAAACTTTTAATTTTAACAAACTTTCCGGTTTGGGCCGGATTCCGGTCGAACTACTTGTCCGTCGAGAAAATGGTTTTCACCATCGTGTTCAGCCTGTCTTCCTACCCCTAAATCGAACATCTAATCAACTTACAATAAAACTTTTACTTTTCACAAACTTTCCGGTTTGGGCCGGATTCCGGGCGAACTACTAGTCCGCCAAGAAAATGGTTTTGACCATCGTCTTCAGCATGTCTTCCTACCCCTCAATCAAACATCTAATCAATCTAAAATAAAACTTTTACTTTTAACAAACTTTCCGGTTTTGGCCAGATTCCGGGCGAACTACTTGTAAGATAACAAAATGGTTTTCACCATCGTGTTCAGCATGTCTTCTTACCCCATAATCGACTATCACATTAGCTGTTTCAAAATATTTTGTTTGCCCTTTAATTTGAAACCCCTGCCCCACCCCTAAATGTAGGGCTACAAAGCCCATCTACGAACATGACTTGTCCGACGACCCAACGAATCCTCACACCAAGTTTCATCAAAATATCTCATTCCCTTCGAGAGTTATCGTGCTTACAGACGGACGGACGGACAGACGGACAACTTTTGCGATGTCATAGGTATCCCTCCACTTACGTTTTGGGATCCCAAAAAGTTAATTAAAAGAAAAAAAAAATGAGGTTTCCGATTATGGTAGTATAACACAAAGGATCCCAAAAACTGCCACTGCCGGAAGTTTGGACAGGAAAAAAGAAAGCTCTCTGTTCCTTACTTTCCCTACAAATCTTTCGCCAGATGACGCATTGAGCATTTGAACCAGCATAAAGGTTCTAAAAATGTGTCTAGCCTGAAGGGTACGTTATGAGCAGACAACATATAGACGGCCTAGAAATTAGCTATTTCTGTATTTAACTCTCTCTCCTGACAGTTAATTAAACTTTTCTCTCCGCTGAAATCAGAGTCAAGACAATGGGATTGAAGTTCAACTTTTCGAAATCAAAGGCCAGCCTGGTAAAACTGAGAGCACCGAGATTCGATCGTTTGATTGGTTTATGGTCCTTGGCACCATCCCGCTGTATGGTTGTTAGCGTTTGGGGGAAAAAATAACGAACAGTGTCTGGGGAGCGAAAACATGAACGGCTGATCGAGCTAACTCGAAGAGCATGTTCGGATGCATGGACACCCGCTAAAGTGGGCATTTCACTAGGCATGAGTCCTGCGATGTCAGCGGTTTTGGATCCAAACTCTCGCTAAGGCGCGAGTGTGCGTCATACTTTAGTACGTGTCTCACTCGTATACTGAATAAAATATAGTTGAGCAACTCGAAGAGAATAGTTTTTGAAAGGCCCTGATGTCGCGTTTACATAAAACTCGCATTTCTGGGGAAACTCCTTAAAGTTTAACCGAAAAGGGCTAGGATACGACAGTCTAGTTACCCGTCACTTGTTCGCTTAAATAATCTTGAAAACCCGATGAAAAAGCGTTAGTTTGTTTTTCTGATATTTCCAAATAATCGATTATCCCATTGTGCTTGCCGCTCTTCCCGTTTTTGTGATATCTCTATGGTGTCTGGAACATTTGGCAACAACACCAGCAGCAAACGAGTAAATAAATTGTGTATCAAGTAAACAAAGAAGTGTCTGCAGTCTGCAGTGCCAAAAACTAGTGCTAGCTAGTGAGGTGTCTTGTATAGTGATAGTTTGGTGATTTTCGCGGGCGAATTGTGGACGGATTCACCATGGGAAAGCGTCCACATTCCCAACGTCCCTACTGAAGACTACTGTGGACAGAATGAAAATCCCCAATAGGTGTTGTAATAATTCAATGTATTTGAATCTAAGATGTAAAAATAAGTTGCCTGTTCAGTTAAACTTTAAAGGACCTGTCGTACCTATAATACTAACGCAGCCTACTTCCATAATCATTCCATATATTTCTAAACCCGGAGCCCCAATTCCGTACGGTACGTTCTAATCCCTCTAACAAAACCACGCTGATTTTCTCACTTAATGTATTTTGCTACCTTCGATTTATATCACGCTGTCAACGTTTCTCTGCGAGAAGTTTTCCCCTTCAGGAAAAACGACCGTTATGTAAATTGTTTCCCTGTTTTCGCTATACGTCAACGGGTCTCGGAAAAGGCCTATAACAGACATAACCGTGGATTAGTTGTTCAAAGACAGCCTAGTTTCAAAGTATTCAAATATTTTTCAACAGTAGATAGTGCGAGGGGTCCTTTAAGTGCTCGCCGTCCAAACTGCAGTTCTTAATAACATTTTATAATTTCCTAGCATTTGCATTCTTGGAGAGAAGATGGCTGGGGGGGGGGTCGCCAGGGGGTTGGGGATAGGGGAGCGCGGGTGTGATCGGACGGGGTTGGTCTGGACACCCGCAAAACAAATATTAAAATGTGCCAAAGTTTCATGGTACTTGCTTTTCTGGTTTTGACAAAAGATAAAAAAATTGGTTTTCTTGAGGTAAAAGTTTTTAGCTCATGGGCGGTTAAAAAGCTCTACGCCGAAGATTAGCGATAATTGGATAACGATCGAATGACGATAGACAGCTTAGTGATCGGGGTGCAGTGCAGCTGCAACCCTTAGTATTATCAAGACAGATCGCTTAATTTCCCTGTAGTACGCCATTTTGTTATTTGAGTCATGGAAATGTTGGTTCGGACAGCTTTGAAAGGGTTGGTTAGGACAGTCTTTGCCTATTGCATGATATCCCATAAAAAAACGAAACTGAGGTAGAAAAATACAGAATTTTTTTTTTATCAGAATCCTTATCGTTTTCTTTGTTAATAGAATCAGTTTGAAAAATGAACACACTAAGAAGAGACGGCCATAACCGAAGAAAATTAGTAAGTAGAATTGTATCTAAAAAGTTAATATTTAAAAATTTAGTTTGTATTTGATGATTTAGAGTAAATGCCAGAGAGGTAAAGACAAGGGATAACAAGAAAACGGCCGATTTCCGTAGCGCCGTCTAAAAGAAGTCGGAAATGTTTATTTGTGAAGCATTTAATACAAAGTAAAGCATTAGAAGTGTCCATTGTGCTTTAAGATATTTTCGAGGAGCAAAAAGAAAGAGGAATCCGTCCTCGTGAAGTTAAATTTGGGAAAAGGTCAAACCAATGTGTTTCTTATGTAGGAAAGTCGAAAGAAAGGAGGTTCATTGAAAGAAAGCTCGCTGAGTATAGAGGCGAGCGGCCACCGTCACGAGTTTACATTTAACTCGCTTGTCTGGGAAAAGTCCTTCAAGTTTAACTGAAAAAGGCTGAAAGGGTTCACTTATATAGGCTTGAAAATCCGATGAAAATGCGTTACTTCGTTGTTCCACTATTCATAAATAATCGACTTTTAGTGGAGTCTTCCTTGGAACAATCCACTATTGCGAGCGCTAAGCTTTCGGTTTTCAGTTTCCGGTTTTCACCATATTTTGTGGAGCTGATCAACTCGTGAACCTAGTGCATCAAGTTCAAACTTGGTACAATAGTGGGTATTGGGGTCTAGTTCTGCCTTTTGGGGGTTCAAGGGCAAATGGACCCAGATTCCCCAGTGAACAATGTTCATAACTTGACCAGAACTGGACAAAGGACGATAAAATTCCTTGTACATGTAGATCGTAGGACTGGGAAATTGCTTTTAAAATTGCGCCTCCCCCACTCATGGGCAACTGTGCCCAGATTGCGTATGAGTAAAGTTTGTTACCCGTGACAGGAATCAACATATATCAAGTTGAAACTTGGTAGGTTTGTGAGCATTGGGGTCTCGTTTTACTTTTTGCGGGTCCAAACTCTACCCCGCTTGGTTCAGGGGCAACTGGGTCCAGATTGTCCATTTTTTTAATTTTTTTTTAACTGGAGATATGACAATGAAATTCCTTTGTGCTTTTGGATCATAGTGGTTGGGGATCCCAACCACTATGGGGATCCCAACCACTATGATCCAAAAGCACAAAGGAATTTCATTGTCTTCAAAGTCGCATTTGTGTTGAGATTCAAATTTTCCGCGCCATAGTAGAATTTGCGCTGTGGTGACGGCCGTAGATATTCTGAACGTCACTACTAGAGCAGATAGTGGAAATCCGTTAGAAAAATTTTAAGAATTCAGTGTATTCAGTTGAAGGATACAAAATAAGTTAGCTTTTCAGTTAAACTTTAAGTGCTCGCGGTCCAAACTGCAGTTTTGAACAAGATTTCTAATTTCCTGTATATTTACATTCGGGGGGGGGGGGGGGGGGGGGGGGCTGTTAGCCGGGGTTTTTTTACCAGGTTTTTTTTGTCAAAATGTGTGTAGGCAAGGATCTACAAAATGACTAGAATCGGCTCAGCAAGGATTTCTTCATCGATTTTACCAATCTTCTTGACACGGGTCCTCATCAGGCTGTCACTGAAAACCTGCAATGAAGACAGGATTTTTGGACAGCGCTTAAGTACTGAATTTGAAAGTACTAAATTGCAAAATTCAATATAACCCGACGGTAATAAGGCAATGTATATTTCATCTTCACCTTTTCCTGAGCAACACAAGAAGCTAGTTGTCAAGGCGTCACTTCGTTATTTGTATGCTTGTTATCGGATGACCTGTATTAAACTCCTGTTTACCCCATCCTCAGTGTCCACTGTGTGACCTCTATCCAATCATCCAGATTTCCAGTTCGTGGATTGGCAAACCGTATCCGACTTATTGACTAAGCTCTTCGTTCTCTAAATAGAAACCAGGGATTTTGGCAGCTGCTGTTTAGATACTGTCATTTATGTTTCAAGAGAGAGGGGTTCAGTTATACTGTTAGGGATAGTTACTCTCCTACCAATCCGAATACAATCATCATCGGATAAACACACTTAAGCCTTGTACACACTAAGTGGATCTTGTAGTCCGGACCGAATTCTGTACTGGATTTTGGGAAAAGTTATAGCCTTAAACGTTCTGGAAACGGTCGGGAGTCGTGTAATCCGTGACTGGAATTTCGTATTGGAGTTCGAGGAAAGTTACAGCGTTCTGAACTTTTCCTTCAAGAAAATGATTAAACTGAGACAACCAGCCAGGATTTCGTTAACAACTTCCCAGTCCGAACTTTTTGATATAGGAATTCTGTAAATCCAGCAAGAAAATTGCAAAATACACAAGAAACTAACTTTCTTGAATTCTCTAAGCTTCTTTTGTTTTTCGTTTTACATTACTTAAGAAGCTTTTTTATACATATATGATTAAATTTGATTAACTTATTGGCTGTTAACCCCCACCAAAAAAATCTGTTTTTCTTATACGCCACAAAAAGAGGAATACTCCATGTTTTACCTGCTATAATTTCTCGATACTTTTGACTTAGAAAGCTTTTTTCCTCATAAAAACTCCTTGAGCCCAAGTTGACTTGGGAATATGCAATCATACAATGGATAAAAACGGAAACGTCAGCTCTAATGCTTTGGAAGTGATATTTCGACCCTTCTTGGCAAAGATCGCCAGGCTGTCGAACATCACGAACTACGTTGAGGAACGGTGATTATTTGTTCTCATGTAGAGTATATTCTTAATACTTGTGATTAGCATTTAATATATTTGATTTCAACCGGCATAGAAAACAGCAAAAAAAAAATTTATCTCCGTTTTAGAATCTGGAACCCTTGCGCGGCACTGCGGCACGCGCCACCTGCTGTACATGTTTTTTTTGGAGCGAGCAACCCCTTGAGCTTTTGTTATTATTTATGCTAGTTCATTTTCTGTGATACATCTCGAACCCTGACTTGGAAGCTTTTGTTCTTGTATAGGCTAGTACATTTTCTCTAATACATCTTACTTGCTCATTTTATTTATCTGACGTTTAGCCCGACGTTTAGCCCTTAGACCAGAGGTGTTACTAGCCAAAATGTTTGTTTGTTTTGCAGAAAAAACTATTGTTTTCAACCAAATACCGACTGTTTTGACGAAAAATCGACTAATTTCCGTAAAAACCGACTTTTTTCATGAAAAAAATCAACTGATTTGACGAAAAGTCGCGGCGTTTCTCGCCGCATTGGTTATTTTTAGCAACTGAGGGGGGCCTCTCCCCCCAGTCGCGACGCCCCTGACTTAGACTTACAATTGTCTTTACTTCCAGGAGTCATCTTTGACCAAGGGACGGAAGAGATGCAAGCAGCATTCAAGTATGCAATGTTTCTCCAGAATCAGAATATAACGGGGAAAAAGATCGAGCTCCAAGCGTATGTTGACGTCATTAACACAGCGGACTCATTCAAGCTCTCCCGGCTGAGTAAGTGAAAACTTGATTAACCAATGAGTGCTTCGGTAGAAAGCCTGAGGGAACTCAGCAAGGTTTCACTCAGAGCAAAATAACATTAGAACAGAGCAAAATAACACTAGGTAGTATCGCCAAAACCCATGCTTTACAATTGGGCCATACTTGTAGCGCCGCCCACTACGCTTGTGACATTTAAAGCGAGACAAACTTGCAGGTTTAGAAATGTCTAGTATCTAGTGTTATTTTGCTCTACACTAGGAGTAGCGCTAAGACTTGAACAAAGGGACACACACTTGAATAGCAGCGATACTAGCACCACTGGCGATAGAGAACGTCCCTACTAAAATTAATTCAGGCGTGCGTTAGCGCTGGCTTCCATAACGGGTCGAAGCAGTAAGATGGAACGATGTTGCAGACATTGGGCCCTGACAACAAATGAGCAGACATTTTTTCAAAGATGTTCTCTCATTTCTTGGACAACTGTGAAATGAGAAACGGACATTCAAGCTTTAGAATTTTGTGAATAGTTAGAAAAACAGGAATCCTTTCTTGTCAGTACGAAAAACATCGTTTCAGTTTGTTCATATTAGCTTTTTCTGTGACACGTTGTATAAACGGCATTTCACGAACAAACTAGATTTAGAACGTTAAAAGTCGAACTAACAACAGCCAGAAAAGAAGTGTAAAAATGGATTTTGGTATATTGAAATGAGTTTCATTGTCTTTCTCTCAAATCGGTCTGTCTCTAAACGCTGATAACTGCGAATTTCTTCCTTTTAATTCGTCTTCTTCTAACAGTAAATTCCTAAACTGTTTCAATTTTTCTATCCCTTAACATTCGTTAGCTCGGTATTTCTGTTGCAGAAAAAAATGTCAAATTTTTGACAGCAAACAGTTCTTGATACTAAAAACAAAGTTCAGTCTGGATATGCTAAAATCATGGCCAAACACGGAAAATATAGCCGCAGAACCTCTTGCCAAGCTCCACGCCACTTACTGCGACCACTCGGTCCTTTATCTTTCTGGACCCCCTGCAGAAGAAAAATGAAGTAGCTGCTATTCGAATCGCAGACTTCCGGTACTGTAAATTCCTCCTCTATTTTCCAATTTGGTACAAAAACGGAAAAATTATAAATAAATTATCTTTAACAAATATAACTGTTAAACTTGACGAGCTGCATAGAAATCTGTCGGTCGCGGCGTTTTCTCGGCATCTCGGTCTTGTCCGTTTGTTTGAAATGTAATCTGTTCGAAGTCTAAATTTGTTTTCCAGTTGAAGTTGTGTTCTTGCTTTTCTCTATGTACTCCACTATACTTCTATTTTAGAGATGGTAAATAAATTCCTTAATTCATTCAGAACAGGCCCACTGTTTAAACTTGGTTTACAAGTTTAATTTGTTTAGTCGTGAATTTTGAAAATTTGCACCTGATTACCGAACCGACATGTTGAGACTGACTTTTCCCTCAGTTTCTTCGTTTCAGGGACGATGAATGAAACGGCAGTTCAACCAAAGAAAGAAAATGCTTTATTTGCTGGTAATTTGCTTTATTTGCTGGCTGTGCTGGTAATATTAGGCTTTTGGGAAGGGAAGGGAAGACGAGAGAAGCAGGAAGGCATACTAAAACCAGGAAGGGCACACTAAAACTAGGAAGGCTGTCGCCAGAATTTGCCGCACCGTACCTTCCCGCACCTTCCTCTATTTAGCCGCACCTTGGTCTATTTAGTGTTCTTTAAGGGGTCGGCAACTTTTCAAATTCGAAGTTCACCATCCCTTCCTCGTTTTAGTATTAGTTAGCATTAGGTTCAGTGAAGGGTCGGCAACAATAATAATTGTAATTCTACTTTTCATTTCTCGTTCTGACGGTAGGTGACTAAAATCCTCAGAGTCTGGTTTTAGTACCTTGATAGATATTTTTTTGTGCCAAACAGTTCCGAGATGATCACTCGATGACTCGGAAGGACTTTAGTTCCCGAAGTTGCAAAGAAAGATAATTTAAAATTTTCTTCCTCGTATTAGTACTTTAATTAGTTTCCATATTAGTTCCCGACCCCTCACTGAACTTAATGCCTACCGATGTCAGTAGGATACTAAACGAGGAAGGGATGGTGAAATTTGAATTTTAAAAGTTGCCGACCCATAAAAGAATACTAAACAGATGAAGGGAACGGTGCGGCTTTCCAGTTTTGAATTCTGGCGACAGCCTTCCTCGTTTTAGTATGCCCTTCCTGGTTTTAGTCTGCCTTCCTGCTTTTCTCGCGTTCCCTGCTCTTCCTGGTTTTAGTTGATCCCTTTATTTTCGGCAGTTCAAAGCCTTACATGAACGGCGTTACAAAGAATACGCTTATAGTAAAACGGCGGTTGGAATAGTGAACCAAGCAACCAAAACGAACTCAGTCTCACAAGACTAGTCCATCCAGTCCTTCCTTACATCTGTATCAGAGTGTTTGTAGGACAGGGTGAACATCCCGCAATGTAGATTCTACGAGGGGTTGACCACTCTCAAAATCGACGTACACCGAGTGGCGGGTGGCGCGCGTGGCGGAAAGGTGGCGCGCGTGGCAGAAAAAAAACTATTTTTGAGCAAGAGGTGGGCAATTGGCGAGCGTGTTGGAAGGGTGGCGGGAAATAGCCATTTTTTAGCAAGAGGCGGGCTGGTGGATGAGTGGCGCGCGTGGCGGATGGGCGGCGCGTGGGTGGCACAACATGGTGTACACAAAGTGGCGGAGTCGAGTGGGCAGCCCCACGAGATTATATGTTAGTGCGGCTCCATACATAGCCTACAAGAATGGAGGCCAATACTTTTGATGACTGACTCTTCGTGTCGATAAGAATCACCATGTGCCGAGCGAAGAGCAGAAAATGTCACCACAGCCGTCCCAACAAATGCTGTTGATTGGTTGACATGGGATTTGAATCATCGCCGGCGTGTTTCGGACTCGTATAGAGCCAAATAGAGCAGTGGTTCCCAACCGGTTGTACGCGTACCCCAAGGGGTACGCGAGACCCTTGCAAGGGGTTACGCGAAGGAACCAAAATTGATTAAAGTCTGTAGCTTCAAAATCTCGCCGCACTCAATTTTTATTGCCGAAAGCCTAATAATATCAGCACAGGCATCACCAGCCAAAATGTATCTTAAGGGGCAAGGTACTGACTGACAGGTCATTTTTACCGACTTTTTTTTTGTTTTAAAACTGCTTTTACGAAAAATCGCGGAGCTTCGCGCCGACTCTTTTCTTTTTAATCGTCCGGCCGACCTTTTTGGGGGGATGGGTGTTGACAACCCGTGCGTGACGCCTCTGATTACAACCCCTAGTGAAAGTCAGTGAAATAACGTTGATTCAAAAACAGCTAGCCTACTGCCGTAAAATCTGATCCTGTGTCAAACAGCATTGTTTCAAGGAGAATGGAAGGCATTGCAAGTGATTGATAGATAGATAGACATTTAATGCATAAAAGCCAACAAGGGCCATCGCACCACAACTACAAAAGAAAAAATATATAACAACAAGAACACTATGCCCATATTTAAATTTACAGGGATATACAATTTTTCCTGTGTGCTAACCCTATCCGGAGGAACCTTCCAAATAGTTGAATAGCCTGGAAACTTTTCTCTTTCATTCTCTCAATTATCCACTCACTCCCACACGCTCTCACTCCAAACAACTCTTGTCTGATAGATAGATAGATAGATAAATCTTTTTATTCGCCAAAGACTTATCGTGGCTAACGCCAAATTTGTTTGGCCATTAAATCCCTCACACTCTCCTACAAAATGGCTCATACAAATGGCTCATCAAATCCACACATAGGGCAAGAGTAAGGACCAGTTTTAACCCTGACTTTACCCAAATATTTTCTTCTTTTACCAATAGGTAAACCATCCCCTCTCAAATCCATAAATAACGCTCCTCAATCAAGCAATCTTTTGCTTTGGCGTAAAAACGCAACGATTCTGCCTGGTCCTTTTCCTCATGCCATGACTGAATTTCCTGGTCTTGAAGTATTCGTCGAACCAATTCATGGATACCTTGTTCTGGAGACTGTGGTCCAAGTCCCTCTCCGCAACATCCGGGGAGGCCACATTGTTCTAGGATCTTCTGTACTTGATAAGGCCAAGAATCTTGGCGTCTATCTTTCAATGCCTCCAGATATGCTGCCTTCAGTGGTCTTACCCGGGGCATAATTTTTATTTTTTCCCAAAATTTTATTATTCTTACCCACCTATCAATCCTTAACCTATAAATACCTAAATCAACTTTTAATACTATATTACTGAATCTATCTGATAGACCTAACATCCTCTTAAATTACCTAGACTGAATACTTTCTAACTTTTTAAAATCCCTAAAACCCCATACTTCACTACCATAATGTGTTGTCGGCAATATCTTCGCACCGAAAATCCTTTTCTGGAAACCTACATTCATTATACGCCTCAAATGACTTTTAATCACTAAATTACTAAATCTAGTACCCCTTCCAACTGCATGCTAATTAAGCTAACGAAAAAGTTTGCGATGCAGCTTGATGAAAGCACGGAGAACATCAAAACCAGACACAGAAACCGGCTGACAGTAAAAAATATGCTGCTAATGACGTCGAGCCTAGAGGCGTATTCTCGCCGTTCCCCGAGGACTCTACTTGAGGAGTCCCCGCGTTTTTGTTTGTCCCGGGGACTCACTCCCTGTATTCTTGCGAGTCCCCACGGACAGGGAATGCTCCGATTATCATCACCATCATCAAAAAGGACTCCCTTTCAGATCCAGAGGGGAATCAGTTTTTGCTGGTGTTGGTGCAATGTAAAATTAATTAAAAAGAATCAGAATAAACAAAACCCAAAATAAAGTGGATCCAGACTAATTTCATGAACAACATATTTTTTTTCGAACACAATCCATTTTAGAAGCATGCCCCGTATTCTCGCTGTTTTCTGTACGCGGAGTCCGCGTGGAGTGACTCCCTCTATTCTCGCCGTTCCTTTCGATTCCCCGAGGAGTCCTCGGGGAACGGCGAGAATACGCCTTAGATTGACAACATTTTTGCTACAAAGCAGCCTCTCGTGATTGCCTCACTGATTCTGTATATATTTGTGCACATATATGCCTTATCTTTTATGAAAATAACTATCGTCTTTTTCACGTTCTGAAAAAGGGTGTAGGCAATCTTTTCGAACCTTAATTAGGGGTACGGGATACGGAAAAGGTTGGGAACCACTGGAGAGTATCTTGACTCCAGCCTTCTGCTGGAGGTGTTTTTCCGCGTTTCCACGAAGAGACCGTGACTCGGCTGTGGCTCAAAAGAGAGTGCCTTCTTGGCTGTTTGTGTGGCCCACAAGTCTGTTCCTGTGTGGCTAGCACTGTGGCTCAAATTTGACTCTCTCGAAGTAATTTTCGATTTTGGCGGCAAATTCCAATTTAGCTACAAATTAAAGATTAAATAATTAAATAAAACTGAGTATCCTTTTATTACACAATCAATCTTAATGAGATTTGTCTGCTTTGTTTGCATTTTTAGGCATTTGAAATTACCGCAAAAACACACAGATAAAATGACGTTCCCGCGAGTTTCAAATTGTGGGTCGAGTCCGGAACACTTACTTCTGTTTCCGTGTAAAACATTATAAAATTTCTGGGACACTAGTATGCCACGGAAAAACGTCTTAATATCGCCTCGACTTTCAACATTATGAGGCTACTACAGAAACTTTTCGTACCCCTTATTTGTAATGTATGTACTGCTCTCAGAACCGCAAGCTAATTCAGAAGTTTAGCGCTCCGGATGTCATTGGATCTTTGCAGAGAAGACCGCCGTCTCTGTTGTGGAAAGCACTTTCTCCAGCCCAAAGCAAAATAAAATTAGGGAATAGCACCAAGACTTGAAAAAAGAAACACACACTCGAATAGCAGCGACATTAGAACCACTAGTGATAGAGAACGTCCCTACTGAAATTCAATCAGTTGTGCACCGGCGCTGGCTGACAAAAACAAAACAAAAAAACTCTCAAGCCCATCGTCAGAATGACGTCTTTCACACACTTTTCAGCCTCAGACCCGATTATAACTTCTATATAACCTTTCATTGTTGTTATGTCGATTTTCGTAAATTTTGAATCTTCTGCGCTGTTGTCCAGTGCAATTTAGCGGAATAAATTAATTCATTAAAATAGTCCATTCAGTAGTTACAAGTACGCTAGGTACTTATCAGTAGCCTACTTATAAACCTTAAAACTCCGGAGCATGCTATATGGTGGTAGCTTTCAAATTTGAACAAGAAGTTCGAAGTTCTGAGGAGGAAAAAATCATATGTGCCCCAAAAACAGTTATAGGCTATTATATTACTAAATATCATAAAGCTCCTATGGTAGCTTTTTAGTAGCTCTCTATTCTCAACGAGAAGTTCAAGTTCTGAAGAGAACAAATCTTAAGTGACCTGAAAACGGTTGAATAGCAGTGCAGAAAAAATATTGAATTTGAAGGTAACGAATGAATGAATCCATTTTATTTTATAACCCGTCAAAAGACAGCAAGACACAAGACGAAGCACCGGCAAAAAGGCAGAAAAAGAAAAACAGTAGCAACAGGTGAAAGGAACCAAACGAAATGTATAGCAAATTCATTTAAAAGAGTACGCACTTCCAGCTATCCGCTACCGCCTTGCTACAGTCACCAAAATAACTCCGCTGCTGCAATTCTGTGCCCTCTCTCAAGCTCTCTCTCCCAAGATAATGAGACTGGAATTAACCAATCATTGGTTCTGTAGAATGCCTCAGATAAAGTCTTGGTAGTGTCGGGTCACGCTGTCTTCTTAATTCTTGATATTGCTTCAAGCTCAGCTACCAAACGGCCATATTTTAATATCTAGAAAGGCTGCTTGTATTACAAAACACAGAAACAGGTGAAGAGCCCGATGAAATTTTTTTCAAAATTTTGTTGAATGGAGTTTAAACTTTTAATAGCATACAGTAGTAATTGTTACCAGTGCATGCTACTATTAACAAGAATGAAGGCTACTATAGCAAGACAGTATGCTACTGGATACTACTGCACTGTAAAGTAAAATACCCCTCTTTTTGTGAAATACGTTGCAAATGACACGGATTCCGTTTGCCCAGCTTTACTTTCTGAGCTTTAGAAAAGGCATTCATCGTCAGATCAGGTTGAAAGATAGTGGACTGTGCTGGGACTTGTAAGAGTAAAGACAACGTAATACATATAACGCTAGAAAAGGAAATTTATTTTCGTTCGATTTTGCAACTGGAAAACTCTTCAAACAAAAACGTTACCCTGGTCTTTTTTCTCACGAACTTGCGTCGCCGAATTCTATTGGCTCTCCTCTGCTACGATATGGTCATGAAGGCTCAAAATGACTCCTTTTCGGTTTAATTGAAGGTCTATATCTTGAAAAAAAAAAAAAAATCTGCCCATTTCAACGTTTTTACAAAAAGAGTTTCAGCTTGATGGCTAGTTTGTAACATTTTCTGTGAAACGTTTTTATTAAATAAACTGTTTTGAGAACTGTTTTAAGGTCCGTTGAACAAAGTATAGGTTGCAAAAACGTTTCTGCACATAAACGTTTATGGACCTTGAACCCCGAGTTCGAACTTTTTGCGGAGGCTATGTATTCGTCAATTCAGTTTCAGAAAACCCTACAATCGGAAACTACAATCGGAAAATTATGTGTCTCGATCAGAGGCATTACTAGCCAAAATATTTCGGAGAAGGGGGGAAGGTAATTACCGACTGGCTGGTCGTTTCACCGACTGTTTTAGCAGAGATACCGACAGTTTTTAAGAATAATGCATGTTTTGACGAAAAATCGACTGTTTTGAAGATTGAAAACTTTGTTTTTGTATTGACTGTATCCGTTTGACTATTTCCACAAATTGAATGGACAACCTTCCCCCCCCCCCATTCGTGGTGCCCCTGGTCTCAATTCTTGTTCTTGTTATCGCTTTGCTTTTAACCTTTACAACATCACTTTGATATCCATGTTTTATTGGGTTCTGGGGTAAATAGATAAAATTCATGAGGTAAAAGCCAAGAAAAGAGCGTAGCTTGGTCGACAACCAAGGTCATTCAACAGGAAATAATTTATATATAATTTAGGGAAACATAAAAACCGTAAAAAACAGTCGAAGTGATCAAACTTTTCCGAAAACAGAAAAGGGCATAAACGAAATAACTTAACACTGTGAGATATGGGACTTCCTAAAAGTGTGTTCTCGCCGTTCCCCGAGGACTCCTTGGGGAATCGAAGGGAACGACGAGAATAGAGGGAGTCACTCCACGAGGACTCCGCCTAGGAAAACAACGAGAACACGGAGAATGCTTCTAAAATGGATTTTGTTCGAAAAAAAGAATGTGCAGTTGACGAAATTACTAGATCCACTTTCTGATTCTTTTTAATTAATCTTACATTTCACAAACACTGGCAAAAAGTGATTCCCCTCCGAATATGAAAGGGAGTCCTTTTTGACGATGGTGATGATAATCAGAGCATTCCCCGCCCGTGGGGACTCGGGAGAATAGTGGGAGTGGTTCCCCGGGACTGCCCGGGACAAACAAAAACGCGGCTACTCCTTAAGCGGAGACCTCAGGGAACGTCGAGAACACGTCTTAAGTGAAGGCGTTTGTGAACCTGCAATTGGCTGGAAAAGGTATCCTAACTTTTTTTTTATCGTATGATTATATTTTTCGCATAGGTGTTTGAAAATATATTACAGCTTAAAGTCTTCAAACTCTTATTACAAAAGCGAATTATGCTTTTTAATGGTTTGTTTTGCATAAAGCGTCATAGCCAATCAAAAGTAGAAAAGACTATTTTTTTCTGTAAAAAAGCAATTAACATCTTACTTTTACAACTCTGTTAGAAAAATATTATTAAACTAGTTGGCAACATTTCTACCATTAACAGGCTCATAATTGTCATCATACGCCAATAAGTATATGTTAACTCGGGAATCTAAATCAAAAGTCCTTTACCTCCCGCTGTTAAACTAATTTTGTTAGCTCCCTTCCATCAAAGAAAATTCCGTTTTCTTCTTGTTGGTCTTGCCATCTTTCAAACTGAAAAGTTTGTGAATTGTGACTCATCACTATGGAGGAGTCACATCATTAGATAAATTTGTCGAAAAGGACAGAGATGTTCTGGAGTTCTGCCAGAGTAAGTAAATAATTTAATCTCTATTTTTGTTTTCTTTGTTAGCCTGTCTCAGACCAAATGGATGCTCGTAAGCTTTTCTTGGTTAGCCTGTCTCAGACCAACTGAATGCTCATAAGCTACAATCCTATTTGCATAAGCTTAGTGAAGAAATGATTTCTTAATTCCCTTAATTAATTTCTTTTGATAATTCTGTGACTAATTTCTGAACTCTTTCTAATACCAATCTAATTTAATACCAATCAGTTTTACTTTCACCTGACTAACTTACCTGACCAAACCCAGCAAATCAGCATTAGAACTTAGCCTAGTCTGGTCTGAGTCTGGTGAATGCTATGCTATGTCTCCTGAAAGGTTGAGGTGTAAATACTGTGGTTATAAATTCTACAGTGAGTTGTTTCTTGAGAAACATTAGGCGATAGATGTTTCGTGCATGTAAAGATTGATCGAGATACGCTTTTCTGCCTTTTTTTTTTTGTCAGAAATGATTTTATATAGTAGTTTTGTAGATCAAGTTTGGATGTCCACATCCAGTTGGTTTATCCTTCTGATACTGTGAATCCAATCTAGTACAATAGCCCCTTTTCAGGCACGGTGCTCAAACGTCTAGCACCATGCCTGGGTGCTAGACGTTCAATCACTGTACCTTGGATTTCATTCATGGTGCATGGATTTCAGTATACAGTGCATGCATCAAAAACACAGTTTCTGTCATAACAACTGAGCCCCAGCTCGGACAGGGCTGAAATTACTACCATGAATTCAAAGACAATCCGTTATATATTTTTCACAACAAGAACAAAAGGGCTCGGCTAATGACAGATGTGAAAAACCTCATTTCCTTTTCTACATAGAAAAGGGTTTTGCAAGCAAGGCGTCCTGTGCCTCAGCTTTTTCTAACTAGCAGCCAACCAGAATATTGGCTCTTGGGGAATAGAGAGGGAAAATACATGGAAAATAGATAGGGTGATGTTAGGTTTTTCATCGCCATCATCATTAGAGCCCTTTTGTTTTTGTTGTGAAAAATATATAAAGGATCGTCTTTGATTTCTCTAATTCATAGTAGTAATTTCAGCCCTGTCCGAGCCGGTGCTCAGTTGTGATGACAGAAACTGTGTTTTTTCTGTATGCACTGTATACTGAAATCCATGCACCATACATGAAATCCAAGGTACAGTGCTTGAACATCTAGCACCAAGGCATGGTGCTAGACGTTTGAGCACCGTGCCTGAAATGGGGCTAGTGTACTAGACTGTGTGAATCCCCCATTGTCTTGTCCTGATCTTGTCTTGGGGTTTTTAATCCTACTTCATCTTCTGACACTGCATCCCTTCCAGAGCCTTTACCTATCCCTCAGCCTCCCATACCATCTCAATTCCCAATTTTTGGGATCCCAAAACGTAAGTGGAGGGATACCTATGACATCGCAAAAGTTGTCCGTCTGTCCGTCCGTCCGTCCGTCCGTCCGTCCGTCTGTCCGTCCGTCCGTCCGTCCGTCCGTCCGTCCGTCCGTCCGTCTGTCCGTCCGTCTGTAAGCACGATAATTCTCGAAGGGAATGAGATATTTTGATGAAACTTGGTGTGAGGGTTCGTTGGGTTGTCGGACCAGTCAAGTTCGTAGATGGGCTTTGTAGCTCTACATTTAGGGGTGGGGGAGGGGATTCAAATTAAGGGACAAACAAAATATTTTGAAACAGCTAATGTGATAGTCGATTATGGGGTAAGAAGACATGCTGAACACGATGGTGAAAACCATTTTGTCATCGGACAAGTAGTTCGCCCGGAATCCGGCCAAAACCGGAAAGTTTGTTGAAAGTAAAAGTTTTATTTGAAGTTGATTAGATGTTCGATTTAGGGGTAGGAAGACATGCTGAAGACGATGGTGAAAATTATTTTCTCGACGGACAAGTATTTCGCCCGGAATCCGGCCCAAACCGGAAAGTTTGTTGAAAGTAAAAGTTTTATTTGAAATTGATTAGATGTTCGATTTAGGGGTAGGAAGACATGCTGAAGACGATGGTGAAAACTATTTTCTCGACGGACAAGTATTTCGCCCGGAATCCGGCCCAAACCGGAAAGTTTGTTGAAAGTAAAAGTTTTATTTGAAGTTGATTAAATGTTCGATTTAGAGGTAAGAAGACATGCTGAAGACGATGGTGAAAACTATTTTCTCGACGGACAAGCATTTCGACCGGAATCCGGCCCAAACCGGAAAGTTTGTCAAAATTAAAGGTTTTATTTGAAATTGATTAGATGTTCGATTTAGGGGTAGGAAGACATGCTGAAGACGATGGTGAAAACTATTTTCTCGACGGACAAGTATTTCGCCCGGAATCCGGCCCAAACCGGAAAGTTTGTTGAAAGTAAAAGTTTTATTTGGAGTTGATTAGATGTTCGATTTAGGGCAAGAAGACATGCTGAACACTTATGTGAAAACAAGTTTCTGCCCGGACATGTAGTTCGTCCAGAATCCGGCCAAAACCGGAAAACTGTTGGAAGTCAAAGTTTTATTTCTAGTTCATTAGATAAGCGATTTAGGGGTAAGAAGAGATGCTGAGTCGCTGTATGACAATCTTATTTTACCCGGACATATAGTCGACCGGAATCCTGCTGGAATCGGAAAATTTGTTATGAGCTAAATTTCTATTTGAGGTTGATTAGATGTTCATTACTGGGGAAAGAAGATACCCTGATTTGGTCTTTGAGCTTTCTTTTTTCGCCGGACAAGTAGTTCTGGAGTTCGGCCGGAACCGGGAAATTGGCAGAAGTGGCAGGAAGTTTTCGTCAAAACAGATATGACTTATAGGGGTAAACACACATGCTGAATCCAAATCTGAACTTGATTTTCTCAGGTGATTAGCTATTTGGCCTTAATCAGTTTCTGAATTTTAATTGTAAAAATGTTCAAGGAGTCTGGCGAAGACTGGATCTGGCTAAGACAAGACCCAGTTGTCTGGATCAGATATTGAATTTTTGGGATCCCATCGAAACCTTTGGTCTTGTTCTTGTTGATGATACTGATATTGGAGAAAATGTTTGTTACTATTTCCCTGATGTGACAGTTGGTGTGACAGTTTTATTTATGACCCACCATTTTGAAAAGGCAGAGTAAATGAAGAAAATAAACAAAATAAACAAAACACAGAAACACGCAGAAAAAAGATAGGCTACTTCATTTTTAATCTTCGGTCAGGAAGCAGTGGACGACTTTGTGCGGTGGTTGGGCCCTGTTGTCCATGATTTTTGAAAGCGATGAGGAAACATCCCAAAGGGTCACACTTGCATCTTGAATTTCTCCGTCAATGTATGGTTATGACATAATTTCGTGAAGTGGAGCAGGTGCTTCGCATATTTAAAATAACATGATCTCATCTTTTTAATCTTCAGTATTAAGCTTCAATATCTCCACACAGTCAGTAAGAAGGCTTCTGATGAAATTATTGCTGGAATTCAGAAACTTCAAGCTTTATGTCAAGCACATTGTTCTGGTTCTGACCCAGAAGTTTATGTTTATGTTCCATTTGAGAGGCTGGACTCAAAGGATAAGAGAATTGTTTTTTACCATTGCAACCTACATCTACCAACGGTTTGACCATATTGCTTTACAAAAGAGTTTTTTCAAGTGGAAAGGAAGAAATAAGAGAATGCTGTGGGTACAGAGTATAATTACATGAGAATCCGAATGCTATGATGGGAGATCCTGAAATATTATCCTGGTAGTTTCAAGGAAAGAAGTACAAGGTTTCAAATACTGTCAGTTATACTGATGCTCCTTCTAAAAATAATTTGTGTTGTGCTGCGTTAAGTTGTGCTGTCTAACTTGTTGTTGATAAGTCTCAAGTTATCAATTCGCCTTATTCTGGCTCAGCATTCAAAGTGGACTAGATTCTGTTAGTCCCCCATTGTCTCAAAATCAACACAATCAACACTTATGTGTGTCTATAGACATACTTATAAGTCGGGTCTATAGGGTAATGGGTAACTTACATTTTCTATACTAGCCTACCTGCAGGGAGCAGATTCCAGATTTTTTACTCGTCAACCTGAGAGTTATTTTACTATGTCTGTCAGTTGTGCTCATGGTGAGACATAGGGGGAATGATAGAAACTAGTCCGCTTGGAATTGGAAGTAGTTACTGTGATTTTTTTTCTTGTTGTTTTATTTGTGCCATGATTTTAACTCGATGTGTTTACTATGATTGGTTTCCCTTTCCAAAACCAATTTGACCTCAATCTTTATGCTTATAAGCTTACTGTCATTATTTTCTTGATGAGTTATTTCGAAGATTACTGTGATTGTTTTCTTGATGCCTTATTTACGAGTTTCCAAAGCGTACAAAGTTTTATGCAATTATTAAAATCCATGGTTTCTTGAATAGCTCAGTTCTTATGTCACTTGCAGCTTTGCTCAAGTGCCATATACAGATCACTTTTCAGTATGTTGGTCGATCGGTCTGTCGGTTCACTGTTCTCGAGTTAGGGTACTTCCAGAAAGTTAGGACGATGAAACTTGGCAGGCATATAAGGGACCCAACTAAACTAACTTGGAAATAGTCACTTCCCCGATCCGACCACCGAGGGGGGAATGGAGGGATGGAGAATCCGAAATGTTGAGGCATCTATAACTTTCGAACGGGTTATAGGATCTTAATGAAACTTTACATTAACAATCTCGTGTCTCAGATCTCCCACTTCGACTCCTGAACGGATCCGATGAATGTGGGGGGGGGGGAGGAAGTCGGAGGGGAGAACCGGAAATATTGTGACACGATTAGACTTGAGCGATTGGGATGAAACTTGCTGGGAAGAACAAGCACATGCCCTAGATACATCAGCGACGGAACCGGGCCGGATTCGGACCCTGGGGGGAGGAGGGGGGGGGGGGCTAAGACGATGAAAATTGGCTTGACCATTTGAGGCTTGAGATGATTGGCTTAAAATAGTCAGTTTACCAATCTGACCATCGTGGGGAGGGGGGGGGGGGGGGGGTGTGGTGAATCCGGAGTCTTGAGGCATGTATAACTTTAGAAGGGGTGATCGGATCTGAATGAAACTTGATATTTGGAAAAGCCTCTTATCTCAAATTTCCGAGATCTGTTCCGACCAGATCCCATGAATGTGGGGTGGGGGTGGTTGGAGGGGAGAACCGGAAATCTTGTGACACCCTTAGAGTGGAGCGATGAAACTTGGCGGGAAGAGCAAGCACAAGCCATAGATACGTCACAGTACCGGACCAGATTCGGGCACCTTTGGGGGAGTTGTAGGGGGTGTGGGTCCAAAATTCCGGTCACCGCGAGTTAAGGTACTTCCAGATCCGCAAGGACGATGAAACTCGACTTTGAACATCAGAGACTTAACAAGATTGGCCTACAAATTGTCATTTCTCAGATTCGACCATCCCTTGAAGTACTATTAAAGCAAAATATACTTTTTCATGATCCCCATTAGCCCATGATCGTTTATGCCTCAAGGATTTTGCTAAGAAATGAATTTTTAGCACCCTTAAATTACATATCTTACCGAAAAGTTAAAAAAAAACACTTTTGACCAAAAGATATAGTTATATTCGTGATCCCCAAGGGCCCATGATCCGTTTTGCCTCAAGGGTTTTGTGATTTCCTTAAAGTAAAAACAGTTATTTTGAATACATATTTTCATGATTTCGATGAGCTTATCATCATTTGTGCAAGAGTGTTCCTTACGGATGAATGTTCTAGCGCCCTTAAAGTGAGCATCATCACAGCCAAATGCATAAATAGAATAGTTTTTAAGAAGGATCTATTCTCACGATTTCAAAGGACCCATGATCATTCTTATCTCAAGGGGTTTCAATTTCAATTTATTTAATAATAAAGCAAAACATATCTCTCGTGGGCAGAGCCCAAATACGATGTTTTTGTAGTCATAAACAGAGATAATATAAGTTGTCAACACATAATTAAAAGAAAATAAAAATAACAAGGCAGATAATGCTAAAGATCATTGTACTGCTTTACGAAGCTAGGCACAAAGCTTCTACTGTAGCGCATAGTGTTACAGTAGATTGGGGTCAGTTTGGGAACCTTTTCAGCCACTTCTCGTGTGGGACGAGATCTTACAGGAACAAAGGGTGGGGGAAGGAATGAACGGTACATGGGGTGCTGGAGAAGGGAGGAGCCAAAGTTGCGGCATAGTTTTCCGCGGCGGGAAGAAAAGGATTCAATTTTAAATTCTTTGAGGTAAAAAGAGTACGGTAGGGGGAACCACCATAGATAATTTGCAGCGATCTCTTCTGAACTCGCTCTATTGTATCAGTTTCACCTTGGGTAAGAGCAAAGTGCCAAACCGGACAAGCATATTCGACTAACGGTCGAATGAAACAGCAAAACATTAGCTTTAGCTTGTCCTTAGGAACCCGAAACTTTTTCAGTGTTTTTTGCATTTGAATTGCGCTGTTAGCTTTACAAATGAACACAACTAACGCACGAATTGGCAAATTCCTATTTTCATCCTCTGATACAGCATTGCAAGTGCCATATGAGCTTCTAGCTCTTGTCTTCTAAACTCTTAATGAAGAAAATACTAGCTTATAAAGTCATTATTGTTGACTATATACATGTATATAAATGGTAATGGTGATAGGGGTAGGAGAGGAATTTCTGTGAGATTGCTGCAGTAAGAAGCCTTTTCAGAAAACTCACGTTTTTTCAAACGGGGAGGTCAGACGTTTGCATCGGTCATTAATTTTCATCGTCTCTTAACTAATGTATCGCGCAGAAGACTATCCAAATCAGAAGAAGGAAGCTTGTGTTTCATCGGATCATTATTATGTCTCACGTGTACTTCTGGCACGAATTCCCAATGAAACGTTATGTAGCTGCAACCCTTCGGGATGCAACGCTGCCGGCCCTTTGAACCAGTTTTCTAAGAAACGCTTTTGCGAATAGAAACGCTTTCTCCTGCAACATATTCTTGTGCGGTACGTTTCCTCTTGAAACGGATTCGCTAAAACGGTTTATAGGAGAATCGCTTTACTAGAAAACTGGCAAATTCTGAAAACTGGTTCATAGGGCCGGCAGCGTTGCATATATAAAAAACGTTGCGTTTTACTTTGGAGTGTGCTTAAGATTGGCCCAGCCTGAGGCACATTAGATGATAGTATTCTGTATTATTACATATCAATACATGCAACTAATTCGTAAAACTATCATACAACAACGCAGGCTGCAATTTTTTTGATCGGGAGAGGTCATACAAACACACCCAATCACAGTAGTGCTTTTGGAGAGAACTTGGGAAGTACTCCAGGTCACCTTTCACAAATCCTTCGTACCTATAGCCCTACCACTAGTTTGCCCTACTTCCATAACCTTTTCATCCCGTTATCGTTGACGAGACTTTGAAATGTGTTTGTTCTGTATATCTGCTCTAACTGCACTACGCCGGTTTTTCTGATCCCGAACTAGAGTAAGGTTAGATACCACACAGAGCGTGTTCCACCCTCATAACAATAGTAACTATTAGTTACTATTTCTGTTCCAATCTCGTGAAAAGTTACTACACTGGCCGTTTCAACCTCCTCAAAATAGTAACTAATAGTAACTATATTTACTTACCATGCTCGGGAGCGTAGTAAGCGTGGTAACTACGCATCTCAGTAACGTGATTGGTCTGATTCACCTGCGGTATGGTATTCCGCTGGAAAATAGAAAAATCGTTCCAGCCTTGACGGCAAAAACCCAGAATTGTGACGTCATACGTAGTAACTATGGTAAGTAGGCTCAGATTCACTTTCTTCTTGGTTGAAGTGGCAGCGCTGCAGCATCTTGCAGGGAAGCACGGACTTCGTCGGTGAGCAAGTCCGTGATTCTCGAGAAGTGCTGCCGTCTTCTTCGGAAGCGCTGCAGTGCAAAAACGGATGTAGAAAGAATCAGTCCGGTATCGGCCGAGAAGTGGACCTGCAGCATGCAACAAAAACGAGGCTCTGAATGTTATTGCGATGAAATTATTTGGATATCTGCAAAACCGAAATGCCTCCCTCGACCATACACTAATTTAATCATTTGTTCCTTTTATTATTCCCCCGGGCAGAATGTTTGTTCTCGCCGTGAGTTTCATGACAAGCTGCAAGCTAGCCTCGACTTTGTTACGACAAAGTACCCAAATGCTGGTATATTCATGGCAGGCGACGCAAACGAACTAAACGTTGATTATTTGTGTAAAGACCAGAAGCTTAAGCAAATTGTAGATTTCCCAACCACAAAAGGTGGTACCAGTTTGATGTTATTTGCACTAACCTTAAAAATTTTTACAATCCTCCAATTACCCTTCCCCCTCTTGGTGGTAGCTATCACTTTATGCTACAGCTGATACCCCTTCAAGTGTATAAAACTAATTACTCAGTTTCTAGATTTTCGCACCGACCATTAACTAGTCAAGGGCTTTTAGATTTTGGATCTTGGATCACGGCTGAGAGTTGGGAGGATGTTGTTTCTTGCGTTGATCTTGATTCAAAGGTTAGTTTGTTTCAGTCTAAATTAACGGAAAATTACCAAAAGTGTTTCCCAGAGGTTGTTAAGAAGGTATGTTCTTCAGACAAACCTTACGTAAATGAAAAAATTTAAGAGCTAATCCAATTAAAGGTAAAACTTTTTCGCCGTGGAAAGAAAGACGAAGCGATTGCTCTTAGAAAACAGATAAAGAAAGAAATAAGACGTGCTGCTTCTCGTTATGGTAAGAACAAATTAAATAGTTTAAAACAAAGTAAACCTCAGCAGTGGTTCAGGAAAGTGAAAGAAATTGCGGGTCTTTCGCCCAAAAACCTAGATTTTCGACTTGATGAACCGCCGTTTCAGACAGCCAATGAGCTTAACAAACATCTTGCCACGATTGTTCAAACATTCCCTCCTCTCGCAGTCAACCAACACATCCCCGAAACTCCAAAAGAAAAAATTCCCGTCATTTCAGCGAAAGAAATAATTACAAAAATACATAGGCTGAAGATTACTAGTATATGTCCGATTGATATCCCAGTGGATCTAATAAAAGCATTTCCTGATAAGTTAGTAACACCCCTTGCAAACATTTTCAATGATATCAGTAAATCCGGAAATTACCCGTCCTGCTGGAAGCTGGGTTATATCACACCAATCCAAAAGAAGGGGGGTTCGAACGATTTTAGTGGTGTTCGACCAATAACACTGACCCCAGTTTTTTCAAAAATGTACGAGGGTTTCTTGGCTGATTGGTTAAAGGCAGAGATTCTTGATCTTATTGATTTACAACAATTCGGGAACCTCAAGGACGTATCTACTTCGCACTACCTTGTTAGTCTTCTTGACACTATTCTGAAAAATCTTGAAAACCCTGATACTTGGTTGAATCTTTTATTAATAGATCTCCAGAAAGCTTTTGACCTAATTGACCATACTATCCTTGTAAACAAACTGTTGATTGAGTTCCAAGTGAGTCCTTTTTTAGTCAAAATTGTTGCTTCTTTTTTAACAAATCGTTCTCAAGTGCTTAAATACAAAAACGTCTTTTCTGATCCCCTCCCTATTTTTTGTGGTGTCCCCCAAGGAACTCTAATGGGACCAATTTTATTTTTAATAATGATCAATAGCCTATTGACTGACCACCCAGATCGTTGGAAGTACGTGGACGACCTGTCTGCACTGGAGGTATGTCGACGGAATATAAAAAGTTCAATTACGGCTCTACTTGAGGACGCTACTAAGCAAGCGTCTTTGTCGAAGATGAGGGTTAACTCCCAAAAATCATCGATCATGACTGTGAATTTTTTAAAATCTGTCCCCTCTTTCACAGACCCCATTCCTCCCGAAATCTCCGTTAGTGTTATTAAATTACTTGGAGTCACTATTTCAGCTGACATGAAGTGGGATGCCCATGTTCAAAACATCCTCAAACAAGCTTCCCCTTCGGTTTCCATGTTAAAACTTATGAAAAAATTTTCTTGCCCCCCGAAGGATCTCCTCCAACTGTACTGTTCGTTTATCCGGCCAATACTGGAGTATGCTTGTCCAGTGTGGCATTTTGGGCTTACCTCTGAGCATGTTTATAAGATTGAAAACATTCAAAAACGAGCGCTTAGGATCATTAATGGGGAGGGGAAGCTTCCTTACCATTATCTGCTTGGCAGGTTCAGGCTCACCACCTTGGACGCGAGAAGAAACCTTCTATGCCTTAATTTCGGCACCAAGACCCTGTCTGTTCCCAGATTGCGTCCTATTCTCCCCGAACTCTACACACCCATCCGCAATAGACCGCAGCGCGACAAGGCTCAGAAAGTACCCAAATTAAATCCAGTCCCCACAAAACATGAAAGGTACCGAAGGAGTTTTGTTCCAAGTTTTGTTGAATTGTACAACAGCCAGTAAACTTAGTCATTATTTTTGTTGTATTTGTTAGTTTTAGTTTTTGACCCTTTTAGAATGTTTTATTTTGTTTCATATATATTCTTAAGTGAAATTACTTTTGACGTAATGATTAAAAATTTACTTTGATTGAATTTGAAATTTTTTTTTTTTACCATTTCTTTAAAGTGACTTTTATTTGTTTTAGAAGTTTTTGGCAAAAGGTTCGCCGAATGAGCCTATCGTGTAAATTGTGGTAGTTAAGTTTTGCATCGACTGATGAATTTGTTACGAATTATGTTGCAATTATTATTCGACTGACAAATTGATTCGAGTGTTTAGTTATGTTTGGACGTAGAAGTCAAATTCGGCGTTCACGCTGTGAAAGTTACTTTTTAGAATTAAAAATCTACTACTACTACTACTACTTATCACCAGAGATCCCGGGTAAATTTTTTTTTAAGAAATCCCTTAAATGAGTCAAAATATTATGGTGTACTTAAATATCAGACGGAACAATAAGCTACCTTTTCACTTAAACTTTAAAGATAAGTATAGCGTGAAAAAAATGAAACTGAATATCGAGGTAGTATAGGAAGAATATTATCTTTGGAAGCCGGTCCCAGTACTTTATTCTTTTTTCTGTCTTTTCAGTCTGCTCACATTTATCCCGCGGGATTTACGCTTTGGTCGGAGCTGTGGGCCCAGATGCTTTCGGGATTCTGCACTCTTACTCTAATACGTTCAACATACCGTTCATCACACCCTGGTATCCTGAAAAAGTAAGTACAGCCTGACGAAGTACGCTTCTTTCTGGATTCGCGCGTAGAAATCAGGGCAGAAACACTGTAACTCTTGGATCTTAATCTGGGGGTACGGATCAAGGATGTCTCCGATTTTCCGCCATTTGATTCTTTTCCGTTCGAACATTTATTTACCGGTTTGGATGTTATAATCAAAGAAGGACAGCGTTTACAAGGTATAATAGCATTTTCCTGCTAGTCTCACATGTTCTATACTGTACTAGTTCACAAACGCATGAGTGATGTTTTCGTCATTTGTCTTTATAGAGTGATATTTACTATCAGTTATGAATTGGGGGATTGAGACAATGGGCCAACTGTGGCCTGAGTTTGGGCCAGATTTTCTGGCCTACCCACAGAATAATAACAAAAATCCTATTTTACAGACAGAAGTCATAGAACGAATAACTACCAGTTTGTCGAGACGAATTGATTCCAGTCTGCGTCTGACCGTTGAATAGAGCGGTCGCAATATCGTTTTAGCTCTTGTTCCGACTTCCAACGGCTAAATTGACGGTTGAGTTTGTGAAATTGCATAACCCACGCGTATTGCATGTGGCAAGTTGGAAAGACGAACTGTTCTAATCGTATGTCCTCAATTTTAATATTTCAGTGTTTGATTCATTATTGATCATGGATGTTACTGGTGAACACTGCTATTTTTCATTTGTGTCAGAGTTACGGTGCTTTTAATGGACCGAGCAAAGATTCATATCCCATGCTGAAATTAGTTAATTTTCTGTTCCTTCGATAATACGTAAGCCACTATTTTTTGTTCTTTTCTTTCTTATTGGACAAATTGAGGGGCCTTGACTAGAGTTTTCAATTTCAATTCAATTCGAATTCAATTTATTTTCAAAACCGATACAACGGTCAAGCCGTGTTGGTGGTTCTCGTCCATATTAACACTAATTATATACAAAAGATAATTTCTACACTAGTTTGGATATAATAAAGACTTGTCAAACATAACACAAAATATTCAAATTGTTTACAATTAATGATGCGAGTTAAAAAGGTTGAAGAAGGCAGGAACAAAACTTTTTAGGTAACGAGTCGTTTTCGTAGCCTTGAATAATAAGCCGTGTGGTACTGGAATTTACGATTAAGGGAAGGGTTTGTTTGTTAAAGCGAAAATAATTATGTGTCGTGTCAAGGCTTCTCTAGCTCTGATTAGAAGACAGTTGCTATTGGATTTTTAGGGAACGGGACTGGTTCGTTCAGTAAAAATTAATGATTTGTTGTGCGATTTTTCCTTGCTCGTTATTTTTTGATAGCTTATTGTTGTTATTTTTCAGATAGCTTATTGTCAATTCGGTTTCGCAATACGAGAGGCTCCGCGGAATTGGAATTATGTTTGCATGGATTTTCTTGTCCAGTCTTCAGAGCCTAGGATTTGAAATAGAGGATTTCGCTGATAGAGGAATGATTTCCTTATTAAAGCAATTTATCGTCCCTTTTTTCCTATAGTGAATTATTCTTCTTGATTCTGAAACGTCCTTTCCGTCGGATTGCTTTTTTCTAATTCTGGAATCACAACACTAGCAGATCCACAGAATTGTATCTGCATGAATCTGTCTCGTCAAGTCTTCCAAGAATAAGATTAGAAGGCTTGTGGTGCAGGATTTTACGGACACAGGACTTATTGTAGTAAAAAATAACAATTTATCCAGTCTTTTTTCCTTGAATCATCTTTCTTTTGTGTTCTGAGGCATCCTTTCCTAGAGACATCTCATCCTAGGATTAGAAGACGTGTGAAGCGTTTCACTGATACAGGAGTGATTCCCTTCTTACAGTAAAAAAGAAAAATGTACCGTCTCCTTTTTCCTTTGATCGTTATTCTTCTGGATTCCGAAACATCTTCCCTCGGATTGCTTTTTGCCAACTCGAGAGTCACAACCCTAACAGCTCAATAGAATCTCGTGACCATGAGCCGTATTTCGGCGACATTTACGTCTGCATGAATTCCCTTTTCCAGATACCTCTAAGCCCTTTGGGATCCCTGGACTTCGCGTTGGCTTTGAGACCGGATTATCACCGAGCCGTATTGGACATCATACATTTCTATGGTTGGAGGAGCATCGTTTACGTGTATGATTCCCACGAAGGTAACTGCAATTTCCAAGATGATTGCTTTCTATCCTTAAAGCACACCTGACACTACTTACTATTTATGTTGTAGTAAAAAAGTAGTTAAATACTGTAAAAGTACGCTTTGCTTTTAACAAATTATACACGGCTTTGGCCGTTATAAGCCTTTTCCCAGGTGCATTGACTTCTAGCAAAAGCGCGTCAAAAATTCAGATAACCGGTTTTTTCGCACCAATTGTACCAATTGCACGCATAGAAAATAGTGAAACGCGGCAAGAGTATACATCAGTGAAGTGTAGTTACCAGGACTCAATGTAACAGATAAAGTTGAGGTCTACGGGCCTAAAGGCGGCTTCACACTGACCACTGACTTAAGACCCCTTTCACACTGGAGTACTTAGGCCTCTTAATTGTACTTTATGCGTCTAAAGTCGCACTTAACGTAAGAAATCTCACTTAACTTTAGTATTTTTCAAAGTTGAAAATTTTTCAACCTTTTACATTCAAAGTTAAGTGCACTTAAGGCTGACTTAAGGAAGAGAGGAGAAAAGATATTCGCTGATGAGTTATTCGCTGATGATGAAAAGGGTGGAAATCTAGAAAGAAATGAAGAAAATTTACTTAGCTTCAGCTCCTTGGTGTGAAAGTTCTAAGTACAGTGTGAAAGGCTAACTTAACTTAACGTAACTTTTGCTAATTAACTTTAGTTCTTAAGTGGCAATGTGAAGTCGCCTTAAAGAGATATGGATGTAATCACGGAGGTAGCCTACATTGGGACTGTAGGTACGACGGGTCCTTTAAAGGACATCTCACAGTACATAGTGTCTCTGCTAAGTTGTGTTCAACTTAGCAGTTGTGTCTGAGATCGTTGACCACTTTAAAACTTAGCAAAGCTTACAGAAAATTACGCAAGGCGTTTGCTGTTTTAGCCTCTTTCCATGTCCCTTGCCTTGGATGACAAAATTCGGACAACAATTATCGTAAAGAGAAGAAACGTGGCAAGCGTGATACTCAGTGTAACAGCCGAGATAGGATACACTAATGAAATATAAAATCTTGGAACGAGAATGAATGGAAATAATACAAAAGTAGAATGACTTACTATAATAAGTAGGTAAGTGTCCTTTAAAGTGAGGCTTCACTTTTCAGATTTCTCTTCCTGACTTCACACAGTCATTTTCGTCAAGACGTATCTGGAAAATGACATAGAGAGCGTGTTCCGCCCTACTTACCGTAGGTACTAAGCATTTAACGTCACGCCTTTTGGCTTCTTTGCTTCAAGGCTGGAATGCCTTTTTCTATTTTCGCCAATATATGACTCCACGGGGTAATACAGCATATCACGTTACAGAGTTCCGTAGTTACCACGCTTACGACACTCCCGACCGTGGTAAGCAAATAGTTACTATTAGCTACTATTTCGAGAAGGCTGGAACGGTCCGTGTAGTAACTTTTCATGAGGCTGGAACGAAAATAGTAACTATAGGTACGATGGTTAGGAGGGTGGAACACACTCAGAGGCGACACATACGAGATACACATGAAAGAAAAGAGTGATTGGCAGTTGTTATTGGGAAGTAAAAGATATTCGAATTTGAAATGGGACATATAGGAAATGTTGAAGAATAGTAATATTCGTGTCATCATTATAATGAAAATCCGGAAGGGATGGCTTGACAGTGCGAAAGCCTCAGATGGTAGTCTGGAAGGGGAAGCCTGGCTGTACTGAGTGATAGGAATAGCGTATTTTTTTACACTGTCAGAAGGTTCATAACGGATAACACAAGGATGCGTGGTTTCAACAGACAACACCCAACAGACAACACGTGGGCAGGGCGTCGCTAGCCAAAACTCCAGCGGGGGTCTTCTTAGGTCCGACCATCTTAGCTTTTCGTCGCATATGTAGTAAAAAAAACATGCGATATCTGCAAGCGTTGAAGACGGAAGAAGCCTAGTCCTATCTACGAGCTCAGGGGTGGTTTGAAGGAGGTGACTACCTTAAAATATACGACAAATGTCCGGCAAGGCTCAAGAATCATACCAGTTAAAAATAATAGCCAAGAAACGCAGCACCGCATGCTAGAAGTTGTGCGAGTTTAAAGAAACTTACGGTGGACGTCATTTGTAAGAGCAGGAATTCGCTTACGCAATGGCCCAACAGTTCATAATGGCTGTATGTCAGAAATAATGAAAATTTTTGCAATATGCGAAATATTTGAAGTAGGCTATGACTTTTTTCGGCAAAACATTACTCCTCCCCCCCCACACAAAGTCTAGATTTCAATGTGACCCAAGGCCCCGAAATCACAAGCCTAAACACGACTGAAATGCCACGCGCTTCAAGTAAATAGAGTCTACTACAAAAGGCGCCGCCGGCAAATTTTTTTGAAATCCTGCCTGATCAAATTACGCTTTTCGGATCCTAAACGAAATTAAGAGCCAGTTGGCATAGATCTGCCCGTCTGTCTTCGCTCACGACGAATCCAGAAAATGTGAGAAATTTAGCTGGAAGTTGTTAATGTGCTTCAGTTTGACCCTTTCCAAAAAAAAAGTAGCTTACTGATCATTCTGAATTTTTTTTTAAACAGAGCAGACTTGTTCTGTATTTCCAGTAAAGTAAAAAAAAAAAAAATCAGACGATATGTTGCAATAATCAGGTCCGTCATTACATCTGACTGCTAGAGGCCCGCAACCAGTTGATTTCATGAAGGAGGAGCCATCAGAGAAAACAGCGAACGACCTAAACTCTCATTTTGCTTCTATTGTACAGTCGTACCCACCACTGCCTCCTGAAAAGCCACCTTCGTTTTCAGCTGAAGCACCATCCCAAAACTCACAAGAAGATTCAAATGTAAATTCTAATTTAATGCCTGAAATTTCAATATCAGAAATTAGAAAGAAACTCTCCTCATTAAAGAAAACATCAGTGGCATCCTTTGATGTTCCAGTAACCATTGCTAAAGCTTTTGCGAAAGAATTGGCGTTTCCTCTTCATATTATTTACAATAATATCACCAAAACCGGATATTTCCCCAAAAAGTGGAAAATTGGCTTCATCACTCCCATTCCGAAAAAGGGAGCAGCTAATGATTTCTCTGGTGTGAGGCCGATCACTGTTACATCAATTTTTAGCCGAATTTACGAGAGCTTTGTTGCTTCTTGGCTAAAAAAATATCTCTCGGAAGTCATCGACAAGAGGCAATTTGGTAACATCCCGAAGTGTTCAGCTGTTCACTATCTCGTTAGTTTACTTGATTTTATTTTTAAAAATTTAGATGAACCCGGGAAATGGATAAATCTAATTGCAATAGATTTTAAAAAAGCTTTCGATCTTGTAGATCACAAGATTTTGCTGGAAAAAATGGCAGAGAAAAATATTCCTGAATATCTTATTAATATCGTAAAAAGCTTTCTAACAAACAGAGAACAAATCGTAAAATATAAAAATAATTTTTCTTCTTCTTTACCGGTTTTTTGCGGTGTCCCGCAAGGAACAGTGATCGGTCCTTTATGCTTCCTCCTCATGATCAATGAAATAGCTGTCGGGCTGGAAGAAAGATGGAAGTATGTAGATGATCTTTCCCTAGCAGAGGTAGTATTTGGAGCGTGTAAAAGTCAAACTTTCAATTATATTGAACAAGTTACCTCTGAAGCAGCAAAATTAAATATGGTGGTAAATAAAGATAAATCTTCAGTAATGACATTTTCATTTCTCAAGAAAAGCCTACCTGAATTCGAACCACCTATAGACCCAAACCTCCTCAGTAACAGCACTACCCTGCCTGGGGTAGTGATCTCTTCTGATCTAACTTGGCATGAAAACACAAGATTGATTGTAAAAAAGGCAAATGGTGCTATCCAAATGCTGAAGACTCTAAAGAAATTCCGGGTTCCTAAGGATAAACTAAAATTAATTTTCTGCATGTTCATCCGCCCACTAGTAGAATATGCATGTCCTGTTTGGCATTTCGCTCTTACAAAAGAAGAAAGTGATAAAATTGAACGGGTTCAGAAGAGGTCTCTACAAATCATCTACGGAGGTTCCCCACTGCCTTACTCTTTTTATCTAAAAGAATACAAACTTGACCCCCTTTTTGTCCGTCGAGAGAAACTGTGCCTAAAATTTGGCTCAACCCTCCTCCTCCACCCCATCTACAAGAACTTCCTCCCGCCTCCCTTTGTCCCCCTCAGATCCCGACTCCCCAGAGAGGCGGCTGCGAAAGTTCCAAAACTGACACCGTTTTACTCCAGGTCACAGCGTTATTCTCGAAGCTTTGTGCCGAGTTTTGTTCGTACTTTTAACAATTCGTAACTTGTGCGTTTTATCCTATTCTTTTTGTTTTTCTCGTTGACAAATCTTTCTTGTATTAAGTGTTTAACTAAAAGATACCATATTTGGGCTATGCCTATGAGAGACTGTATCTGGTTTACATTAAATGATTTGATTTGATTTGATTTGATTTGACATCGTCGCACTAGTGGAATCATCAAATTATATCCGCACTGGAGGAATCATCAAATTATAATCTGTTAAAGTTCAATGGGCACATCAAACTACCCCAATCCCACTCTGTAACAACCTAGAAACAATGCTTACCCCTAGATCAGCAGCTTTTTCAACAGTTTCTTCTCTGCGATATTTTAAAGCGTAATTTCTTGGGCCAGTACATGCTCAATTTACTGGCTTGGACAAATAAAAGTGATGTCTCTTATAATACTTAGTTGATCTTTATTTTATGCATAAATCAGCTTGTATGACTCAGATTTGAATAGCTTATTTGTTTTTGAATGACTTTTGTAGCTATGCTATTTTTTATAAGCTTATTGCATATTCTTGTACATTTTATAAAGCAAGCTAATCAAGCTTCACAACACTGTTCCATAAAGAAAAATTTTTAATAGGCACTTTAAGCTATGGAACTTCTGATGAAACACTAGAATCATCAGATAAACTGCATTTGCAGCTTGAATTTGGTGACATCTCAAATGTATCCTTTTCTATCAAGCATTGCTGGAAGTTTTTGAATTTCCTGCTACGATATCCCAGCTCCTAAGATTTGGATCGCCGAAATGCCAGAGAGGCAGGGGCGTCGCTATGGGGGGTGGTGGGGGGTGGTACCAGCCCCCCTCGAAGAAAGAAAAAAGCTAAAACGGGCGCTCTGCGAGCGCCCGACCACAACATTTTAGCTAAAACGGGCGCTCGAGAGCGCCCAACTATGAATATTCAGCACAACTGGTCGCTCACCCAGAAAAGCCAAATGGGGGGCTGGCAGCTCACCCAGAAAAGCCAAATGGGTGGCTGGCAGTACGCCCCGGAAAGTTAGTAAGACTAGTTACTAAGGCGTCGGCTGTTCTGGGTTCTCAAGCGTTTGAAACTTAAGGAATTGCATTCTCAGTCGCATGTTTCGAGAGGCATGCTATTTCTAGTCGTTCAGAGGTCTTTAATCATATTTTGTCAGAATGAGTAAGTATGATTGTTAAATGTATGCTTCCATGACCGACAAAAGACAGTTGTCAAATGATGAATTAACTAAGTTTCAATACGATCTGTTGTGAACTAATATCCCACTATTCAAGTACAAATCAGGCTGATTTTGCTTGTGGCAATAATTTGTTAGTTTCATGCAAAGATCCTTTTATATTTTAGTAGAAAACCATTTAATGATAAGAATTTTTCTCCAGTCCGACGTTTAAAATTAAATCGGTTTCGTGATCAATGAGAGAAGATTTAATGACAGGTCTGATTGTTGCAACAAGTCAGTTGGTTTTTATTTTGTGTTTTAACTCTAAATTCAGAACAAGTCAGCTCCATTTCAGTTTTTTTTTGTAGATGATCAATACTTCTTTTCTGGCAAATCTCGATTTTTTGGAAAGCACATTATCCAACTTCCAAGTAAATGTCTCACATTTTTCTTGGTTCGTCGTGAACAAAGAAAGACGGGCAGATCCTGCTATTTGGGATCTGAAAAGACGTTCTGATCATACAGGATTCCACAGAATTTGCCTGCGGCGCCTTTCGTAGTACGCTTTATTTACTGGAAACTCGCGTCATTTCATTCGGATTTTATGCTTGGAATTTCGGGGCTTGGGCCGCTTTAAAAGCTAAGTAGATTTTGCTGCAGAGAAGAATCGTTTTGTCCAAAAAAAGTCATCTGCTACTTACAAAATTTCGCCTGCGGCGCTCATTTTCATTCTGTCTGATATACAGTTTTGTGGAAACAGTACTATGTTTGTTAGTTGTTGTTTCTAACTGGTATGACTCTTGCCAAGCCCTTCAAACCGTTTGGAGTTAGTTAATCTTCAGTCTTCAACGGTTGCAGTTATCACGAGCCTTATTATCACATATGAGACGAAAAGCTGAAACGGGCGGCAGGGCGCCGGCAGGCGCCCTGCCATCCCCCACCCTCCTCGAGTTTTGGCTAGTGACGCCCCTGCAGAGAGGTAAAGACAAGGGATAACAAGAAAACGGCCGGTTTTCGTAGCGCCTTCTAAAGGAAGTCCGAAATGTTTATTTGTGAAGCATTTAATACAAAGTAAAGCATTAGAAGTGTCCATTGTGCTTTAAAACACTAGCAAATTGTGAAAATTGTACGCCACAAGAAAAGTCAGCCTGATTTTGACATGAAATGAGAGATATTGGTAGCCTACATAGCAGAGCTTGATAAAATTGTAAATCTGGCAAGCTCAAAACATGCGACTGCGAATCCTGTTCCTGACGGTTCCTGAAGTTTCAAACGCTCGAGAACCCAGAACAGCCTAGGTCCAAGATGGATGTCAACTCAGTTTCTTGGTAAACCATAACTAGCCTTACTGACTTTATCGGGCTTTCCTGGGTGAGCGCCCGTTTAGGGGAACTTTTGTGGTCGGATGCTCTGCGAGCGACCAGTATCTCAATATCAATATCTCTGGTACCCCACCCCACCCCCATACCGACGCCCCTGCGCGTGGGATGTAATCTGTTGTTGCGACAAACGTTATGCAAGAAATGTTATGCGTAATAGGCATTGCCAGGAAGAGCTGAAAAACTTCAAAGCATATGAAGAGCATATGCTGACTTTTTTGTTTGTCGTCATGATATAACAGTGTAGTTATTGCCAAAAGCCTAATGGCCATAGCCAAAGAAAAAAACAAACCACATAACCAGAAAAGGTATAGATAGCATGAATGCGCCAAACGATATGTCAGCTGAGCCCTATACTTCGCAAGGGTATTCTTCAGGCTCAAGTTAGAGAAAAGAACCTGTTACAACAAAATAATAAAATTTGTCGATAGAATATTACTAAGCTGAAGTTTCCACTCAATGCAGTAAATCACAATTCGCTGTCAGCTTCGGCTGAATGAATATCTATTTACATAAGGTCTTTTCAATTTCATATTTTTTTTTTATAGAAAGTCTTCTCGACGCTTCAATGTTATCCTAATTAACCTCGCTAAATTTGTTTTACTAGTGCGAAATATTAATCATAACCATCCTTAATTATCCGATCCTCTTCTAGACTGTCGGGGCTGTCAACTAAATATCAGCCGATTATCCGAGTATCGCGACGTCATATCAAGTTACATGAGAAATACATATTTTCTATTTCCGAACCTAAATAATTGTCCTAAAGAACAGTATATAAACGTAAACACATTCTGCGCCTCGCTCGCCACTCGGCTGTATATTATAGAGGCTATAGATCCAAATATACCTGAAATATATATTAAATAATGCATTGACTTCACATTGATGTAACCAGTAGCGTATCAGATAATCGACTGAGATTTAGTCCAGACCTCCCGAAGAACTCCTTCTTTATGACATCGCACATTAAATGGAAGTAATTTTGTTGGAGAAATCAGGTATAGGATGATATGATATTTTAGTTATATTTAATCATAATCTTCTCCCTGAAATTTTTGTGGACGCAGAGACCATAAACCATGGTTTTAAAGCAGGAGTGGACCACCAGCTGGCTGAAGTTTAATTTCGTGTTAACAGTGTCCGGAGAAATTTTTAGAGGGCCTGTTTTCTACATTTCTAGCTTATATTGAGTTGTATTGTTATATATATATTTCTTAGCCACTCCACACATAGGACAGAAGTAAGGGCAAACCGTACTTACCATATTTGTCTCCAAATATTTGTCTACATTATTCCCATAGACCTAATAGATCCCAAATCCCTCTTCAATCAATTAATCAAACCATCTCATCTTGCCTTCAAATATTGTTCCTATCCTCAGCCTTAGCATACACTTTCAGAGACTCGGAATGGCCCTTCATACATTGATACCGTTGCACCTCTTGTTCAAAGAACACCCTTTCAATGTTTTCGTTCATTACAATCAATATCTAGACATTCCACATTCGTGCAGTTTTGGCTGCTGTGGCCAAGATTCTTTTGTTCGGTCGTGAAGGATTTCTAGGTCAGCTCCCACTCGCTATTAGATTATCTGAGGTCCTTTGGATCAGATAGCTTTTGTATGGGCGAGGTGTCATTTGATAAACATTCTCAGACGTTTCGTAATGTTTAAGAGCTAAGATGTTATACCTTCTTGTCAAGGGACCGTTCAGACCCTATCTAAGAAAACGAGCTTGCGACCTATTTTCAAGATCGGAGCTAAGACTTGGGTGGCCCTTGCCAAGAATTGTCAAAATTTCCCATATTTCAGTTCAGCACTCCCATGTGGGTTAGTTCCTAAAAGTCGAAAATGCCTCGTTGTCAACACTTGTGACAGACATAGTAAAATAGAATCACACTTTGATGAGTAGAAAATCTGCAGTTTGCTTCCCAGGCACCGTCTCTGGAGTAGAAAGGGAAGTTACTATATCCTGCTCACTACCTTATGGATCCATGTTTTATCTCTGTTAAAAGTGTTGACACTGAGACAGTGAGGGGCTTTCAGAAAGTAGGCCACATGGAGCGCCGACCTGGAATAAGCGAATTTCTCCAACATAATATGCCAGCTGAATAATCCTTTTGCATCATTAGAAATTATTCGCAGTCAGCTTGGGCAGAATAAATATACCTATATATGTAGAAATATAAAGGCCCCCGCCACTGTATCAGTTTTGCATGTCAGGTCAGGTTGACTATTGTCTGTAACTGTTTTCTATCACTGATTTTATTCATTTCTAGGCTTGTTGCGACTTCAGGACATCTATCAGTCACTTCCGCCAGGAAATAGTTCAATTCTGATCGAGGTTGTCCGAAGGATCGATTCAGCGAATGATGCGCTAGACCTCCTTAGGACGCTGGAGCTGAAAGATAGGTTCGTAACCTCTCACCAAAGGATGGTCGGTTAGCGCCCATCTGGGGATTACACTCAGCGTCAGTTACCTGTATATGCCGGACACCTTCCATATTAGCACTCACCGATAATACTCCCTATTTCAGAGAGTTGTATATCTCTATTATAGTCACAAGCAGTATAGTCAGGACATAGAGAAACTCAAAACCCCTATAGTTTACAGAGCAGAGACTCCCTTTTTGGTTCTTTGTCCATACAAATAGGCTACGATGATGTTTTCCTATTTCTACAAAAAAACAACGTGCAAGTCCTTATCTTTAATCCGACTTCAAATGTGTGACAGTCTATTTGAAGTTAGTTCATAACTAGTTAGATCAAAACTATGAGCAAAGCTGTATTCGCTGTTAAACTAGCAAGAACTTGCTTTTCGGGTTACCCATACCGAGGGCAAGTCGCTCGTAACTTTATAATTTACAGTTTAGTTTTGTTTAGATTGTTCAAACACAAACGAATATAATTACAAACTATAAAGGATCACCACCCGTCAGGATTCATTCATATTTTACACAGAAAAAGGGTGAAAGAGAAATGAAACAAGAGCTGAAAGCTCATATGGCACTTGTAAGAAAAGTTAGCATGTTTGTCAGATACGGTTTCGGCTGGATCTCTCTCCTGATATTTCTTTCATCAGAAGACGGGCTTGATCTAGTAATATTGTCGGTGCAAAACGGTGTAAGTCAGCTAGATCTTATTAGAGCTATATTTCCTTCACAAAAAGGGCCGAAGTACAGCTCTAATAAAATGTAGCTAACATCCGATTTGCACCGTCAAATATGATTCGCAGTCAGCTTGGGCTGAAGGAATATTGATCTAGTAAATACGAAATGTTTATCCCACTCATTGACAACTGTTCCATAATAGAAGTTTTGTCGTACTCTGGTTCGTATAACTCACTCGGTGGTAGAAGCAAATACTCTAGCTGTGTGTGTCCGAAATATCCGACCAAAGTAGTTGGAAGGGTTTTCACGATATTTCCGGTGGCTCCCTTCGAGCTCCACACATCGTTATCAGAATTGGTCCGGACTTGAAAGGGAAGATCTGAAACATTAGCTCTTGCCACTTGTCAAGTTCTATTCGCATCTGACAACCCATTCGAAAGTTTTTCTGCGACTAATTTCTGGGTTGGTTCCATATCCGTCCGTCCCCCACGATGATCGAATCGTGGAAGGGACTATTTCCAAGTCAATGTGGTCCGGTCCTTGATGCGACTGAAAAGTTTCCTCGTCATAGATAATCTGGAAGTACTCCAAGTCGTGCATGCTCACAGGCATTCCAGGAAACCCCCTCCAGCTCCACCCAAAATGCCCCAGTCTGGTCCTGTTCTGTCGATAATGTATCTAGGGCTTATTGTCCCCACCAGGTTCCAACCCGATCCATCGGCTCTAAATGTTTCACGAGATTTCCGGTGCCCCCCCCCTCCCCCCCCCCCACAGTTATCAGATCAGGTCCGGAATCAGAACATCTGAGACATCTGATCTTGATACTTGTCAAGTTTCATTCACATACGATCTCCCACCCGTTCCAAGGCTATGACTGTCACTAGATTTTGGATTTCCCATCCCTCCACTTCCTCCAGGACGAACTAGTTGAGGTAGGGACTATTTCCAAGACACTCTGATCGGGTCCGTAATATGTGTTTCAAGTTTTCCTCGTCTTAGCACAACTGGAAGTACCTTAACTCGCGATCACCTGAATTCCGGGAAACCCTCTCCAGTTCCCCCCCACTGTGACATGATCCGGTCCTGTTTTGTCAATAATATATCTAGAGTATACGCCCTCCCATCCCATTCCGATCCCTAGGCTCTAGGCGTTCCACAAGACTTCCGGTGCCCCCCTTCAGTTCCCCGCCAGTTATTAGATCCGGTCCGGATTTGAAACTGAAGAGTCGAGACACTTGTTCCTGACACTTGTTCCTGACACTTGTCAAGTTTCATGCACGTCCAGTCACTCGTTCTAAAGTTATGCGCGTCACTAGATGCCTGATCCCCCGTTCCTCCACTCTCCCCATGATGATCGTATCTGGGAAAGGACTGTTTCTAAGCCAATCTGATAGAGTCCCTACATGCCTGCAGAGTTTCATTGTTATTGCACATCTGGAAGTACCATAACTCGTAATCACCGGAATTCCGGGAAACCCCATCCAACACCTCCCCACTGTGACACGATCTGGTCCTATTGTGTCAAGAAAGTATCTAGGGTTTATGTTTGTTATTCACTCCAAGTTCCATCCCGATCCATCAACCCTAAGCGTTTCACGAGTTTTCCAGTGCCCATCCAGCCCCCCCCCCCCCGTTCTCGGATTTTTGGGCTAATACTTGTTCTTCCAAGTTTCATGCACGTCCGATCTCCCGCTCCAGAGTGCATGTCACTAGATTCCGGATTCCCCATCCCTCCACTCCCCCCACGATCATCGTATCGGGGAAGGAACTATTTTCAAGTCAATCTGGTAAAGTATCTTAAATGTCTGCCTAGTTTCACGGTCCTAGTATATCTGAAGGTACCGTAACTCGTGATCACCGGAATTTCGGAACCCCCTCCAACACCTCCCCACTTTGGCACGATCCGGTCCTATTTTGTCAATAAAGTATCTAGGGTTTATGCTTGTTCTTCGGTCCAAGTTCCATCCCGATACTTCGACCCTAAGCGTTTTACGAGATTTGCGGTGCCCCTCCAGCCCCCCCCCCCAGTTCTTGGATTCGGTCCGGATTTGAAACTGAATACCTGAGACACTTGTTCTTCATGCTAGTCAAGTTTCATGCATGTCGGGTAACCCGCTCCAGAGTCATTCATGTTTCTAGTTTCCTAGTTCCCCATCCCGTGACTCCCCCCACGATAACCCGATCGGGGAAGTGATTATTTCCAAGTTAATCTGGTCGGGTCCTTGATATGCCTGCCAAGTTTCATCATCCTAGCTTATGTACAAGACGGAGACTTCGGATGGCCCCCCCCCCCCCCTCCCCGGTTATTGGATCCGGTCCGGATTTGAAACTGAACGTCTTTTTGGGTTACCCGTTCCAAGGTTATGCATGTTACTAGTTTCCTGATTCCCGATCCCTCCACTCCCCCCATGATAGACAGGTCGGCTAAGTGATTGCTTCTAAGTTAATGTGGTCGGGTCCCTCATTGCCAAGTTTCATCGTCCTAACTTATGTGGAAGTGCCCAAACTAGCAAAACCGGGACAGACACTTACGATCGCTATGTGGCACAAGAGTATGCTCAAGTGTCATAAAAACAAGAAAATATAAACTAATCAAATAAAATAGGAAGAATTATCGATAGAAGAAGTTAGAGTGGCGGTTTACTGGCATAGTGCTCTCGTCTTTATATATTTTTCTCCGATTGTTGTGGTTCGATGGTCCTTGCTGGCTTTTATGCATTAAATATCTATCTATCTATTTATCTATCTATAGGGGAGAAAACTTAAAGTTTTGGTCCGGTAAATCTGATTGAAAATTCACAAGGCTAGAATGATTGCATTTAATGCACCCTGTCGAGTTGACAAAAGTGCGGAAACCAAAGAAATATCTGACAGTGCAAAACGGATACGTCATCTGTATTTTATTAGAGCTATATTTCGCTGCATTTATTAGAGCTATACTTCTTGGCAAGGGTCATCTATTTTGTTTTTCCATAGGTTCGTTTTCCAGCTTGAGCTGAGAGGACCCTTGCCAAGAAAGGCCGAAATGTAGCTCTAATAAAGTTTTACGCATCCGTTTTGCACTGTCAAATATGATTCTCAATCAGCTTGCGTTGAAGGAATAAAAGACAATGGAATATCCGTAGAGCTAGGCCTTAAACAAACTTTGAAAATTATGTTTTGAGCGGCTGTGTACCGATCGGCAACGCTGTGTCTCTCACAGGTTGACAGATTTCTTGCCCATAAAAGTAGGCCTAAGAAATCTTTCAAAACTTTGAACAGCCTTGTACGGATCGACAAGTTTGTTTAGTTTAGTTTGGTTTTTTAGTTTAATACTCTTTATTATACAAACCAACTTTTACATGCTAAACTACATAAGTACACCTTTTATAACCCTCTACAATTCTGACTGCATGAAAGCCCGAATGGGCCTGTGGGGCCAGTAAAAAAAAAAAAAAAAATTCACGTACATTAATTTTCACATACTTTTTCAAAAAAGAGAAGAAAACTGAAAGAAGAAGAATAAAAAGAAATGAAGAAAGAAGGCAAAGAAAAAAAATAACAACAACAAACAGTAGTAAGTGGGAAACCATGTCGTCGTACCAAAATTAACCAATCAAGTCAACAAATGGATTAAAATTGTATCAATGGTAGTCTGTCAAGAAATGTTTTTTTTTTTTTTTTTTTTTTTTTTTTACCCGCGTAGCATCTTTCCAAACATTTTGATTGTTTACTTTTTGGGCTACGACTCCTCCTCCACTCGGTGACGTTAATATTTCCTTAATCTCTTTAACGTCACCTACTCTTTCTAAACAAAACATACACACTTCAAACTTTAATAAAATTTTAACTTCTGCATTTCAACTGTATAATTTAATTTTGTTTAATTTAAATTTACTAATCTTAATACTTATTTATTCTTATTTCAATATTATTATAAACCTTTTTCTACGAAATCACCACCTCTACACATAAAAAACTTCTACAAAACAAAAACGAAAAAAAAACACCACCAAACAACTCCATAATCCATAATTTCAAACCACTCTATTTACTTTAATCGGTAACCTAGTTTAAATTAAAAAAAAACAAAAAAAACATAAAAGTTTCCAATCTGCCCCCAAACCATATTTATTTTATTTTCTACAATTTCTAAAAGAATTTACTTTAATTTTCATTATTCATTTCTTAAACATTTCACAATAAAATTAATCTCCAAAACCTCTTAATTTTCCCTTATACTTTAAAATCAATGTTACTTATATTTTTATTATAACAGCGAAAAAGCAGACTTTCCAATCAGGTACCCTACAACAACAAAACCGTAAATAAATAAATAAAAATGCAACTTCCGCAGGAAGGGTGCCCTTCCGCCCTAGGGAACCCCTCCTTACGGTGGCTTTTATTTAACACTTCGATCTAAAAAACCTTTTAACCTAATTTTCGAGTCCACTTAAACCAAAAAACAAAAAATATGATTTACGCTCAAAAGATCCTACTTTTACAACAAGAAGGAGGATTTTTTGAGTTTACAAAAAAACTTTAAAAACCAAAAAACAAGAAACATTTCAACCATGATTTTTTTTACTAATTTAGATTTAAACAACACAACTACTTTCGCTGCTATAATATTACAACCCAAATAAACCAAAAACTGTTACATAATTAAAAATAAAATAAATAATTATGTTAATTTAAACTTTAAAAACACATAATCTTAATACTTCAAATACTAATTTTTCAAATCTTCAACATTTTATTCATAGAGGCAGATTTATCAACCACTCCACGTCCATCTTTTCACGCCATTTTCGCTCATCATTTTCACATAATTTGAAAGCCAACAACCGAATATGTCCGTACGAATAGCTTTTTTTCTTTTCCTTTTCTTCCAAACATGCATGCACACATTTACAACCAGAAAGCATAAAGACACCAACTTCTTCTTATCCTTATCCAAGAAATGTTTCTTTAGTCGGACCGTCAACTGAGCTAAACTTACCGCATTCTGGATTTCACAAGGAATCGTGTTCCAAACATGCTTATGACGAAGCCCGAACGTGTAGTGTTTCTCGCTTGACTCGCCAATAGTTCCACATTTCTTGTGTTAGAGTCATGATTAAACATATTCATTTTAAATAAATCAGAAAACACTTATGGGCCAAGTTCATAAAGACACTCGTATACAAACGTTCCAATCTGGTAATCTCTAATTTGTCCAACATTTAAAATATTATACTTTCGAAATATGGAATCAGTACTCACAACACCTCTTTCATACTTACCTACTGCCCGTAGAGCTTTGTTTTGCTGTATCTGTATTTTCTTGTAATTACCGTAAAAATTGCTAGCCCAAAGTGAACAACCATAATAAATGTAAGGTGCTCTTAACGAATGGTATAACAGAATAAGAACGCTGGTAGGGAATATATTTTTTGAAACTTAAGGAATATATATATATATCTTTCACAGATTATACATTAAAGCTTGACCGAAAAGGACTGAGATAAGACAATCTAGTCACCCATCACTTTACCTGAAGAGGCACGACCAGAAAATGCATTACTTAGTTGCCCAGATATTCACGAATGATCAGTTTTCATAAAGTGGAATTTCCCTGTCGGATTTTGGTACCTCTATGCGCGAGTACCAGCGTTGTATGCTTGACGAAAACGATTTACGAGAAATAAGGGTTCACGCAGTGAGTTATCTTCCGCAAGATGACCACTGGCAACTGAAAAGCTGCGTTTGTATTCAGATTCAAATTTTCTGCGCCATTATAGAATTTTTGCGTTATGAGGATGGACATAGAAGTTCTGAATCTCATACTAGAGCAAATAGTAAAAAAAAAAAAAAGTCCCTTAGACAATCCAGAGAACGCATTGTATTCAGTTCAATTATACAAACAAAAGTTGGCTTTTCAGTTGAACACAGAATATCAAGCAATTAATCACAGAGGATTAGAAGCTCATTTACCACAAGTGAAAAAACAACACGATCATCTAGAAAAGTTGATTGGTTGATGCATACTCCCTATGCATCCCCCCCCCAACAAAGCGCATTCTATTTGAATTCTGCTTAATGTGGTGACAATAGTAAACTGATGCATATAAGGATGTATAGCATGCTGTGAGCTCCGATGTTTTCCTCTTTGAATACGAAACTAGAATGGTCGCATTGGCTGTAAAATTCGAAGGGCCACAGGGGTCGTCAACTTGTAGGATATAAAACGATATTATGCAGCTGGGTGAGTGCCTCTGTAAAGTCAATAACATATTAAGCGCTAGAATCAGCGACTTGCATAAGCTACCATCTGACCCCGCTGGCGCTCGCCTCCATAAACGGATGAGAACGCGAATTGAGGAAATGGGTTAAGGCCAGGCGTCGCCCTCCAGACCCAATATGTCTGAGGCGTTCGCTCCATCGATCTACTCCTCCTGGGTTTTCATGATAATGATTATAATATCAATTAGTTTAGTTTAGAATTCAACCTACATGCTTCCTTAGCCTAGAATTCAATCTATAGCTTCCTTAGTTTAGAATTCAATTTACAGCTTCCTGAAGTCAGAATTTTTAAAGGAGTCAGGCAAGGATCGGTATTACTAGTCCTACGTTATTTGACAATGCTGTCCTGAACGCTTAGTCCAAAACACCTTGCACTTGTGTCGATGATGACATCAATTGCTCATTGATAGCATATGTTGATGACATTCTGAACCTTAGTCGTGTTACAAATGGTATTGAAAGTGCTGTTCAATCACTAGTTTCGGAATATGCTGGCATTGGACTTCAATTCAACAAGGGAAAAACTGAATTCTTGATCTTTAATAACCATTTGAGTGAGCAACGATCATCGACCTTATAGGGTGCCAAGTTCAGAGCAAATCCAGTCTGACAGTACCTAGGACTGCCAATCGGAGATTCAATGATAACAACTCGAAAATTACTGATAGCTCATTTGCTGAAGCGCATCAGTGGAGCTTACGCCCGTATCGTTTCTGGAATGTTGCTTTAACAGCAAGATTCGTGCCTACACCTACAATGCCACTGCTCTTCCCCACGTTCTATATCTTTCCCCTTTCTGGACCATCTTCAGTAACGAAAATCTTCGTCAAATTCCTTCCACTTTCTTTCATTTTTCTAAATATTTGCTATGCCTCCCCCCCCCCCCCCCCTGGACAAGAAACAGCCATCTCATCGAAAAGTTCCGTATAGCTGATCTGCCTGCGGCTGTCCTGAGATCCATCAACAGGATGAAGGAAAACTGTAACCACCCATGGAGCTCAAATGATGGTTGCGTTCCCCCAACTTAACAATTGTTAACAATGGTTAACTTTACTTCGGGGCGGAGCTAACTGCAGTTTTAACGATCGTTAACTTTTCCCAGTTCTACATTGTTAACTATTTTGTAACGATGCTCACCGACCATCGTTGCAGAAAACAATCGTTAAGCTCTGGAACGAACATTGTATGTGGGCGGAGCTTAAATTTCGAAATTATAAAAGTGGAACGCAAAAAGTTAACGATTGTTAACAATTTGTTAACAATCGTTAAGTGGCGGAACGCAACCGATGTTCCGGTTTACTGAATTTTAATTATTTTGGTTGTTGTTGATATTATGTTGTTTTCTCTCTCCTTTCCTTTTTTACCATACTCCATCTTTACCTAGACGGGTTACAAATTTAATTTAATTTAATAGTCGGTATTGCGGCCCAGTTTGTTCTTTGAGTAACTTCAGTTAGCATTATTCATCTGTTAGGCCTACTGTAAAGTTAGAGACCAAAGCCATCCAATAAGCGGTTGCTCTAGTCCGAAGCAAGAGTTCTGGAATTCAACTATATCAGGCCGTATTCAAGCCGCCTGATTGTGCTGAAGTTGATCAACTCTTCGGCGCGAAGAGCATCCATGTCCACTGTCCAGTCACATCATCAGTATCTATCAGTGAAGTCAAAGAATTTGGTCAACTACAATTTCCAGTCTTCGATACCAGCGGTTGACCAATCAAGAACAAATAAGCTAATAGAACCTCCGTCTTTGGTCCCATGCAGCGAGTGTTGGATCCCCGATAAAGCTGAGCAGAGCTAGAGCTGCTTGCTGAGTTTTGAGTTGACGAGTGAGACCGTATCAGGCGTGTATGACCCGCCTCTGCAGTAATGTTAAACAACCAATAGTCTGTTAAAGGAAAAGAAAACTTGACTCAAACTTGACTCGGGGAGCTAGCTGACATATCAAGAATATACCCTGAGCCGATATTGAGAGTAAGAAAAATTCTCGTTACGGCCATTACAGTTTCCTGGCAATTTCCGAGAATTCGACTTTTGAGTTAGTAGAAAAACAAGACCAAAGGTTTCGATGGGATCCCAAAAATTCAATATCTGATCCAGACAACTGGGTCTTGTCTTAGCCAGATCCAGTCTTCGCCAGACTCCTTGAACATTTTTACAACTAAAATTCAGAAACAGATTAAGGCCAAATAGCTAATCACCTGAGAAAACCAAGTTCAGATTTGGATTCAGCCTGTTGTTTTTACCCCTATAAGTCATATCTGTTTTGACGAAAACTTCCTGCCACTTCTGCCAACTTCCCGGTTCCGGCCGAACTCCAGAACTACTTGTCCGGCGAAAAAAGAAAGCTCAAAGACGAAATCAGGGTATCTTCTTTCCCTAGTAATGAACATCTAATCAACTTCAAATAGAAATTTAGCTTATAACAAATTTTCCGATTTCAGTCGGATTCCGGTCGAACTATATGTCCGGGTAAAATATGATTGTCATACAGGGACTCAGCATCTCTTCTTACCCTAAATCGCTTATCTAATCAACTAGAAATAAAACTTTGACTTCCAACAGATTTCCGGTTTTGGCCGGATTCCGGACGAACTACATGTCCGGGTAGAAAATTGTTTTCACATAAGTGTTCAGCATGTCTTCTTGCCCTAAATCGAACATCTAATCAACTCCAAATAAAACTTTTAATTTTGACAAACTTTCCGGCTTGGGCCGGATTCCGGTCGAAATACTTGTCCGTCAAGAAAATAGTTTTCACCATCGTCTTCAGCATGTCTTCCTACCTCTAAATCGAGCATCTAATCAACTTCAAATAAAACTTTTACTTTCAACAAACTTTCCGGTTTGGGCCGGATTCCGGGCGAAATACTTGTCCGTCGAGAAAATAGTTTTCACCATCGTCTTCAGCATGTCTTCCTACCACTAAATCGAACATCTAATCAACTTCAAATAAAACTTTTACTTTCAACAAACTTTCCGGTTTTGGCCGGATTCCGGGCGAACTACTTGTCCGATGACAAAATAGTTTTCACCATCGTCTTCAGCATGTCTTCCTACCCCTAAATCGAACATCTAATCAACTTCAAATAAAACTTTTACTTTCAACAAACTTTCCGGTTTTGACCGGATTCCGGGCGAACTACTTGTCCGATGACAAAATAGTTTTCACCATCGTGTTCAGCATGTCTTCTTACCTCATAATTGACTATCACATTAGCTGTTTCAAAATATTTTGTTTGTCCCTTAATTTGAATCCCCTCCCCCACCCCTAAATGTAGAGCTACAAAGCCCATCTACGAACTTGACTGGTCCGACGACCCAACGAACCCTCACACCAAGTTTCATCAAAATATCTCGTTCCCTTCGAGAGTTATCGTGCTTACAGACGGACGGACAGGCGGACGGACGGACGGACAGACGGACAACTTTTGCGATGTCATAGGTATCCCTCCACTTACGTTTTGGGATCCCAAAAAAAGCAAAAGGTTTGTGTGCGGGAGTAGTAATCGAACGCATGACCTCTTCACTACTATCCCGGTACTAAGGCCGAAACACGGCCAAAACCGAACTTTTACAGTGCATAAGTGCATAATTACAGTGCATAAGGGGCAAGGGCCTGCCAGCTAGCTTTGGGAACACTAAGGAGGGGGTTCGAGATAACAAAGAAGGGGCGTCCTGTCGACAATAAGTCCTTGTGTCTTTATCTAAGTCCCCCAGGTCGGTTTGATGGCCGAAAGTTGCGTAGTAAAGTTTTCTGTAACTCTCGACTTTTCTTCTGCGGGACTCAACTGCGATCAGCTGTTTGTAGAGGTAACGAATTGTGATATTCTGCGCAGCTCCTGATCTCCGCTCGTTTGCATGAGGCAAAGGCATCCAGAATCTGTTCTGCTATTACAGAGATCAGAGATCTTTTGCTTAATTTTGTCTCGGTCCAATAAAGTATCGTGGGGTTTGGACTCTGCTTTTACAGTAATAGATGATTAAATGCTAATCACAGTTAGTCAAAGAACAAACTGCCCTTTGCATCCTGCCCTCTCAGCCCTTGAAATTATTATATGATATTACGACGATTGTAGCTAATTTTACTATCCTTCAACATTTCTATGTCCCTTCACATATCTTTGTCTCCCAATCAGGATTGCAATCATCTTTTTACGGGCTATCGAGTGGTGTATTTTAACTTTTTTAAACCTGCAAGTTTTTCTTAGAAACGTCTTAGAAACCAAGAAAAAGCAAACATTCTTCAACTTTTCTGAATAAATTGTAATTTTTCTCGGAAAATTTTCCAGCAAAGTACATATTTTTATTAGTTGATTAGAAAGATAAGCTCCTTAGAAATCATTTGAGCTATTAAAACTTCAAAAATATTTAGTTTTAGGAATTTCTGGAATTTTTAAAGCAGAGCATCCACGTTTTCATCAGTGGACAACCCTGGATATTTCAAACTAAATATATTAGTCTGGCGGTAACTTTAGGGCCAGTTTTTTACGTGGAGTCCTTTTATGACATTTGTTTTTCCCTGTAAGTTTAAAAAAATAATGATACACCACTGGATAGCTCACAAAAAAGAGGATTCAGAATATGTATAGTGTCCCACTAGGAAAATTATTTTTGTACAGTTGGTCTTTACAGGACTAATCTGCTTTTATAGGCTAAAAAGTCGGTAAGTACATCGGTGCGGAGTGGTGCGGTACTTTCTCTAGAAAAGTTCTTTAAACCTTTTGCAGCTCTGGTGCTACCCTCCTTGAACGATAGAGGTGCCTGGATCCCGGACTAAATCCGGAAAAAAAATCTGGAAGATGAAGCCTGGCTTTTAAACCTTGTTACGCTATGGTTTTCCTCTGTAATAATGAATGAAAGAATTTTATTTGTAACCCGGTACACAGCTGGCTGTCATTGAAAAGCGGGTGAACTCCAGGCTTGAACCATCTTCAACTCGACTGGGTTATTTTGTCCATTCTTGGTCGAATCTATGGATCAAGGAAACGTTGCTGCAGAATAAGGGGCTATAGGAGGGTAATATAATATTCAAAATGTTAAATATAATAAATAAACAAACGTAAGTAATAAATAAATGTAAAGTTTTCGAAACTTTGCCGAAACTTGGAATCTAAACAAAAGTCAACAAAGAGAAAGCGATAAAAGTAGATAGATACGGTTACTGCAACACTCATTTAGCAGCCAACGTAAAAAGAAAGACCATTATTTCAGTTGTGAAAGATCTTTACGATCCTATTCCGTATAAAACTCTTTCTGAAAGACCATAAAGTCGCATTACTTTCGTTTAACTACCAAAGAAGCTACCAGCCCCCTTTCAAGTGTCAAGAACACAGCTTGCGCTGAACTGGAGATTTACGACCCCCCTTGCAACAGGAAGTGAAGCTATAAATCTAAGAATCAAAACTGTATAGTCACACCGATAGAATCCAAAATGTTTGGGCGTCTCTCTTTAGAGAAGCAATAACTGCCGACAGTGCAAGTTTGGCTGGATGCATAATTTATGAGCAGCGGTGGTTTTGTACTTCTGGAGAAAGAGCAAGAGACCCAATCTAGAACAGTGTCATAGAGGCACAATTTAAAGAGCAACTCTTGCTAGAAATGGTCTTTTCACGACGAAATGGCTCAGAATATCACTTTCTTTTAATATCATTACTTTCCATGGGAAATTGGCGATTTTCATGCTAGCGCTTATCGACTCTATCCAGCCTTCCATCTCTCTGACGTGGCGACTGAACGCAAATATTTAACAAGACCAAAGGTTTCGATGGGATCCCAAAAGTTCAATATCTGATCCAGACAACAGTGTCTTGTCTTAGCCAGATCCAGTCTTCGTCAGACTCCTTGAACATTTTTACAATTAAAATTCAGACACAGATTAAGGCAAAATAGCTAATCACCTGAGAAAACCAAGTTCAGATTTGGATTCAGCATGTGTGTTTACCCCTATCATATCTGTTTTGACGAAAACTTCCTGCCACTTCTGCTAATTTCCCGGTTCCGGCCGAACTCCAGAACTACTTGTCCGGCGAAAAAAGAAAGCTCAAACACGAAATCAGGGTATCTTCTTTCCCCAGTAATGAACATCTAATCAACTTCAAATAGAAATTTAGCTTATAACAAATTTTCCGATTTCAGCCGGATTCCGGACGAACTATACATGTCCGGGTAGAAACTTGTTTTCACATAAGTGTTCAGCATGTCTTCTTGCCCTAAATCGAACATCTAATCAACTCCAAATAAAACTTTTAATTTTGACAAACTTTCCGGTTTGGGCAGGATTCCGGTCGAAATACTTGTCCGTCGAGAAAATAGTTTTCACCATCGTCTTCAGCATGTCTTCCTACCTCTAAATCGAACATCTAATCAACTTCAAATAAAACTTTTACTTTCAACAAACTTTCCGGTTTGGGCCGGATTCCGGGCGAAATACTTGTCCGTCGAGAAAATAATTTTCACCATCGTCTTCAGCATGTCTTCCTACCTCTAAATCGAACATCTAATCAATTTCAAATAAAACTTTTACTTTCAACAAACTTTCCGGTTTGAGCCGGATTCCGGGCGAAATACTTGTCCGTCGAGAAAATAATTTTCACCATCGTCTTCAGCATGTCTTCCTACCCCTAAATCGAACATCTAATCAACTTCAAATAAAACTTTTACTTTCAACAAACTTTCCGGTTTTGGCCGGATTCCGGGCGAACTACTTGTCCGATGACAAAATGGTTTTCACCATCGTGTTCAGCATGTCTTCTTACCCCATAACCGACTATCACATTAGCTGTTTCAAAACATTTTGTTTGTCCCTTAATTTGAATCCCCTCCCCCACCCCTAAATGTAGAGCTACAAAGCCCATCTACGAACTTGACTGGTCCGACGACCCAACGAACCCTCACACCAAGTTTCATCAAAATATCTCATTCCCTTCGAGAGTTATCGTGCTTACAGACGGACGGACAGACGGACGGACGGACAGACGGACAACTTTTGCGATGTCATAGGTATCCCTCCACTTACGTTTTGGGATCCCAAAAAGTAAACGCGTCGTGGTTAAAAGTGGAACAAGTGCACAAGCGCTCATACGTGGAGTGTGAAAGTAATATGTTTATCACATATTATATATAAACAGCTTTAGAACCAAGACGTTTCACATCCCTAATAACCAAACAAGTATTGAAATAACCTAATTTGTATTGATCCCACTTTAAAAGCTTTAAATGTAAACAAACCGCAAGTATAAATCCAAAGAAATGTTGATGATCTTAAACGAATAGCTTGAGTTCCAACTATGGTCTACCAGCTTTGATCCATTAGCAAGGTAATAACAAGTGCAATAAACCAATTGAAGCACTCTAACACCCCCTTTGTCACAGTTCATTAAGAACGGCATTTCATCAATCGTATGACAAAACAGTCTAGTTTCCAACTGTTCATTAAAGATGTATGTCGCGTCGTCTTATTTGTTGCTGTTTAATCCTCATTCATAGATGTATCTCCCCAAATGTACAAGAGACCTCGAGACCTGTCATAGACGAAGTTTGTTCATGGACAATTTGGGCCCACTTGCCCATGAACGAGGAGGGTGAGGGTGGGAGGGGGGATCTATGATCCAGAAGCAAAAAGGAATTTCATCGCCTTATCTCCAGTTATTGTAAACTTAAAAACATTAAAAAATGGGCGATCTGGGCCCAACTACCCCTGAACCAAGTGGTGGTGCGGTTTGGGCAACAAGTAAAAAGAGACCCCAGTGCTCACAAACCTACCAAGTTTCAACTTGATACCTGTTGATTCCTCTCACGGGTAACGAACTTTACTCCCGGGTTATCTGGGCCCAGTTGCCCGTAAATGGGTGGTTGGGAGAGGTGCAATTTCAAAAGCGATTTCCCAGCTCTAGGATCTACATGTACAAGGAATTTCATCGTCCTATGTCTAGTTCTGGTCAAGTTATGGACATTATTCACTAGGCAATCTGGGCTCATTTGCCCCTGAACCGGGTTGGGGTGGGGCGTGAGACCTCCAAAAGGCACAAGTAGACCCCAATACCCACTAGTGTACCAAGTTTGAACTTGATAGTTGCGCTGGTTCACGAGTTATGAACTTCACAAATGTGAAAACCGAAAACCGGAAACCGAAAGCTGCTACAGCCCCCGCAGTAGTGGATTGTTCCAAGGAACACTCCACTAAAAACCAAGCAGACAAATAAGCCCAAGACAGAAGATAAACCTGATGGCCTATCACGTCTACCAAAACGGAAAATAACAGTTCGAAACTCATTCGTGGATGTCTTTCATTTATGAAACAGTTGTGGACCTTGAAGCTTTCGATGAAGTCAGCACCGCGAAAAAAACCTCGACGTTGTTTTGATTGTGTGGCTCGAAATTTGTCCGGAAAATCAAATTAATAGGCAAATTCAAGTCAAAATGATAGAGTGAGCTGCTAATCTCTTAAGCAAATCACAGATACCTGAGGATCTTTCTAGCACAGAATGGTAAGGGCGTAGTTCTGATGCTCTGTATAATGATATTTTATTAACATTTATTTTTGCTCTCAGGCACTTGAAAATACTTAAAAATCAAACAGACGAAACGTCTTTCTAAGAGTTTCAACCAGTGGGTCAAGTGCGTCACGCACACTTCTGTTTTAGTGGTGAACAGACAGAAGTTTTGGCACAAAATATCTGACTCGGAACAACTCCTTTTATGTCTAACTAGCCTTCTCGCTTTAAAGTCATAGTCGAGTTTCTTTCTATCAGGCTATAATTCCGTTCTACATTTTTCCATGACTTTCTGGACATTACTAGTCGCTTTTTATGCCACCTATCTACCAAGAGGACTAAGGTCTTGGTTAATTTTTCCTTTTTTGCACGCGGTCACTGCTCTTTTCTTCCTTTCTGACCAGGGCCTGCGAAAGAAAAGGGATTGGCAACTGCGATGTGCTCCGATTCTAAGGAACATGCCAGACTCGTCTCGCCACAAAACTGTCAAATTAACAGAAAGGACCGAGACCTGTGACATCTTTTTAGCAAAAAACGTGATTAGTCTTCCACTTTTTATGACTTGGGACGAAGAAAGAGTCACCAAAATCGAGAGTTTGTTTTGAACAGAAACAGAAAATGTGTATTTCAAACCTTTCTCATTTAGGTTTGGTCATAAATATGTGATTCTGGACTGCGGAACGGATATGGCCCAACAGATTATTGTTCGACACGTCCGGGACATTCATCTAGGAAGAAGAAATTTTCACTATCTCCTTACTGGATTGGTGAGTAAGAAATTGATCAATTGACATGATTAGAAATTGGGCACTATACGGATTTTTGCCTCTGCCATGTCTGATTCTTTTTTAAGTGGACCTGGCTCCCGCTTACAGCTTATTGCCCGAAGAGCTGCTTGGTCAGAAAGAGCGGTTATGCAGTTTTCACCATGTTTTCTTTGAAAATCATGATTTTTTTTACGAAGTGTGCTAAAACAGCTGAAATGGGTCTGTAATTTTTTTTGAAAACTTTTCATAGTTTGAACGGCGCGTTTGAATATTGAAACAGAAACTGCACTTACTGCGATTCATCGTTTGAAGTACGAGACGATCGTTCGGAAGACCAACACGAGCAACGATCCTTCCGTTTCGCTGCAATCTATGCAGCCAGAGGTCAAATTTGCAACATTTTATGAGTCTCGGTAGTTGATGACTAGCCCCTGTTCGCTCAAGGTCTTCATCCCTCCCCCCCCACCCCCTATTGTCAATTTATTCTGGGCTTTGTTCAAGTAACAAGCCACTGAACCTGTCGGATTTCCTCTGCAGAATTCGAGCTTCGTGCGACAAGCCGGGGAAGCCGGAATTTTCTCGCCTTGCAGAAGTTCCCGAAGCTTAAGACGAGCAGTCTGTAGCTTTGGATAAAGCGGTGTGCGACTATTGGTTTTCAAGTGGCTTAACTTTAATCCCATTCGGTCTCGGTGGCCTTCTCGAGGCTCTCTTCTTGCAATGCATGGATGTGCTGTCTGTTCTACTATCTGCCCAGAGCCAGTCTAATAGTGCGGACACACGATCAGGATCCGGAGCTCCCGGTCTGGAATTCCTGCACAGATTTTCGGCACCATCATCACTTTCATATGGAAAAGTTGAAAAAAATTTCAACTTGATGATGAAAGTGCAGGAAATCGGGCCGGGAAATATCGATCGTGTGTAGCGAGGGAGATGATAATTGGAATGTCACTTTTGCAACCACGAGGCTTGCAAACCAGGAATTTCTCTGCCCTGCAAGACTATGGAAAGATGACAAGAGATCTGGCCGGCGGAGCTTGAATTCCTAATGTGAATTTCAGTGCTATCGTCAAAAGCGTAGGGGAAAGTTGCAATTTCAACTTATCAGGCCGAAAATAATCAAAATTGGGACAAATCCGCCAGCTTAAGCTTGTTGCCGCAAGGTAATGGTCGCGATTACAAGATTTCTTTAGTGAACGATCTTCCGAATGAAATGTGAGGTAAGGGAGGTGTGCTGTGTATGATAGAGTTGAATTGGTAGGATATTTACGGTTATTGGGGCATACGAAGAACCTATGAAACACAAAGAGCTGAGAGCACAAAGATGATAACTTGCCTTTTATGACAAATTGAGTAAAGACCGCCATCTCAGACAATTTTTTGCGCTCTTTCTCTCTCTGCTATCAAAATGTCCACCAGATCACTCCATCCTTGGATACTCGTACGACAGAGGTGAGAACTAGCCTCTGATATACGAACTTTCCAAACTTTAAACGCGATTGTCACGAAACGAATAGACAATAGTGACTTATCAGTCACTTACAGTCACTTATCAGTGACTTTATTATTTTGTGGAACGGTATTTTTGACGGAGTAAATAAGTCGGAGACTTGTTCGATGGCAGTATGAAGTAAGTCAGTCAGTTGCATCCTTGTTCGTCAATGAGGATACCATCGGAAAACAAGGCTCCCTACATCGAAATGAGTCAGGGAAGAAAATCAGAAAAGAGGTCCTGTGGGAGGTCCCAGGGTCGGCAAACCGCCGCGTAAAACGAGAATCTTCTTCTTCCTTGGCGCATCTCGATGGGAAACGAGAAAGGGTAGCAATTCTTCCTTGGCGTATTTTGACGTTTGGCGAACCTCCGTAATCTCTAGTATATGCATTACTGCCCCGAGTAATCCCCATGGCTCATAAAGCAAAAACTGGTAAAAGGTCCTTAGTAAATCGATTAATATCCCTGCACTATGTTGGTATTTCCTTCAGTTGCCATCCCTCCTGTGAAAAAATCGCCCATGGAAAATCTATTTTCGGGTCTGGAGAGAAATCATTAGGACTTTCTCCGGAAAATGATTTATGTAGTTTGTGGTCTTCCTACTTGGTCAATAGATTGGGAAAGTACAGCCGGGAACGGAAGTTATTTGGGGGAACCAAGATCGGGAAATGTTGTTTTGTTCTATGATTGGAGGCGAGAGTAATGTTCAATACTTGTTCGAATGTCTGGAAGGTAATAGAGTCGGCGCGGTAGATTCAGACAATTTATGACGTTTTCCAAACAGTAGTTGTGGTTTTTTCCCACCTATCTACCAAACTGCCACCTTTTTGCACCAAGCGCTTACTCGATCCTCACTATTCTTTTGAACATTTTAGGACAAATGCTTTCGTCTTTTCTGCCCACCCGATGAAAAATATATCTCAAAATAGTAGTATGAAGTAGTACGAAAAAGTAGCATGAAGTACTAACAATGCTACTACATGCTTCTACTTCAAGGCTACCGTGTTACTCCATACTTACTATATGCTACTATTAGCAAGACCGGATGATATTATGGCAAGACAGGATGCTACTGGATACTACTACATAAGACTGGACCAGTCTGAGGCACATTAAATGAAAGTATTCTTTGCTATTATATAGTATTACATGAAACTTTTTCGTACTACTACCATACTACTACGCAGGCTACAAATCTTTCATCGGGCAGGCCTGCCAAGGAAGGAGATTGGCGACTCGAGGTGAGTTGGCCTAGCTGCTCAGGAGAACGGTGCCTGACTCTTCTCTGCCAAGAACAAAGGTTTCGATGGGATCACAAAAATTTAATATTTGATCCAGACAGTTAAACATTTTTTTTTTAAATTTAGAAACAGATCAAGGCTTACAGTGGAGGTTCACCTTCGAAACTTCAAAAAATAATCGTTTTTTTTACATTTTCAAAAGACAGTACAGTGACTGTTAGATCTGAGAAAATCAAGTTCAGATATGGACTCAACATGTGTGTTTACACCTCTATGACGTAACTGATCGAAACTTCCTGCCTTACTTCTGCCAATTTTCCAGTTTTGGTGGAATTCCGGAACTACTTGTCCAGCGACAAAATGAGTTCATATCCGTGTTCGGCATGTCTTTTTACTCCTAACTCGAACATATAATCAGCCTCAAATAAAACTTTTACTTTTAACAAAGTTTTTGGTTTTGGCCGGATTCAGGGCGAACTACTTGTCCGGCGAGAAAATGGTTTACATATTCGAGTTCAGCATGTCTTCTTACTCTTTAATCGACTATCTCATTAGCTTTTTAAAAATATTTTGTTTGCCCATTAATTTGAACCCCCTTCCCCACCCCTAAATGTAGGGCTACATAGCCCATCTACAAACTAGATCTTTCCCTTGACCTAAAGAATAGTCAGACCAAGTTTCATCAAAATATCTCATTCCCTTCAAGAGTTATCGTGCTCACAGACAGACGGACAACTGTTGCGATGTCATAGGTATCCCTCTACTTACGTTTCGGGATCCCAAAAACGGTCAGAGTAGAAGAAAGGACAGAAGACTTGGGAGAGAGGCTCTTTTGGCAAAAAATACGAATAGTACCATTGCTAGTATCAACAGTCCATAACTCGTCAGGGTCTATTCGCTATTAAATCTTACAGGTTCACTTTTCAGCCACAGGATACCTTGCTATATGCACCACCCATATATCTGCGCCACCCTTGTTAGACTTGTGTAATAAAGACTAAATCTCAAGCACCGGGTGAGAACATCAAAATGAATCCATCCTTACCGAATTAATTAATATCAAATGTCATCCACTTACATCCAGTTCTTGTTTGAAGAATTATTTGTGTATTGAATTACCTGAAGAACTACCTGGCGCAAAACAAAGCCGAAAAGGTGCAAATACTGTGCAAAAAACACTGGCACAAGTAGTCACACTCTAGCTGTTTGTGTTGGTTTGGTAGCATAAATAAATCTGCGAAAGGTGCAAAATAAAATTGAAAACGGAAGGTGGCGCTATCACAATTTGGCCCATGATTTATCAGGTGAACTATGCAACTTCGTTCAAAGAAACTGGAAAAAATGTTAGGTTCTAGAGAATGTTAGACCTTTCATTCAATTTCTAGTTTCACACGGGTCCTTGAGCAGGCCCGTGCCAAAAAATGACCAGGGGCAGCACCCCTGTTCTATTTTAAATCACATCATTATTATTTCAAGTGTGCTAGGACTAAGATCCTGCCCCCTTGTCATTTTTCCCGTTAGCCTATGAATGAATGAAATATTTTATTTCCCATCAACATCACAAAGGAGGAAAAAGATGGAGTGTGTGAAAAAAAGAAAAACAACGACTACAAAAACAAAACAACATTAACCTAGATACAAAATCAAACAAATCTTATCAAAAAAGAATACCCATCCAGGAGCGTACAACATCCTTATTATTATCCATGAAGATTTTTTGTCCATGTGATATTTGCACTTGTTGCTGCGCTCGTTCTTTTTTGTCTTCTTCTTTTTTCATGTTTTCTTTGTTTTGTTTGTGATACGGTAATTTTTTACTGGAATAAAATTAATTGACTGATTGATTGATTGATTAAGGCTCGCGACCAGATGATCAACACTTAGTATAGGGTCTGGACAGAGTAGGCTACCGATTGCGGGACCAACTATACGTACGTTGCATCCAAAGAGTGACTTGATTATTCGCCCATTGCACTTGACAAAGTAACAGAATGCGTGAAAATAAAAGGAACTGTGACTTAATCTACGCAACAGGTGGGAATCGAAAGCTTACATTAAAATATTTGAAGAGAATGGAATTCTCTTCAAATAAAGAGTGCCTGTGGAGCGTTAGCAGTCGGAGGTGTTTCACTAATATTAGTAGCCTAATAAATCTTATATGGTTGGAAAGCTGCCAGTACACACTCGACCACTTTAGAATTTTCAGCCCTTATAAATGACAGTCTGGAACGGAGAATCCCTGTTTCGAAATCCTCTTTCGCTCTTTGACGTGAACAACAAGGGTCCCTTGGCCGCTCTAACGCAGTCTTGTTAAACACACTCGAGGAATCTCCATTAACGAGGGAGGCGAGGGGGAATAAATGACCCTGCGTCACATCCAACGATGATGGAAATTCGATGCTGGAAGGATCTAAAAGGGGAAGAAACCACCGGAAAGGGTGTAGTGAGGGGATCTTGGGGCAGGCGTAATTGTGAACAAGTGATCCAACACGAGTTTGTAGGTGTTGTTGCCACATGCCTTCGATGTGTCGTGTCTAAGTTGGAGCCTGCGGGAGGGGAGCGGGGAGTTGGAAGGACAGACATTTGTAATTTCGGACCAAAGTTTGGTAGAGGCTTCTAAGGAAATAGCTGATTAGCTTCACAACCTAAAGAGATCGAGCCTGAGAGATCGAACTGTTCATACCGCCGACTTTTCATTTCCTTAAAGCACAATGGACACTTGTAATGCTTTACTTTGTATTAAATGCTTCACAAATAAACATTTCCGACTTCCTTTAGAAGGCGCTACGAAAATCGGCCGTATTCTTGTTATCCCTTGTCTTTACCTCTCTGGCATTTCGGCGATCCAAATCTTAGGAGCTGGGATATTGTGGCAGGAAATTCAAAAACTCCCAGCAATGCTTGATATAAAAGGATATATTTGAGATGTCACCAAAGTCAAGCCGCAGATGCAGTTTACCTGATTGTTCTTGTCTATCATCAGAAGTTCAATTGCTTAAAGTGCCTATTAAAAGTTTTTCTTTGTGGAATAGTGTTGTGAAGCTTGATTAGCTTGCTTTATAAAATTTATCAGAATATGCAATAAGCTTACAAAAATAACATAGCTACAAAAATCATTAAAAACAAATAACCTATTTAAATCTGAGTTATACAAGCTGATTTATACATAAAATAAAGAGCTACTAAGTTTTGTAAGAAACATCACTTTTATATTTGTCCAAGCTAGTAAATTGAGCATGTACTGGCCCAAAAAGTTACGCTTTGAAATATCACAGAGAGGAAACTGTTGAAAAAGCTGCTGATCTAGGGGGTAAGCATTGTTCCTAGGTGGTTACAGAGTGGGATTGGGGTAATTTCATGTGCCCATTGAACTTTAATAATTCGTTAGCTATTCGCAGAAGGTCACCGGTAAGAGTTTGGAAAATTAAGTAGGAGGAAGGGGCGGGGAATCCGGAACCTTGTGACTCACAGGCTAAATGAATGATTTAATTGCACATTAAAGCAACGAGGCCATCATGCAAAAAAACGATACAAACGCCAAGTCGAACTTGATTCGATAAGAAACTTTCTTTTCAAAGATCTGACCGTCCGTTTTGGTGGGGGAGGAAGGCTTAATTAAAAACCTGCTACATACCCAACTTCAGAAAGGGCGATCCGATTTTGATATACCCTATAGATCAGTGGTTCCCAACCTTTTCCATGTCGCGTACCCCTAATTAAGGTTAAAAAAGGTTGCGTACCCCTTTTTGAAGCATCAATTATTGTCGTAAGTGGTAAGGGATTAATGTGTAAAATTATACACAAACAAAGGGGACACTTGAGGCTGCAAGGTCGTCAATTTCATTCTCGTCCGTAAACTGGCGAAATGATCAGGAAGACATTTGCGCTGTTTCTTTGAACTTCGAAAGTCAAAGCTCTAATTTCTTGACAAAAGCAGATATTTTGAAATTAAGAGATTTTAGGACTTTCGCGTACCCCTTTGGGTACGCCGATCCCCGGTTATGAACCACTGCTATAGATGAGAGCATGAATACCAGTCCGACTTATTGGTGGTAAGAGCTTGTGCATGTATGTTCCAGTCCGACTCAGATCAGAGGAGATCCATGGTCGAGGAACCTTGCGGGACGTCCAGGCACCGAACGGGTTGATGAATTGGAATGAATCTTTGTGGATTGAAAAGTCAGTCTTTAGCTTCGGATAGATCCGACGGTAGAGAAGTTGAATCATGGGTCTGGAAAGTACCAACTTCAATTTTTGATGTGCTAAGAGCACTTGTTCTAAATGTACCGTTTCCAGTTCCGACTCGACTTCAGCCACTGTGAAAGAGTTCTTTAGGGGGCTAATTGATATCTCGTGAACAGCGTAGGGACCACATGGTTTAGGGTTCGAGGTGAGACTTTTTGGTTGGAAATGTCAGGTAGAAACCTGGTACGCAACCGGATCTCATCAATTTGACATTTGTAGCTTTGAGCTTCCGGTGTCTCTGGGTTGAGCTAAGTGTGACCCGGAAATCTTGGGACAACGATACAAACCAAGTTAATATAAAGTTAGGTTTTGGATGATGACGGTTGGTACACGGAAAATTTGTGTTCTGAAGACGTAACATGGTGGGGCCTGAGAAGAATTCAGTGTTTGCATTTCGCTAAGTGAGACTGTTGGTAACGTTCGCCGTTTTACATTCCATGTACGCAGTTACAACCAAAGCCAACTGTGGCTAAGATCGTTCACCTCTGATAATATCCACCTCCTGCTTGGCCAGATGTGCTAATTCGGGCACCTTTAGGGTTTGTGTGAAGCTGCTTGATTCAATTGTTTTTTCTTCAACATTCAACGTATTTAGTACCCTATCAGCTAGGCTCCTTTGACAATAGAGCCCGTACGTATCTCTTTCGGTTTATTACCGAACGTTGGAACTAATTAATCATGTGACATTCACTGTATGCTGAGTACAGCTTTCACTTGTGTTTCATACTGTTGGATTGCAACTGTTGATCCGACCCAGGAAATTAATAGTTCAAACTAATCTGGTATCGTCCTTAATTTCTGTTAGGATTTCATCCCTCTGGAAGATCAAGAATGTTTTTCCCTATGAAGAATGGTTTCCCACTTTCAGCTCCCTAGCTGACATTCCCTCCGTTTCGGCCCATGAAACAGCACGTTTAGGACCCCACCCAGCAGGTTTAATCACAGTACCGCCGGCTATTTGGTTGTACAAGTGTATGGCACTTGCAGTCTTCGACTCGAGCGTCACATACAGATCGCTTTTCAGTCGGTATGTCGCTCGGAATGCTGATCGCGACTTAGGTTACTTTCAGGGCCGACAGGACGACGAAACTTATCGGGCATATCGGGGACCTGCCCAGATTGGCTTGGAAATTGTCATCTTGTGGCATATAATAAGTGATCAGATTCAGATGGAACTCGGATAGGTGGCAAGATCAAGGGGTATCTGAACTTTTCAGTGAAGGAGGATTCGGCAATGGGAACTATTTAGACCCCTCCTCACGGGGCCATCATCTGGTATTCTCCAGGAAAGAAAACCTTGAAGGTTGAAGCATATGGCACTTGACCAACAGCTGCAATTGCGGTAAAAATGATTCATGCTCACCACAAGTGGACTGTAAATAAAAGATAATCTTGACTGTTGCCAAGTCATCTCCCCCTTGGCATCGGAATAGAGTTATTATTCGTTAGTTTGGTGTTCGGATACGAGAAGTTACCTGTGCTACACGAGAAGATGTCAGGATGAGCCTGGTGCCAGTTTTCGCCACGCCGTCCCCTTGCCCCGTTTTAGTCCTATTACATTTCATGTACAGTCATAGTTATTTTTTTATTTTCTTCCTTTTTTTGAACTCCACTTGTTTTTACCCTGGAATTTGTGAGTATTTTCATTATTATAATTCGTAAATGTGTAAATGTAACCTCTCCTGTTGCAGAAGCATCATGTCAAGTTCACTCTTCAAAGAAAAATTTAAATCTCTACCTTTTCGGAGTCCTTTGATGTCTCAAGGACCTAGCTATTTTCTAAGTAATGAAATTATTTGTGTTTCTCTTCCCAACTCCCATCTGCTTAACTGCGGAAGATGCCAAAAAGTTTTTGACGGTTCAAAAGACATTCGAACAACTTTTGGTTTAGCGGTTTGGATCTCAAAACTTTTCATTCCTTTGCAAAGAATACCTGATAATATGCTATGTTAGTACACAAATGTTTATTTCATTTTGCTCAATAAGACATTCTTAAGCCATTCTGTTGTTGTTCATTATGTTTTCCGCGAAGGAAACAGTTTCAGTTGAAGCTCTGGACTTAACCGTCAGCAGAGCAAAATAACACTATGGAGTAGCACCAAGACTAAAAACAGTGACACACACTCGAATAGCAGCGACACTAGCACCACTGGCGATAGAAGAACGTCCCTACTGAAATTCAATCAGTCGTGCACCTGCGGTCCAGCGCTGGCTCTGATAACTCCATAATCCAGACAGGTTTCCGATAGATGGAATACAAAGGTATATTCTTGGTGACCGACTCTCCTTGCCGATGCAAAATCGCGGGTACCTAGCAGAAGAGCCAGAAGCGGTGTCCCCTCGGGTATCACAGCTGCTCACGAAGATCGCCGTGATTGTTTGGCACAGGATTTAAGTTGTTGAGTTTGAGTCGTTAGTTACACGTTATCTCGTTCTTCCTTAGGAACCCTGACGTGTTTTGGACTTAGTCATATAGAGTATTGGTGCTACTCATGAAATGTTAATTTGCTCTGCGTTTCAGTTTGGCTAGTGACTGCAAACTCGTAATTTCGAGCTCAGAAAAATAATGAATGAGAATAGGTTCGTCCTTTAAAGGGTCGAGGAGCCTCTAAAACCATATCCGATCTTGCACATTGTTTTCGTCTTATCTGACAAAAAGTCGTTGTTAGTTTTTGCTAACTTCGTCAGATCGGAACGCGACCATTTCCCTACAGTTATTGTATTAATTAACTTAATTCGCACTTGGTAGCAAATAAGGTCCGTGATGAATCTGTTATGCTCGGGTTATGGATGGTTTTCTGGTTGGATGGTCTTCTACTGTCTTTTTCTCTGTCATTGTTGGTTCAACAGGATTTATGATCCCATTGGTATCTGAATGTTTTTTTTTCTCTCACTCCTTGTCTAGACGAGACTTGAACGTTGTCATGGTTCCTGACATGGCGGTTTCCTCGTTAGCAAGTTCCAGTCTTTCACTACCCTTGACGACAAGAAATTTCGTCGCACCCGTGTGAGAGCAATTGGTTTCTTCAGCTTCCTCGAGTATCCTCTTGTTTTGTGCTTGTGGGATGATAGAGACCTCGAGTGTCCTCTTGTGTTGCGCTGGACAGCTCATAGCCACAAATTCACACTCAGAAATTTGTTGCGCTGGTGGGGTCACACTCACAAATTACACTCACAAATGGTCACACTCACAAATGTGTTGCACTGGTGGGGTGATACAGAGAACAGCTCAGAGCCTTGTCACACTGGGCTCAAAATGGCGGCGATTGACAATACTCCCTTCTAAAATTCCTCTCAAATTAGTTCTTTTTTGGCCGCTAGGTGCGCTGTCGTAAAGAAAACAATAACACGTTACTTCATGGTATACGTTTTTCCAGGTTTGTTTAGCTATCTTATTCCTCTTAGGTCTAGCTATGTTTAAAACTGTTTAAGATCCCTCTTCTTCTATTTTTGATTTACCCAGCTCTGTTCTGTCAAGCGTCACCAAGTTATTATTCACCCTTATTCCGCAATACCACTTATTCACCCTTTAGTAAATCAACTTATACCAAGATCTCACGTGTTATTGTTATTGTTACTCTAGCACGTCTGCGGATTTTATGAGGGACGTATCTGCGCAGATATCTCGGCTGAGACACCGATAATTTAATTTCAAAGTTGAAAGTCCTATACCTCCCAATGTTAATTTTTTTTGTTTTGATCACGTGATGATGGAGTAGCAATATCCGTTTTCATCGGGTAGGGTGCAATCTCTCTATGAGCCCAGTGTGACCAAGCTCCGGAAATAAGTCTACAAATTTGCGCTGATTGGATTGGTTCTGAAAATCCTCTGGGGAAGTTACGGTTGATTCCTTTGGTGAGTGAGTGAGTGAGTTTATTAAGTGATTTAGTCTTACGGCATTTCACAACTAACAAAGCAACTAAACTAAACATCTAAAATAAACTACAGATCACATAGTGTTGTACAAACAACTAATCAAAAAAGAAACAAAAAACGAAATAATACACACTGTGAGTTCCATTATCAAACAAACAAACAAAAAAGCACATACTTCTAAATCAAATCATAATTCCAAATCCAAACGTTGAGTTTTCCTAATATATTCCAACACAATATTCCTAACGTTCCTAAATTTAAAAACCAAATCAAGATGAAATGGAAAAGGAACATCGATCTTATTAAGGTAAAATACTAGATCTAAGCGCTCACGAACAAAAATAGGGCACTCAAAAAGAAAATGGTAGCATGTTTCTTTTTCACCACAAAGGCACAACTCCGTATCAATTTTGTTTATTCTGTGAAGGAAAAAATTTAACCTACAATGACCCGTAATAATCTGCATTAAATGGTAAGAGGGCTGAACTTCTGAAGCCGCTAATAAATCTTCTTTAGAAGTAAAAAGTCAAAATGCCACCAGTCACATCTATTTTTTGTTTGTGCAAAAAAAAAAAAAAAAGCATCTGTTTGATGTCTTTTTTCTTTTTTTCGGGTCAACAGATTCTTATTTACAATTTTTTTTATAGTCGACAGCATTAGGAAATGCTGAATTTAAAACAACAGCATTCAGAATTAGTTGTATCTTGTACTTTTTTTTTTTTTTAGCAACCCAAAAAGCTGCCTTTTCTTGGATCTAGTTTGACCACTTCGGCCCCTAATTCTGAGCGAAATGGGCCAGCTGTGACCAAGCTCATGGGATAGAGTGTGTGGCCGCCCATATCTCAACGTCAGCATCATAATTATCACTCGGTCACGAATGAAAAGAAGAGCCCGATAATTTCTTTCAATCTTGTTGCTTTCTGCCTGTGATACTGTTGATGAGTAACTGACGTTGTTGATTGATTAACCTTGGATTTCAGTTTTTGTGACGTCTCTTGTTCTTCAATAGGATCACGGGCGTGTTCATGAGTATTGACCGAACAGGCGCTGCAGTCAGGGGCGTCCCGACACCTTCCGAATTGCGGCTTCAGAATTTTACCGGAATTTTTCGAAGTTTTACCGGAATTTTTCCAGGTTTTACCGGAAATGTCTCCGTAACGACCGTCTCTACAGGAACTCTAGAATAGGCCTACTGTTGTGTTCTGACTTCTATTATGTGTTAAAAAAAAAAATGGGCTCGGTGAAGTTTTCTGAAAATTCAGCTTATTTTTCATTCTGATATTCGAATACTAAAATATGTTGACACATCTTAGAGATTTTGTAGTTTTCGTAATAGCATTCAGAGCGTGCGCTGCTTGCATAACAAACCAAAATTCATCCAGACGCGGAGATTTTGAACTTAAACAAAAGCCTGCATTTCCATGGCGACATCTGAGAAGTTACGCCTATAGAAAAGTAGGAAAATGATTTTAGGATATGTCTTGCTATGAATCTGATATTTTAATTTTATTTTCGGCAACGGCATACATATCTAGTTGGTAAATATTTCAAGCGTAGAGGGACACGCACATAGAGGTATGACAAATCCGAAAGAATTAGTCCATTCTATGAAATCGACTATCCCTGGATAAAGAAGAAACGAAGTAACGTATTTTTATCGGGTTTTCAGGAATATTTAAGTGAATAAGTGATATGTTACTAGACGTGTTGGACCTTAGACCTATTCGGTTAAACTTTAAGATGGTCAGTTAAAACTAAAAAGTCTTCGACCTTCAACCCACCCTACACATTTATTCGTCGCGTTCGTTCAAATTCGACAACTAGTTCGGTTTCACATGCCATTAGTAACCTACGCTGGTCAGCCAATGTTGAACGCAAAGTGGCCATAACCAACACTAAGCTTAATAAAAAGTCTTTCCCTTTTTCTGAGGTAACAGGGATTGTCTTGGTCAGCTTGAACGCTTTCGACACTAGTGGTAAGAAATCTTTCAGTTCACGAAAAACTTCGAATATTTTCTTTTGTTTGTTTCGAGGCTCTCCTGGCGACTTTTGAGATCATGTCGGAACAAGGCTAACTCGTCTTTGAACTCTTCTCGGCTTCACCGGAAAGGAGTCGAGAAAGCTATCGATACTGGATTGAGTAGACGGTACCGTGATATTATTCCTGGAACAGTATTTGTAGGTGAAAATGACGGATTTCAGTAGGTTGCCTAATTATTGAAAGCTACAGAAACTTAGGAGATAACCAGAATCACTCGATGAATGTTCCGTTACGCAATTCTGTCTGTCTGTAAGAATCACTCTGGTAAGTTGTGTGCGGGGGTCATCCTGGTAAGCTCTGAATCTATACTTACCCGAAAAGGAACAAACTTCCGGTAGATTCCCTGAGCCAAATTCTTGTTGATTCCATGGAGCAAAGTCCGGTAGAGCCTCTAGTAAATTCCCCGACAAGTTCAGATGGACTCCATGAGAAAGACTTCGGTAGATTCCATGAGCAAAATTCCGGTAGATCCCCTGAGCAAAATTCCGGTAGATTCCCTAAGCTAAATTCCGGTAGATTCTCCGAGCAAAATTCCGGTAGATTCCCTGAGCAAAATCGCGGTAGATTCCAAAATTCTAGTAGATTCCAGTAGAGAAAAATTCTAGTAGATTCCGTGGGGCGAAGTCCGGTAGATCCCCTAATCCATCCTCCAGTAAATTCCCTGAGACAAGTTCCAGTAGATTCCTTGAGCAAGATTTCGGTGAATGCCCTGACAAAATTCCGATAGATTCCCTGAGCAAAATTTTGGTAGATTCTCTGAGCAAAATTCCAGTAGATTCCCTAAGCAAAATCCCGGTTGATTCCAAAGTTCTGGTAGATTTTGTGGGGTGAAGTCCGGTAGATCCCCTTACCCATATCCTCCAGTAAATCCCCTGAGACAAGCTCCGGTAGATTCCTTGAGCAAGATTTCGGTAGATGCCCTGAGCAATAATCCGGTAGACTCCATAAAAATCATCAACAGTTGAATTTGACAAATTCTGACTGGCGCGGCTTCGCTGCACCAGTCAAAATTTACAGGATTTTTTTCCTCAGACCTTTTGGGGGGGGGGGGCAGCCCCCCCCCCCCTCGGGACGTCCCTGGCTGCAGTTTAATCTGATTGTTAACACACACCGTTCGGTACACACTGAGAAGCAGGTCGCGCTTGTTTGGAATTAGTAATCTAAATGTCAGCTATTAATGGCGTTACATAACCGTCAGGAGTTTCATAACAGACAACGCAAGCATGCGCAGTTTCAACAGACAACACTTGGAATGTTATCTGTTGTGATTTTGAAAACGCTATGTTATGCATAACACGCATCACCAGGAATAGCCGAAAAACCGTTGAAAAAGTATCTGTTAACATCTTCGATATCATGATAACACAAAAGTCGGTAATGCTTTTTCGGCGGTTTTTGGGGTCTTCCTGGCAATTCTTGTCGTGCATAACGTTTTCAAAATCGCAAAAGGTTAGAACACATGTGTTGTCTCTTGAAACTGCGCATCCTCGTGTTATATGCTATGAAACTTCTGACATTGATGCTTCTAACTTCTTTTTGTTCTTCTAAATTTGTTCTACACGTCGTTCACTGGCGGCACGTAGAAGATAGGCTCATTTTTTTGAATGTTGAGCAGCAGAGGGGACTGATCTTAATATCGCAGAGGCGTGCCGAGCATCCATTCACCTTGACATATCAAGAGTTAGAGTGACAAATCTCCTAGTCCACTTTTTCTTCCGTAATTACTTTCGCTTTGTTCACAAGATGGCAATATAAGCCGTACATCCGTTATCATCCTTGTCTTTTATTTGTCCCCAGTCGTTGTTTGGTAAATGATACCGATGGGATTTAGGCCATTCAAAAGAAAGCTTAGGCCATTAACTCAACCCTAGTTCCACTTTCCGCCCCCTTAAGGGCTCTTCTAATGGACTCTCTTTAACGAGACCACTTGAAACTTTAGAGGTTTTGTAATTTTGGTGCGAAGGGGAAGAGTGGGTTATGAGCTTTTCATTGCAGACTGTCCCGCTTTTTCATTGAAATTCCCAGCTCCGACTAATCAGACCTGAGGTTACAGTACCACAAGGATAGGCAAGGTACTAGCAAGTACTTCAAAGACCCGCTGTGTGTTTAATGCCAATGCAATCTACTTCAGTAATAGCTTTCATTGATTCTTATGTTATATGTCATATGTTAAATTCTATGACTGAATAAATGAAATATTTTATCCCCCATCAACAGCACTAAAAAGGAAAAAAATGGAGTATGTGAAAAAAAGAAAAACAACTATACAAAAACAAAACTAGATACAAAATCAAACAAATCTTATCAAAACATAATACCCATCCAGGGGTGTACAAGATCCTTATTGTTAAAGTCGTTGATTCGTGTGGGCCAAGAAGGTGAGAGACATCATCATTTTTCGATGGGTCAGATTTTAACGAACACACTGTTACTTTTGTTTTCCCCAAAATCCTCACGGTAGCCAACGTTATCCACAAATTACTTGAACACAATTCAATCCTGAACGCCAATCCGACATCGCTAATTAAATATTCATTGATCTCCTGGCGCTGGTTAAAAGATTACTACAACCTTCGAGAAGATCGGGCGTGTAAGAGGATTAAAACAACCAAGTATCTCACTATGTGGACGTTTAGATATGTCGGAAGAAGAAATCATCGGCCAGTTTGACATTTTTTGGTCTCGGAAGCTGAATATTATTTAGCTCAGTTGCAGAATCTTCAAGAAATCACTATAACGAATTCGGTATAATTTACGGTGTTTTTTTTTATTTTGATCTAGTTTACATTCTTAATTCTTTGGACTTACTGGAATTAACAAGAAAAATCAGAAAATAAAATACTTAAAGAAATCGACAATGCAAATAATTAGTTTAATTTTTCTACACATTTTCCATGTGCCTGCTACAATAAAACATTTTGTTATATCCAAAGTCAAACTATGATTCCATCATCCCCATGTCGGGCGCTTCCTATCCGCACCGCTAGATGACCCAGCGGTCGTATCGAGTCGTGGTTTCACCTTGGGTGTTGGGGGGGGGGAGGTTCTAGACTTGCAAGTGCTAGGATGCTTATGATATAACTCCTTTAAGGTTCACGATCAGATTATCAACACTTAGTATTGGCTCTACGACAGAGTACCTCTGAATCAAGTACCGATTGCGGGCCCAACTGGGAAGTTGAAGAAGATATTTAGCAAATTTGCGTTTAAAAGATCCCAGAATGGAGCCACAAACAGTAAAAGAGGCAGAGCTAATGCGTTGTAAAGCTTTGCAAGGAACTTCTTAGACATATTCACTTGCGACGGAACAAGTGACGCATAGGCTCCACGGAGCTTCTCATCAGTGCGAGCTTACGAGTTCAGGATAGAGACGGGCCAATTGGAAGGCAAAGGTATATCAGTTCGATCGAAGGTCTTACATCAATACCACCAAGATTCACAACTTGGGAGAGAACTGGGGCGGACAATTAAAAAGTAATACTTGTGATTTCAGGGCATTCAACGCCTAGCCTATACATTTGTATTTGTTTTCAATTATTGTATAATTCGATTCAAGACTCAAAATCGATCGATTTAAGTTCAATAGGTCGTCAACGTAACACATAACATAATCATCGACTCCCTTCACAATACACGAAGTCGGAATCTCAGTTAGCGCACTTAGAGCAGCGTTATTAGAAATAGTTGGCGACGCAATTGCTCCTTGCTTAAGTACAAGACAAACTTCAATATTTTCCTCGACCAATGCCTTCCCAATCTTTAAACGGACCTTCAGATGACGATAAAGCGGCACACTGTTAGACTAGGCTCTGCTGTTAACAAATTATCCACGGCTCTGGCTGTTTTAAGCCTTTCCCAGGCCCAGTGACCCCTAGGAAAAACTGGGGAAAATTCAGACAACCAGTTCTACGCATTAATAGCATTATGCGCCAACACTCGTCGGGATCACAATGTGTATGGAAAATAGTGAATCTTGACAAGTGCAGGGATTGGTGAGGTATCGTTAGTGGGCATAGTTGATTGTGCGGAAAAGACTGAAAAAAAAATCCAGAGTTGTTGTGGAAATTGCGTCCCGAGCGGTCATCTGTGGCTGCTGTAGACGGAATACCCGTTTCCGAATGGTTTTTCAGAGCAGCTGAAAGCCACAGATTCATGTGTTTCTGGTCAGTTTAACCTGCAAATCGAGTTCACCCTCGGGTCTTTGCCTAAATCTGGTTCAGTTGTCGTTTCACCGAATGATGCTGTTCACATTATTCGAAAGTTGAAGAAGAGGTATTTTAGTGGTATTGATAGTATTTATTCCCGCCACTTGGAACATGGTAGTCAACTGTTGGTCAATCATTTATATTTGCTTTATCATATTGTTTTTAGCATGTGTATGGTGCAAGATAATTTTTGTACTGGAGTAATTACACCAATTTTAAAGAAGGGCAAGCCAGTCGAAGTGTTCCTCTCATCGTCCGGTTACTGTATCTAGTGTGTTGTCCAAAATATTTGAGCTTCTTGTTATTGATAATATTGTGTCTGTTTGTAAGATGTAATGTATATTGTGTCTGTTTGTAAGATTTCCATTCCAGTTTGGTTTTCGACGAGGTCTGGGCTGTTTCCAGGCCCTGAAATCGCGTTGCTCTGTATTGAAAGTTTCTGGTAAAACCGGTGATTTCTTACCTACTGGTGCGTGTGATGTGAGATGTGAGCAATGCTTTTGGTCGTTAATCCAATTAGAGCTGATCAACCGGGGGGTAATGTCCGATAGTATTGTGCCGCAAAATAGTTTTGTATATAGGTGATTCTGGAACATAAACAGAAAATAGTATGAGGTGATCTTTAACGATGGTCGTGACGGAAAGTAGCCTAACAGTCAATTATATCAGCAAAGCATCCAGCAAGTAGTTATAAGATTAGCAACAAAACCACTTATAACTACGGTATCATCCTGTCTTTGCCCGGCCTTCCCCCTTGGCCCTTCCCCACGTGATGATTGTTTTCTCTTCCGAAACTAGAGAAATGACAGGAATGCTGTAGTCACATACACCCTTCATAAAATTCCTTCCAGATTAGTTCTTTTTTGGCCGCTAGAGGTGCTAGCATAAAGCAAACAATGAAACTTTACTCCCTGGTGTACGTTTATCCAGGTTTGTTTGGCTTGGCGTAGCCATGTTCAAAACTATTTAAAATGCATCTGCCTCTGTTTGTGCTCTGCCCAACTCTGTTCTTTCAAACTTCACTACTGTGTTAATTTTGGCTTCCGACTTCAGTGCTAAGTGCTGGTGACTTTTCCACGGGGTTAATGCGCGACTTGGTAACAAGCGAAAGCCTAATAGCTTATTTCCCTATAAGCTAACTTACACCAAGATCTCACGTGTGATTGTTTCTCTAACGCATCTGGCGGCAATTCGTCACTAGATTTTACAAGGGTGTATTGTGACTTCGCAGCCAGTTTTCCTCTGTTTGCGTCGCAGGAGTTCCGTCTCCTCTTATTTCATTTTCGATCTGCTGAAATATCATACAGACACTACACAGCCTTGCTTACTCTGTTGCATCACTAAGATTTCGATTTTCTTGTACTCGTTCCCTATCCCATTATCTTTGTAATTGCTCAGTGCCAATGCCTGTCCCCAAATTCATTCCGGTCACGATTGGAATGAAAAGGAACATTTATTCCTCTTCCATGACCACGGAAGTGGAACGCTGAAGGATGCCATTTTTATTCCCGGTGAAAATTTATTCTCTTTTTCTTGGGATTAGATTCCCCCACTTTCCCGTGGCATTTACTTTTGAGGAATATAGGAAAGGATGGGCAAGCATCGTTGTTGTCGCCGTCTCGTAGGAAAGGGAATGGATCCCATCGGTCATGACCGGCTAAAAGTCTATAACCTACGCCGTTGCATGAGACATATTTTTGACTCTCGCTTTTCATTCAGTGGCTACAATGTCAATGAATCCTGCCGCAGGATTACGGACTATATATAGATGGCATAGCCAGTGTTGCCATATTGGCGGAATTAACGACCGACTGGCGTATTTTCTCGTTTTTCTGACGTGTTACAATTGATTGGGTTCTATTAGTTTCTGGAGATTTCTTGCAATTTGGGTTAAGGTTTTGGTGTATTTTTTAAAGACAGCGACGTATTTCTTGGATAACGATCTAGCAACACTGGGTATGGCTTTACTGGGTCAGTTTATCCTTTTGCTCCACTATATGTGAGGTTTGCTGCTTTGATTGTTGCCCAACTTTGAACGGCACCGCAGATGATGAGAATCAAACCCAGGAAATATTCGTGTGCATCACTGATCGTAAACAGTAATTTGAGTTAAATAAACAAAAAATTTGAATACTCAAAGTTTTGAGGCATTTGCTCCTTGTTGCCAAGTTAATTCTGCACCTTCTCCCCGCCAGATCAGAGAATCCAGCGTTTTGCGTTACTTCCGTGATATCCCAACAGAAGAAAAGAATATTGAAAAAGAGAGTGGCACCAAAAGATTTTGATTTCATTCCTTGACTCGTAGTTGATCTTAAGTTCTTAATTTATCATTCCCCTTTGATTATTTAAATGACCCGTCGTTCCTATAATGACAATGCAACTCGATTCTGTAATTGCTCGAGTAATTCTGAAATTCGGAATAATTCTGAAATTCTTAAAATTACATTTAAGCCCGCTAACGATACTTCCATGATTTTTGCACTTGCCGCGTTCGACTATTTTCCATGCACATTATGCTCCCGATGAGTTTTCGCGTATCATGCCATTGCTCCCTGAACCAATCATCTGAATTTGTCCGGGTTTTGCTAGAAGTCAATGAGACTCGAAAAAGGCTTAAAGTAACAGAAGACTTGGATAATTTTTTAAAAGTTGGGACTAGTTTTATAGTATAACCATGTTTGAATACTGGAACATAAACAGCAAATATTGGTAGGTCTACTTTGAGGGGCAAATCCTCCTTCTTGTTGTAAAAGTAGGGTCTTTTGAGTGTAAATCCTATTTTTTTATTTTTTACTTTTAGTGGTTTGTGTTTTTTTTGTGGACTCGAAAGTTAGGTTAAAAGGTCGTTTAATCAAATTGTTAAATAAGGGCCACCGTAAGGAGGGGTTCCCTAGGACGGAAGGGCACCCTTCCTGCGGGAGTTTGCTTTTGTTTTGTATATTTTGATGGTTTGTTATTGTAGGTTACCTGATTTGAGAGTCTGCTTTTTCGCTGCTATAATTAAATTTTAAATAATATTGGTGTCAAATTAGAAGGGAAGGTAAAGAGGATTCAGAGAATAATTTTATTGTTAAATAAAATAGAAAGGACTTATGAAATTGAAAGTTAATTGTTTAGGAAATGTATAAAATAAATAAACAGTGTTTAGGGGTGGATTTAAAGTTTTTATGTTTGTATTGAATTTGTTAGTATAGATTAAAGTAAATACTATAGTTCGTAATAACGGATTTGGAATGTGCTTGTAACTCTTAGGGGCTCCTGTTTGGGGGTGTTTGTTTGTCTTTCGTAGCGGTCGTTTTGGTTGGGGTTAGTTCTTGATGTGTAGAGGTGAGGATTCGTAGATACAAAAAATAAAAATAAAAATGTTTATATTTGTATTGAAATAAGAGTAAATAAGTATTAAGATTGGTAAAGTTAAATTCAAAAATAATTTGAACAGTTGAAATGGTAAATGGAGTTATATTTTTTGAAGTTTAAAATTTTGTTTGTTTTGTTTGGAAAGAGTAGGTGACGTTAAAGATTTAAAGGAAATGTTAACGTCACCGAGTGGAGGAGGAGTCGTAGCCCAAAAAGTAAAGTAACAAATTTTCGAAAGGCTACGCGGGTTTAAAAAAAAGAAAAAAAAAAAGAACAAAACCAAGGTAATCTAAGATTTTGAGAAGAGTTTTTGAGAGGAGATTGTCTCTTCAGGCAGACAATCTCCGGCAATATAGATGCAGGTTGTGAATCACCGAAGTTATTTGCGTTATGACGATAAAGGGAGTCGCTGCAGCTCTTTATTGTGGTAGTCACTATCGTCTTTTGAACCCAAAGAATAAGAGTGCGGACAAACTTCGCCATCCTGTCGGGAATTTCTGCTGAATAGATAATTAATATAATTTTTGAGGCTCCCTACCATCATAAGTAAATTGTAACGATCGCAACCATTGTGGGATGAAAATGATGAGAGGGAGGAGGTAATTTTCTTATCTTGTGGGACTGTGAAACGAGAAAAACAACAGAACTGGAACAATCGTAAGGGATCCGAGCACGTAGATCTGTCCGTGGAACACAGCCGTAGTGACAGACCGTAGCACTAGTGTTGCCACTTGCCGCTGGTCGAAAATTCTGCGATGTGTCACAGATTTTCGCTTTGCCGACGACGCGAACCAGAACTCTGCGACCGGTTCCTTACCTGTAAATAGCTGTACAGAAACGAAGCAAAAAAGTTGAGATATAATTATGAAGATGGTAAAACGAGATTTCCCGTGAATAGCTGGTAAAAAGTACTCTTCGTAGGCAACAGAAGATCACAGGTTTGCGGTCTAAAGTCACCTGTTCCGTCATACAAAAGTGGCAGCACCGTTCACCAGAGAAAGGCTAGGTTACTACGATGGTCGCGATGGAAAAACACAATGAATTATATCAGCATAGCATGCTACTAGGGGTAATGAGAACCAGAACCTAAACCAAAACTTTTTGAAACTTTCAGTGACTTTGGGCACAATCTAGTTATTTTTTTTATTCCATTAACCATTCGATCCATGCTGATCAGCCATTGGAAGGCTCTGACATCAGAGTCCTAGACGTCTAAATTTAATCTAAAATTTTGTTTTGTCACGGTAAAATCCATTGCTCGAACTTTATCTTTACAATAAAAAACGATTTTTTTTCCATTTAATATTACAGAGAAGGGCTCGAAAAGGGGAAAACAGTGCGAGTCATCCTCTCTCTCTTCTCCAGTTTTTCAATTTTCCCTGCCTCTATGGAGAAAAGGGAACATGCAATTATTCTCAGGGCCCGGGGTCCGGTTTTCGAAAGACCTAGAATAAAAATTTAGGCAATATTCAGTGAAGGGAAACCTTCACGTAGGGGGGGGACGTTGGAAATCTTGGGCTGAGTTGCAGGTGTTCTAGCCATGGCTCCGTGTTTCTCAAATAGTAATGCATGAGTAAATCGTTTGACTCAAGGTTCACTGAAGTGGGCTGAACCAGGGACCCCGGGGTCCGGTTTTCTAAAGACCTAGAATAAAATTTTAGGCAATAAAGACCTAGAATAAAATTTTAGGCAATATTCAGTGAAGGGAAACCTTCATGTAGGGGGGAGACGTTGGACATCTTGGGCTGAGTTGCAGGTGTTCTAGCCATGGCTCCGTGTTTCACAAATGGTAATGCATGAGTAAATCATTTGACTCAAGGTTCACTGAAGTGGGCTGAACCAGGGACCCATAAATTTCCTGGAAAACATTACAGGAAATTTGTGGGTCCCTGGCTGAACGTATGAAAATCTCCCAACTTATTTTGCACGCAGGCGTCTTTGATTTTCTGTCATTCGCGGTTTTATAGAAGATAAACCCAATCCTGGATGAAATCAAATTGTTTGGACTAACTATGAGCTGGGTTTTGTCGGGACGTTGTCCATATTCTCTCCGCCACGACGAAAGTATACTTAAAACAAAACAAAAATGCTTAAGCACGAAAGGTATAGTACAAGCTTCATCCCTCTTTCTTAACAGTTTTTAATTCTTAACAATTTAATTTTGTGTGATTTTATTTGAAGTTATGAATTTTGGTCGTGTTTAAATTTGTATATATTTTTACATCTGTAAATCTGATGCAAATGTTTTAACTGACAAAGTTTACGTTTGACTATAGCTAATTTATGTTGACGTGAAAAGCAAATTCGGCACCATTCCTGGAAAGACATTTTTAATTTAAAGTATACTAATCTGCTCTAGCTAGCCTACGGTGGTATCTCCGCTGTTCTTGGCAGGGTTCCTCTTTAGGTTGAAAAGAAATATCACTTTCGTTTAAAGGACGCCTCTTGCTTTTCACAGTTTTCCCACCTCTAGTGGCGACTTATGTGGTATACTGACCTCTGAAACCCCCTCTTATGCAAATGTTTAACTGACGAGGTTTTCGTTCGACTAACTAATTTCTGTTGACGTGAAATGCAAATTCGGTCGTTTCTGTGAAAGACACTTTTATTTAAATTCTACTATTCTACTCTTGCCTACAGCGATATCTTGGCCCTTCTTAGCGGGGGTCCTCTTCAGGTTGTAAGAATCTCACTTTAATTTTAAATGACCCCTCTTGCTTTTCACTTTGTTCGCACCTCCAATGGCGACTTACGTGGTATACTGGAGTCTGACGCAAATGTTTCAACTGATAAAGATTTCGTTCTAGCCTACTAAATAGTTTTATTTTGACGTGGAATGCAAATTCGGCACCATTGATGTTAAAGACATTTTTAATTTAAATTCTACTACTTTACTCTAGAGTCTATCGAGGGTCCTTCTTGGCTGGGTCCTCAATTTGTAAAAATCTTCACTTCTGAATGTTTTGAGATTTTCCTGATTTGCAAGACAGTAGGCTAACTTTGTTTTTGGGATCCCAAAACGTAAGTGGAGGGATACCTATGATTTCGTAAAAGTTGTCCGTTTGTCCGTCTGTTAGCACGATAACCCTCGAAGGAGTTGAGATATTTTGTTGAAATTTGGCATGAGGACTCTTTTGGTCAAATTTAGTCAAGTTCAAAGTCAAAGTCAAGTCGAAGTCGAAGTCAAGCCCATAATTTAGGGGTGGGGGAGGCGTTTCGAAGTAAGGGACGAAAGAAATATTTTTAAAAGCCAATGAGAGGGGTAAAAAGACATGCTGAATCTGAATATGAAAATAATTTTGTTGTCGGACAAGTAGTTCACCCGGAATCCGGCAAGACGCGGAAAATTTGTGAAAAATAAAAGTTTAGGCTCAAATTAACTAGAGGTTCTATCTAGGGGTAAGGATACGTACCGAATACGTTTATGAAAATTATATTATCGCCGGACGTATAGTTCGCCCGGAATCCGGCTGAAACCTGAAATTTTTTTATAAGTGAAAGAAGTTGCTTAGAGGTTCGATGTAATGGTAAGGAGGCATGCTTATTCCGTATGAGTAAATTATTTTCTCGCCGGACAAATAGTTCGTCCGGAATCTGGTCAAAACCTGAAAATGCTTTGAAAGATAAGGTTTTATCTCAAGTTGATTAAAGGTTCGATATAGGGGCAAGGCGAAATGCTGAATTCGTTTTTGAGCTTTTTTTTAACGGACAAGTAGTTCGCCCGGAATCTGACAGAAACCGGAAATTTGGCAGAAGTAAAAGACAGCTGGAAGTTTTGAAGAATTTGATCAAAGTATATTCGACGTATAGGGGTAAACACACCCGCTGAATCCATATCTTAACTTAGTTTCCTCAGATGATTAGCCGTTGGCTTTAATCTGTTTCTAAATTTTAGTAGTATAAATTTTCATGGAGTCTGGCAAAGACTGGGTATCTACAAGATCCAGTTGTCTGGATCAGATATAAAATTCTTGGGATCCCATCGAAACCTTTGGTCTTGTTGTCTTAAAACGCCAGCGAGCAGGCGCTGCCAAACCTGATTCAGTCTCTTTGGAGGGCGTTCCAGGAAGGAGGCGCGTGGTTCACTGTGATTTCTCAGCCTTTGACCAAGGCGCCCGAAAAACTAAGTATTTTTGCGCGAAGGGCGGCCAGAGCCGGCAAGCGCTAAAAAGATAATCCCTAATAAATATTCTTTGAGCCCTAGCTGACTTTGAAACATTTATTCAAACAATGTGGTCAGGTTTGTAATCCTTCCCCGAAGTTGAACCAGAGGATTGACAGCCTGACGAGGACCCTTGCCAAGAAGGGCCGAAATATCGCTGATGAAGAATCATAGCTGACGTATCCGTTGTAAACATTGTTTGAATAAATAATCCCTAATTATGGAGGGAGGGGGGGGGGGGTCGGTAAAAATAACCAGCCAGTCAATAAATACCCCCCCCCCCAAAAAAAAAAAAAATAAAAAAAATTGGATAGTAACGCGTCCGCTAGGCCTATGTGAGTATATCTGAAAAACACTACTTCCAAATCATTTTGTCGTGAAAAAAGTTGTTTCTAGTAGTAGATGTGCTTCAGATATCTCATTCCGATACAGCCTGAAGAGGACCTTTGCCGAGAAGGGCCGACATATCGCTGAAGAATATCCTAGCTGGCTTATCCGTTTTAAGTCGTTTCGTTTATATAGGAAAGGCATGGTGCACTTTTTTTCCTCTATTTGTTTTATTCGCTCCTCTTGTCGTCGAATAATTGAATCATTTCTCCATGTCTTGTGAAATATCCTTTTTCCTTGGTGTAGGCAACAAGCGGTCTTTAATCATAATAATTACCCACTGCCGTGAAATGTTCTCGAGGAGTGAAAATTCGTGGTGCGATCCATGTTGAGAAGTAGACAATAGAGGAACTGCACCCTACACAACGGAAACGGATCTGGGTCAACTGACCATTAGGAAGCCAGGCTTTGACTCAAAGGTGCAGAAACCAACCAATAGAATGCGAGACCCCGCTTGTGGTATTAGTTAGAAACCTTAAATATCACATTTCCAGTCGAACTCTGCTCCATCATTATGATTAAACATTCGGGAAAGGAAAAGTTTATACAATTTATTTACCGAACGCCGATACCTTTTGAAAGACACCTCTTCTAACAGTTCAACTCCTTTTCTCTGACTTTCTGGACGTGCAGCAACATAGAACAGCAACACGTCTAGGTACGAACAATGATGCGAAGCTCGTCCTAGCCAACCCCTCAGCTAACACTATCTAAAGTCGTTTGTCCCCTTCTTTTGCAAGAATTACAACGAAAAATAGCTTGAATCGTCATTTCTTAAATAATGACTATTTTTAAAGTTTGAGTGCTATTCCGGAAAATATTTGGGACTCATTTGTTTAACCTATTCTTATTCATATACTTAGGTCTTAAGGTCGAATATCCTAGACCTTACAATGATAAATTACATATATTTTTGTTCCTTCCGATGCTGGTGTAGAAATATCCGTTTTCGTTGGGTAGGCAAGCATAGCGAATTTTTGGCTAGCGGCAATACTTCCACTTAGGCGAAACGACTGTTGCCGACTTTTTGTAAATTGGCCTTCTCTCACGTCGACGAAGACAGTGAATGCACTAAATGTAGTATCTGATGGGACAAGGAAAAGGATGTAGTGATGTTTTTGTGAATGTTCGAGAGGTGGTGAGACAGGTTTCTCGTCTTTGGTGACACTTGTCAGTGTCCGCAGCGTCACTTGCAGTCTGTGAGGCTCCGACGTTTTGGTGGCTACGCGTAGCACAGGCTGGCCTTTGCCGATTCACGCCTTGACGTCGCGGATCAGCTGTTCAAGCTTATTTGAGGGGTGCTAACTCCGGAATAAGAGCGCATCACCAGTTTTGTCCGCGCCATGCATGCGCAGAATATTCAGTCGGCTGAAGTGCTACAAATGCAGTGGGCAGCGTGAAATTTCACGATTGACTGAAGAGCAGTTTCTGGACTCATTTTCATGTTAAAAATCATTTTGAATGCTTTTCATTGATTTTGATTTTTTATTGTAAAAAGTAAAGTTGTATTAAGGTAAACGTTAGGTTATGAACAGAATAGTAAAGCCAATAGACTTTTAAAGTAAAAATGGAAAGAGTAAGTGCCACACCTGTGTCACTGAGTGGAGGAGGAGGAAAAAAAAGAAAAAGTTTTGAAATTTTCCAAATTAAAATATGTCAATAAATATTTTGAAACTTTTCGGCCCGCACCGTGTTAGATTTATTGTGACACCGAAAGTGGTGCTAGCCTTCAACTTTTTGGGTATAACCAGTCTCTTAAGCGTGGGGGAGTGTTGAGCCCAGCACAACTTTTGTCTTTCTTGCGACTTGCAGAAGGCCCTAACCCCTCACGCTCGCCGTCGTGACTCATTATTGTCGATTAGTTGCATTTTGATTGAAGTTTTGTTCGCCGTTCGCTTAGCCGGTTGCTTAATTTTCATTTTCGAACGCCGTCGAAGTTCGGCGTTTGCTTAATTAGTGTTTTTACGACTCCGGCGATCCTTGCCCGGTTGACGTTTCTTCGACGATTCAAGCAAACTTCGAACTAGCTAGCTCTCGAAGTTCGACGGTCAGAGTTTGAAGGACGAAGGAACTGTGACCGGCGACCAAAAACGGTAATTAAACAAAGGCCTTTGCGGTTGAAGGTAACTTCAAACTTCAAGCAAAAACGCAACTATTGACTAGTCAGGGTACTTTAATCCTATTTGTTCTCGTCGAGGATCGGCAAGCGATCTGGCCACATGCCGATCGCTGGCCCGGGTCGTCTGTAAATATGTCGTCTTCGCGACTCAGTATTTTGTTTTGTTCGTGTTATGAATAAACTGGAATGGTTTTGCAACCACTTCTGCAACCTAAGAAAGCTTCTCTTAAACTTCTAGTGACTGAACCTATTTCCACTCTAACTGAAACAAATGATCCCCAAATCCGGCAATTGTTTCGTTCTCCTTGCTTAATTTTCATATTTTGCAGGTTATGGATGAACGGTGGGACCACAGTATAAAAGAGTTTGGAGCTATCAATATCACCGGATTCCGGATAATGGACGTTACGAGACCAAACATCCGATATTTCCTGCAAAATTGGGAGAAGCTGGACAATAGATCTTGGCCAGGGGCTGGAAAGCCATCAATTTCGGTGAGTCACATGTGTGCATTTAAAGTATAAATCTAGAGCAGAAATCACAAATCGTAATAGAGTTTTTGGGATCACAAAACGTAAGTGGAGGGATACCTATGACATCGCAAAAGTTGCCCGTCTGTCCGTCTGTGCGCGCTATAAATCTCGAAGGAAATGAGATATTCTGATGAAACTTGGTGTGAGGCCTCTTTGGGTCAAGAATAAGGTCAAGTTTGTAGATGGGCTCTGTAGCCTTACATTTAGGGGTGAGGGAAGGGGTTTAAATTAAGAAGCAAATGAAATAATTTTAAACAAATGTTGTGATAGTCGATTATGGGGTAAGAAAACATGCTGAACACGGTGGTTATACCTTTTTTTTTCGCCGGAAAAATAAGTAGCCCGGAATCCGGCCAAAACCGGAAAGTCTTTTAAAAGTAAAAGTTTTATTTGAAGTTGATTAGATGTTCGGTTAGGGGTAGAAAGAAATGCTGAACATGATGGTGAAAACCATTTTCTCGCAGGGCAAGAAGTTCGCCTGGAAGTCGGCCAAGACCGGAAAGTTTGTTAAAAGTAAAAGTTTTTTCTGATGTTGATTAGATGCTCGATTTAGGGGTAAGAAAACATGCTGAACACTTGCTTGAAAAGTATTTTCTATTTTCTACCCGGACCACTTGTTCGCCCGGAATCAGGCCGAAACCGGACAAATTTTTAAACTCAAAAGTTTTATTCGAAGTTGATTAGATGACAGATTTAGAGGTAAGAAGACACGCTGAATCTGTATATGACAATCTTTTTTCTTAACCGAGACATATAGTTCGTTCGGAATCCGTTGTATCCGGATTTTCTTATAAGAAGTTTTACTTGAACTTCATTAGATGTTCTTTATACGCTGAATTCGCTCCTGAGATTTTTTTTTTCTGGACAAGTATGGTAGTTCGTTCGCAATTGTCTAGATAAAGTATTAGATTTTTGGGATCTCGTCGAAACCTTTGGTCTTGTTATCCTAACATTGTAGCTCATCCGTCCACCCCGAAACTCTGTCAGGTTTCTTAAATTGTCTCGAAGGGGTTGAAATATTTTATTCAAATTTGGGAAAAGGACTCTTTGGGTCAAAGTACAGGTAAACTTCGAAGATGGGCTCTGTAGCCCTATATTTTTGGGGGGTGGGAGTGGTTTCAGCTTAAGGGACAACAACATATTTTTATAATCTAATGAGATGGTCGATTAAGGGATAAGGAGACATGCTGAATCCGAATATGAAAATTATTTTTCTATCTATAATTATTTATCGGACAAGTAGTTCGCACGGAATCCGGCAAAAACCGGAAAATTTGTTTAAAGTAAAAGTTTTATGTGAACTTGATTAGATGTTCGATTCAGGTGTAAGAAAACATGCTGAATCCGTATATGACACTCGTTCGGACATAACCAGGACATATAGTTCGCCCAGAATCGGGCTGAAACCGGAAAAATTGCTAGAAGTAAAAGTTTTATCTGAAGTTGATTAGAGGGTCGGTGTCGTGGTAAGGAGGCATGCTGAGTCAGTGTATGCAAATTATTTTCACGCCGGACAAATAGTTCACCCTGAACCCGGCCAAAACCTGACAATTCGTGAAAAAAGTTTTATTTGAAGTTGGATAGAGGCTCGATATAGGGGTAACGAGATATGCTGAATACATTTTGAGCTTTTTCTTAACGGACAAGTAGATCTCCAAAACATCCGGCAGAAACCGGAAAATTTTTCAGAAGTAAGGCAGCTGGAAGTTTTGATCAATTTCATCAAAGTGTATATGACGTATTGGAGTAAACACACACGCTGAATTCATATCTGAACTTGTTTTTTTCAGATGGTTAGCCATCGACCTAATCGATTTCGAAATTTCGACAGTTAAAATTTTTAAGAAATCTGGCGAAGACCGGATATCTACAAGATCCAATTGTCTAAATCAGATACGAAATTTTTGGGACCCATCGAAACCTTTGCTCTTGTTAGTATCGCAGCGGTCCTTCGGTTTTTATGAGAAACAAATTTACATAACATAGGTAATTCGAATCCTTAAAATGAGAATGGATGGGACGTAGAACGAATCAGTAATAATACAGGTAAGACGGGTCCTTTAAAAGTACAATGAACACTAATTATGAACTGTTTTTCACTAAATGCTTCACAAATAAAAGATTCTGACTCCGAAATGACGCAGCAAATATAAGCCGTTTTCTTCCATTCGCGATTCTGGAGATTGCACTTGCACGTTGCGGAAATTAAAAAACTCTCTGTCACGTACGAAAATGTTGCATGAGTTTCAGTACTCACAAAGAACTAACTTAAAAAGCATGTACGATTACACAGAAGGGACCATGCGTTACATTTGCATTTACCCTTACATGAACACCGGCAGAAGCTTCACAACATTTGCATAAGGTTTCTATGTTTCTCAACATGTGACGTTCCTGTAAATCATTTCACAAACCATGGTTTGCAACGTTACGTTTGGCGAAAAAATAACACTTCAAAGGTCGTGACTTGCTCAGTTGCTTTCTATTCTTTGTTGTAAAAATTTTGAATATTTACTCTTCTGTTTTGAAGTATTCAAACAAATAATAATAATAACAATAATAACCATTATAATAGTATCATCGGTAACGTCAGCAGATAGTGTGGTAACCCGATGACATTTTTTTAGCTTGTGTAATATGATAGTTGTCGAAAAAGTTACCTGTTGTACGTAATAGTGCAGAATACTATCATTTAATGGGCCTCAGACTGGGCCAATCTTAAGCAGCAATATCGAGTAGTGCCCTGTCTTGCTATGGTAGCATCCAGTTTTCTGAATAGTAGCATGCAGTGGTAACAGGTACTAATGTATGCTATTAAGACTTACAAGTCCGTACATCTAATTTTTGAACAAATTTCATCGAGAACTCTAAAAGCACAATGGACACTTCTAATGCTTTACTTTGAATTAAATGTTTCACAAATCAACATTTCTGACTTCCTATAGAAGGCGCTACGAGAATCGGCCATTTTCTTGTTATCCCTTGTCTTTAACTCTCTGGCATTTCGGCGATGCAAATGGGATATCGTGGCAGGAAATTCAAAAACTCCCAGCAATGCTTGATAGAAAAAGATGTATTTCAGATTTAACCAATAAGTCAAGCCGCAGATGCAGTTTACCTGATTGTTTTAGTGTTTTTTCTTTGTGGAATAGTGTTGTGAAGCTTGATTAACTTGCTTTATAAAATGTACCAGAATATGCAATAGGCTTATAAAATATAACATAGCTACAAAAATCATCAAAAAAAGAGCCTATTCATATCTGAATTAGACAAGCTGATTTATGCATAAAATAAAGATCTACTGAGTGTTATAAGAAACATCACTTTTATCTTTGTCCAAGCTAGTAAATTGAGCATGTCCTGGCCCAAAATATTACGCTTTAAAATTTCACAGAGAGGAAACTGTTGAAAAAGCTGCTGAGGTAGGGGGTAAGCATTGTTCCTCGTTTGTTAAAGAGTGGGACTGGGGTAGTTTGATGTGCCCGTTGAACTTTAAAGTTGTGCATTCGAGTATGAATTTCATGAAACTTCCGACAGTGAGCAGGATATTCAGCCAATTACAGGACTATCCTTTAACCTGGACGACGCTTTTGGGGGCATAGAACTGTGCCAAGGTTTTTGGGATCCCAAAACGTAAGTGGAGGGATACCTATGACATCGCAAAAGTTGTCCGTCTGTCCGTCCGTCCGTCTGTGCGCACTGTTACTCTCGAAGTGAGATATTATGATGAAACTTGGTGTGAGGATTCTTTGGGTCAAGAGTAAGGTCAACTTCGTAGATGAGCTATTTAGCCCTACATTTAGGGGTGGGGGATGGGGAGGGGTTTTAAATTAAGGGACAAATTAAATATTTTTAAACAGATAATGTGATAGTCGATTGTGAGGTAAGAAGACATGTTGAACACGATGGTGAAAACCATTTTGTCATCGGAAAAGTAGTTCGCCCGGAAACCGGCCAAAACTGGAAAGTTTGTTAAAAGCAAAAGTTTTATTTGAAGTTGATTAGATGTTCGATTTAGCGGTAGGAAGCGATGCTGAACACAATGGTGAAAACCATTTTGTCGCCGAACAAGTAGTTCGCCCGGAATCCGGTCAAAACCGAAAAGTTTGTTAAAAGTAAAAGTTTTATTTGGAGTCGATTAGATGTTCGATTTAGAGGTAAGAAGACATGTCTGAACACTTATGTGAAAACAATTTTCTACCCAGACAAGTAGTTCGCCCGGAATCCGGCCAAAACCGAAAATTGTTAAAAGTTAGAGTTTTATTTGTAGTTGATTAGATATCCGATTTAGGGGTAAAGAGATGGTGAATCCGTGTATGACAATCAATTTTTACCCGGACATATAGTTCGACGGGAATCCGGCTGGAGCCTGAAATTTTATAAGTTGAATTTTTATTTGAAGTTGATTAGATGTTCAATATTGGGGAAAGAAGATACGCTGAGTTCGTTTGTCGTTGTTCTTCCCAATTGTAAGTACTCTCAGTAAGTAGCAAGAAAGTCTGATGTTTAGTTGCTTTTACTGTCATGTTTGTGTCGAAATTTTATTTCCTCTTCCGTTTCTTCTCTGTAGCGTTAACTAATTAGCGGCGATTCTTGCTTGTGCGCACTACCTGTTGAGCAATTCTCAACTAAAATAGGTACTTTTCGAGAAGGGGTCTAACACTTCCAAAAAGCAAGTATAAACGAAAACAAAACAGTGTGTTTAGCAGTTAAGCCAGCGTCGGATACCACCGTTCCAAGCATATTCTGAATCAGGATTTTTTGGCCTACAGAATTGTATCGTCAGACTGACTGTACATTTTGGGTCGGGTGTTTTCGAAACTAAGCGTCTTTAGACGAGCTGGCGGTCGGACTAACAGCTGTCTTCCTAGAAGGCCGAAGGTCCGAGGTCCAAATTCCGGCTAGTCTTCCCGTTCAGTACTTACAAAAGGAATTCCAGCCCACGAGGGCCTGTCCGCAGCATTGCCTACAATCAACTACTACCAAAATATTTGCCAGTTTCATGTTCAGTTCTCCTGACATGAAAACCCCCAAGCAGTAAAATTCACTTTCTCCCCAGTCCACAGAGGCAGAGACATCAAATCTGTGTAGTTAGGAAAGGAAACTTTGTGAGACCTTATTAGGGAACTCCCGGCCTTGAGGGAACTAGAGATCAACAGAGAGCTTAATAAGAGAAGGAGTATAAATATTTTTCTGGCAGATTGTGGGCGTGGGAACAGAGGGAGAGATAATTCGATAGCTGAGCCCATTTGTGTTTTCGCTTGCCGTTTTCCTTGTTGAGGTGCTGAAGAAAGTAACTGCAAGAAAACCAGGGAAAAGCCCGAGAAAAATCTAATCTAATAGCTTGTTCGCACGGAACCGAAATAGGCGCGCAAACAGCGGCTGATCTATTCAGACGACTGATATGCTGTTTGGGGTCGGCGGGAGAATTAAAAAGAAAAAAGGCGTAAGCGCTCAGACGTGGAGTCTTAATGTAAAAATGTTTACCACATATTATATATAAACTGCTTTAGAACCATACCCCATTTGTCACAATTCATTAACAACGGCGTATCATCGATCATATGACAGAAGATTCCAGCTTCCAGCTGTTCATTAAAGTAGTGCGTCGCGTCGTCTTATTTGTTGCTGTAACTCCACAAATATACAAAAGTTGAACTTGAGACCTGTCACAGACGAACTTAAATCATGGAAAATCTGGGCCCAGCTGCCCATGCATGAGAGAGGGGGGGGGGGGGACACACATTAAAATGGGTATTTACACCTCTTTTCCCTAAGTATACCAGCTTAGAATGTTATTCCAGTCACGGCTCAAAACTTTTTTCATGGGCAATTGGGCCCACTTGCCCATGAACGGGGAGGGTGGGGGCTGGTTCAACTCCACATATACATCCCCAGTCACTATGTTCCAAAATCACAAAGGAATTTCATCGCCTTGTCTCCAGTCATTATCAAATTAGAAACATTAAAAAAGGGCAATCTGGGGCTAATTGTCCCTTAACCATGTGAGGGTGGAGTTTGGGACCCTCAAAAAGTAAACGAGACTCCAATGCTCAAAACCTACCAAGTTTCAACTTGATACCTATTGATTCCTGTCACGGGTAGCGAACTTAAATCCTGAGCAATCTGGGCCCAATTGCCCGTTCACGGGGTGGGTGGTGGAGATGCAACTTCAAAAGCAATTTTCCAGCCGTAGGATTTACACGTACAAGGAATTTCATCGTCCTATGTCCAGTTCTGGTCAAGTTATGAACATTGTTCACTGGGCAATCTGGGCCCATTTGCCCCTGAACCAGGTTGTGGTGGTGGTTGAGACCCTGAAAAGGCATAACTAGACACCAATACCCACTAGTGTAGCAAGTTTGAACTTGATATTTAGAGGCGAAAGCCTTTTCTCTTGCTTTGTATATTATTATTATTATTGATACTTGCACTTGTTCATGAGTTATGAGCTCCACAAAAGACGGGGAAAACCGGAAACCGACAACCGAAAGCTGCTACAGCGCTCGCAATAGTGGATTGTTCCAAGGAACACTCCATTAAAAACATAATTAGAATATTCTTTTTATATGGAACAAAATATATAAAAATTGAAATTAAACATCTTGTGAGGTGTGGTTCCCGAAATCATCACGATCACAATGCCCACTCTCAGAATTCCGACGATCAAAATGCCCACAATTCAGGTCCAGCATCTGAAATCGAAATCATTCGAAATGCCTGCGGCTGAAAATGCAGTTCGAAATGGTCACAGGGGAGGCTAATATCATCTTGGTTCAAAATGCCGACAGCTGAAACTGTCCACATGGGAGGCAAAAATCCTGGGACAAGGGACCACGAGATTGTAAGGGATAGGATTAAACACGGAAGTGGTTGGCTGAGTGCGAGTTCTATCTCTCGACCTAACTTGGAACCAAGTACTCCAGGAAATGTTTACTTAAGTACAAGTATTAATACTTTTCAAAAAGTACTTCAGTACTTACATACTCAAGTATTTAGGTATTACTTGAGTACTCAAGTACTTAAGTAGGTTTACTGTGGTGGGTTCATAAGACATCACTGATCAAAAGATATGCGACCTATATCGAAGACTTCGGCATTGGCCAAGCTACTAGAAACTTGATTGGCTTCTTCCTGAAGTATGTGACAAAATTGACCCCAATCAGTTTCAGGTAAGGTATTAGCACCTCACATTACTTGGTTAGACTGGTTCATGACATACTAACTGCTCTTGAGGAAGATGATTCGTTTATTCACCTAATCCTTGCTGACAAAAAAAAAGCTTTCGACCTCCTGAATCAGGTGGTTGCTTTGGACGCCATTTCTGAAGTGGGTGCAAGTCAATTTTCTCAGTGTATGATTGCCAGTTTTCTCTCAGACCGGAGCCAAGTTGCTGAACTGAATGATTCTGTCTCCGCAGTTGAAACAATAACTTGCGGTACCCCCCAAGGCACTAAGTTGGGTCCTCTGATTTTTCTGTCACTTACAGCCTCTGGCTCAAGTGCCATATACTGATCACAATTCCGTCTGTCGGTCTGTCCGAGTTTCTTGTCACACTTTTTCGGGTTAGGGTATTTCCAGATGTGCTACGACAATGAAACTTGGCAGGCATATCAGAGACCCGACCAAACTAACGTGGAAATAATCAGTTTCCCGATCCGACCATTTTGGGGGGGGGGATTGGGAATCCGGGAAATTGAGTAGTGTGTAACTTTCGAACGGGTGATCGGATTGTAATGAAACTTAATAACTAAATAGATTACATATCTGGGATGTCCCATTTAAAGTCTCGATTGGGTTCGGTAGCCAGGGGTGAGTTGGGGGGGGGGGGGGAGACCGGTAATTTGAAGAAACTGTTAGAATGGAGGGATCGGAGTGAAACTTGCTGGAAATAACGAACATCTGCTCCATGTAAATCTTTGACACAATTTGAATGGCTCCGGACACTTGAGGGGGGGGGGGGGAGGGGGTTTCCCGGAATTCCGGTTCTGGGATTTCACGACTAAACTTGGCAGGCGTATCAGGGACCCGGTCAAACTGACCTGGAATAAAAAAAAACCTCGATATGATAATCTTGGGGAGGGGGGGGGGGTTGAGGGAGGGGAATCCGGAATATTGAGTTATGCGTAACTTTGGAACGGGTGATCGGATTGGAGTGAAATTTAATAACTGAACAGAGGACATTTCTCTCTGGTGATCTTTTTCATTTCCGGACCGAAACCAACAATTATTGGGGGGGGGGGGAATACTTGACCCGCTTAGACTAGTGTGATCGAGATAGAACTTAGTGGGAATAACAAACAGATGCTCTGGATTAATCATTTACAAAACCGGATTGGCTCCGGGTATTGTGAGTCGAGTTGGAGGGGGGGGATCTGTGATTCCGCTGATCGCGAACTGAGGTACTTCCAGATGTGCTAGGACGATGAAACTTCGCTGGAATATTAGAGATTCAACAACATTTGCTTAGAAATTACTACTTCCCGAATCCGATTATTCCTAAAGTACCAATCTTGACCGCAAAGGAAAAAAAAAAACTTTTAAGCAATATGTGCATTTTCATGATGCCCATCAGCCCATTATCATTTTTGCCTCACGGGTTTTGCTTACAAATGAAGTTCTAGCTCCCTTAGAGCGCATCTCAACCGCAAAGTCGGAACTTACTTTTGATCAATCAAAACATTTTAACCCATACAAGTGCCATATGAGCTTACAGCTCTTGTTTTTTGTTCTGTTAATAACGTTGCTAAAGATTTCATTCATAGGTACAAATTTGCAGATGCTCTCCCTTCTCGTTATTTCTAAGCTTTCTTTCACACTTCCGAACAGTTCAAATCCGGTGCAAGACTCCATCACTTCCCTTAAAACTCAACTGTCAAGCAAGAAAATGCAAATTAATGATATTAAGTCTTCGGTTATACGGTTTAGCGGACTGAAGATAAACTGCTGAATATCCATCGTCATTCAGGCAGTATAAATCCGTTAAATTGCTTGGGGTAATAATCGATGACGATCTGAAATGGAATTCTCATTTTGACAATATTATCCGTAAAACCAACTTTTTAATTAAATCCCTCTCCACCCTTAAATGTTTTGGTTTGGACACTAAATGCCTCCTCTGTTATTTTAAAACATATATCCGTCCTCATTTAGAATATGCTTCACCGGTTTGCCATTCTTCTCTTTCTGCAGAGCTCTCTGATCGCCTGGAAAACCTCCAAAAGAGAGCAGCGAGAATCATTATGGGTGATCATAATATTTCTTATGAAGTACTCACGAATAAATACTTACTTACTTACTTAGGCTCTCATTAAACTTGACGTTCCGAAATTAACTGAGCGCAGAAATATTCTTTCAAACAAATTTGGAGCTAAGATAATGTGTTGTCCCCAGATGGCCCATCTATTCCCCCCTCCCCTCTTGTCTTCCGTACGTCCGTCCGAGAGGTATACTGGCAATCAGTTTTCTCCATATTCTGCTAATTCTTCTGCCCAATTTTTACGTAGTTTCATGCCATCATTTATTTCTGCTCGTATCTTGTAAGTGTATTAGTCAATTTGTTTCGTGTCTGTGTATTTCGTAGATTTGTGTTCCTATTCTAGCTTTTAGCTATTTGGAGTAAACTTGATTGATTGTAAAAGAAAAAGATTAACGACCGAAAAATAAATATTTCGATGTGGGGGATACATCGCATCAAGTTTTTCGGGATCCCAAAACGCAGTACGGGATATCTATGTGACTTCGTAATCTGTGTCTGTCTGGCTGTTAGCTTGAGAACTCTCGAAGGAGTTCTTAGTGTGGGGGTCCTTTGCATCAAAGTACAGGTCGTTCGTAGATGGCGATGGAGCCCTGTATTTAAGGGTGGGGAAGGGGTTTCAAGCTAAGATTTGATTCACAGGAGAGACTTGCTGGATCCACGACTTAAATTTGTTTTGTACCCGGACAATTAGTTCGCACGGAGTCTGACAAAAAATCGGTTGTATAAGCATGCTTATAGTGCTTAATCAAGTATGTAGAATTCTTGAATCAAGAAACCGGGGCAAGACTACACGCTGAACCAATGTATTTGATCTGCTGTGCTCTGGTCAGTACTATGAACAAAGTCAGGTCATAAACGGAACGAGTTTCAAAGTAAGGATAAGAAGGGATAGGAATTCGATCCTTTAGCGTCGCTTTCCCATCAAGTTGGTAGTTCGGCCGGGATACGGCGAAAACGAAATCTTTCGTAACTTCTAATAATATTATTGTCCAGTTATTTGCGTCGGTATAGGGATAATAAAACAACATATCTTAATAAAGCTTGTACTCATGGAAATTACCCGGTAGGAAATTTTACCTACTGCGTAATTGGTGATGAATCGAAAGATTTAGAAAGAGCAACTTCTTGTTATCAAACTTATTAGATAGTCTATTTCGACGTACGAATCGTGCCGTGCCTATGTTTGAATCAATCAATCGAGACAGAAAACGATTGCCTAAGGGTCTGGTTAAGGGCTTGAGTGGGGATAAATAACATTTACGCGATCTGGCGAAGACCGGAAGTCTATACTACCAAATTTTCTGGATGTGATCTTATCTCTTTGTGATCTCACCGAAACCTTTCCATTTGTTCTTAATGAGAAATTTATGTTATACCATGCTGCTTAAAAACTATTCTCTAGAAAATTTTTAAATCAAGAAAAAAAGGCTGAGATTATTGGTTGTCCTTTTGACCAGACGTATCCTGTCTCGAGCTGAAGGAGTTCCATTTATTAGAACAAACAAATAAACTTGTTCTGTTTTATTTCCTGCATTTTCTACCGGTGTCCAAAATCATGAAGAAAAATTCTACCCTCAAGTACTTCTATTACTTACTTAAGTACAAGTATGAAGTACTTCCAAAATATTTTGCTTAAGTGCAAGTACTAGGATTTTATATTAAGTTATTACTTAAGTACTTTTTACATTACTTGAAATTTACTCGGACCGAACACCTCAAATAATCCAACCGTGGGCATTCTGAACCGTGGTCATTTTGAGTCGTGGGCATTGTGATCGTGGGCATTTTGAGTATTAGTCAAAGTCAAATGTAGTTGTCTTATAGTCTTTAGACTAGATCTTGGCACAAATTGAATAGTTACAGATATCAGGCTACTCGTCAATTTTCAATTAAAAAGCAAAAAATCATTTCAAACATTTCTGTTTTCAAATGAGAACATAAACAGTAATGAATACTTGATAAAAGTACGAGAACACAGTGCAATCATTCAGTGTTGTTCAATCACTTTCAGTGATGGTTTAATGGACACATTATTTAAATTATCACTTATTTCAATAGAAAAATAACAAATCAAGTACCAGATATAAGTAGAGCACACTGTTGAAATTAGAAAACTATTGTACCTTTTTTCGAAATCATTTAGTAAGTGCCAAAATCATGCTACGACAGAGTTCGAACTGGATTGATCTAAATCTCGTCAAGTTTCACCTAATTCCCCGAATTACAGTATGTTTACTGTCCCCAGAATCATAAAAGGTCAGATTCCAAAGGATTTACTTATCCCGATTGACGATCGCGATGAAAATACGCGCCTATTTGGAAGATCGGCGGCTGTTTTTTCGTTGTTGTTGTTTTCAACCTCTAATTACGCGCGTAAATCAGCCGCTGATCGAGAATCGATCGATGTTTCATCCCCGTGTGAACAGGCTGTAATCTCACTGTTTCTCGACTGTATGAATATAAAAGGTCCAAGAAATATCACTCTTGTTGGTCCTGGTAATTATTATCAGTTTTGATTACCGCGTCTGTGTTTAGGGCTGGATGTGGAAAAAGAAAACAGAAACCACTAAAAATATTTTTTTTACTGCCTAAGTTTAGTCGTTGCCGGCCAGTGTCGAACTGCGCGACACAGTTTTGTTCGGTTCACGTTGATGCATTCGTGTTGTCATTTATGAAAGCAAAGATAAAGCTAATTTTTTTTTTTTAACCCTCCTCCTTCTCCCAATGACAAAAATGAGGCAATAAAAGCCACCCCACGCTGTAGCCCCACCCCAACGAAAAGTACTCGAATTCTTTTACACTAACATCAAACCAACGTCATCTCCCAACTTTATAAATTTAACATTACTACAAGAATTTTTATGATTACTAACTGTTGTTACATTTCCCCCCTTATAAAAGGTGGTTTGGGTATGTTCTAATAAGACAAAACAGACAATTAGTAATAGGACTCCTTTATAACAGCTTTCTACGGGTTCATGCTTCTGAAATCGTTTTTGTTCGCATTCAGCTCGGAAATTTATTCGAAGAGGTCAGGAAATCAGAGAAAATCATGAAGTCTTTGAAGGTCTGTAGAGACTGTCGAAGAAAAGTTTTGTCGTTTCGAAACTGAGATATCAAAGGATGACGACGAAAATAGGGTTTGAGTGCTCGGTGTTGAGACGTGCCACTCGACCCCTCCCCATATTTCGTGAGTATCTGATGCCCTGGTAGATTGAAGAACCACGTAGATTGCTCTGTGAGTTTCTTTTTCGCTCAGTTGTAGCAAGTAAAAATAAGCCAATAGAACCTCCGTCTTTGGTCCCATGCACCGAACATGGATACCCCGACAAATCTGAGCAGAGCTGCAGGTACTTGTTGGGCATTGAATTATTATTATTGTTACATTTGGCGTTAAACTTTTAGCTTGTCGCTCGATGCCCGTCTACTTCCCTCTTCTTCGCTGCGCATATCAGAGGAAAATACTTTAGCAGGCGTGCATGACCCGCTCTGCAACGCGTCACATGTGAGGTCACGGGTCTAGGCGAGAAACCTAGCCCCCCCCCCCCCGGCAAAAAAACACAGACCCCCCCCCCCCCCCCCCCCCCAGTACCAACCCCCCCCCCCTCCCGGCTAAAAAAAACTTAAAAAAACCCCGACCCCCCCCCCCCCCCCCGAATCCTTTACGTTTAATACGAATCCAAAACATTTAACTTGACTTGACTGGTATTGGGATGGGGGGGGGGCTTTTCTCCGGAGGGTGGTTCGCCTGGGGGGTTTAGCCGGAACCCCAAGTCCCAATCTGCTGTTATCTCGACTTTCTACTGCGATATAGCTGTTTGTAGAGGAAACTAATTGTCATTTTCCGTGTAGCTCCTAGCCTCAGCTCGTTTGCATCGAGCAGGATATCAGGAATCTATTCGACTCCACATGGTCGTATTACAGAAATAGGGAGACGGAGCTTCTTGCGTTAATTTGTACTTGGTTGGAGGAAGAAGAAATCATATTTTATGCTTTACAACAGTAATGAGACTCCGGATATTGTCGAAAGTAATGGCTTGTGTCCGTCTACGCCAGTATAAGTTCCAAAGTGATGTATAAGGTATTGGGCTAATTATGCTAACTATGCTAATTACTTATAGCCCCGACGATGGATATTCCAAACTGCAAAGTAATTTTAAATTACTCGTTTCAAGGACAAACTGCAAAGTAATTTTAAAGGACTCGTCGTACCTATAATGCCATTGCAACCTCATTCCGTAACCACCACATCCATTCTTCAACCGTAGACCCAAATTTAAAACGGTATATCCTAACCAGCGACAACACAAAGATTTTCCCATGAAGCCAAGCTGACTATTCATTACGAAAGAAATAGAAAACCGTGATTTTCGGGATTTTTTCTCGATCCGCTAGTTATCCCTCTAAGATGATGTGCGAGGGATAAATATAAGTTCAGATATTTCGGTTGCACTTCCGGTAAACCGTCCTCAGGGAAAAACACAGAACTAAATCATAAGATCCAACACAATACCAACAGAAAAACAATGCGGAACCAACGACTAACAAGACCAAAGGTGTCGATGGGATCCCAAAAATCTAAGATTTGATCCGGACAATTGGGCCTTGTCTTCGCCAGATCCAGTCTTCACCAGGCTAATCATCAAGAAAACCGAGTTCAGATATTCCATCTATCTATCAATCTATATCTCTATAGGCCATATCTATTTTGACGATACTGACCGAAACTTCCTGCTTTACTTCTGCCAAATTTGCGGTTTCGCCCGAATTCCGAAAAAAGAAAATTCAGAAACGAATCCAGCGTATCTCCTTATCCCTATAAGAACATCTAATCAACATGAAGTAGAACTTTGACTTAAAAAAATGCGGGTACAACCGTATTCCGGACTAATTATATGTCCGGGTAAATAATGATTGTCATAAACAGACTCAGCGTATCTGCTTACCCCTAAATCTAACGTCTAATCAACTTCAGATAAAACTTTTGCTTTTGACATATTTTCCGGTTTTGGTCGGATTCCGGCAAACTAGTTGTCCGGCGAGAAAATAGTTTCCACCATCGTGCTCAGCATGTCTTCTTACCTCTAAATCAAACATTTAATCAACTCCAAATGAAACTTTTACTTCTAACCAACTTTCCGGTTTTTGCCGGATTCCGGGCGAACTGCTTGTCCAGCGAGAAAATGGTTTTCACCGTTGTGTTCAGCATGTCTTCTTTCCCCTAAATCAAACATTTAATTAACTTCAAATGAAACTTTTACTTTTAACAAACTTTCCAATTTTTACCGGATTCCGGACGAGCTACTTGTCCGGCGAGAAAATGATTTACATCATCGTGCTCAGCATGTCTTCTTACCCCATAATCAACTATCACATTAGCTGTTTAAAAATATTTTGTTTATCCCTTAATTTGAACTCCGTCCCCCACCCCCAAATACAGGGCTACAGAGCCCATCTACGAACTCGACCTTACCTTTGACCAAAAAAATCCTCACACCAAGTTTCATCAAAATGTCTCATTCCCTTCGAGAGTATCATGCTTACAGACGGACGGACGGACAGACGGACGGACGGGCAACTTATGCAATATCATAGGTATCGATCCTACGTTTTGGGATCCCAAAAACCAGAAGAACGATGAACCAGAAGAACGTAAACAGTTAAGCCTAGGTTACAGCGATAGACCATCGATACAAACTTTCTTACCGTTAGATTTATAGAAATCGAATACATGTGCACCAATTTATAACTTACAATTTACAGTAAATTTTGGTCTTCGGGCCAAAATTTTATCGAATATCAAGCCCTCCCCCCCCCCCTTGCGACGTCCCTGGTGGTGGGGATCTGTTTTATTTATTTGCTTTCATTCACTCCGCTTTTTCAAAATGGCGGGTTATAAATAAATTACTTACTTACTTACTATATAGACATAGAATATTGTTTTACTTTTTTTGTCAGTATACAGTTGACAAAACCCTTGGCTGAAATGAAGGTATAATAATAATGATAATACTAATATAATAAAGTAATAAAATAAGAATAATAATAATACACATCCATGGATGCCTTTCGATATCTTATTGTCCTCAGCTACAGGTTCGTGCCGCAATTGACAACCCCTTCATTGCTCGGCTTTTCGAAGGACTCCTGGAGACCTGGAGTGTGTTAAAATTAAAATCGATGTGGATAGGCTTTGCACATCCTCACCTTCGAGCCTATCCCATCTCCTATTCTCGCATGACTTTTGATTATTTTCACACAAAGGTCTCCTCACGATGTCACAAAGTAGGTCGTGAAATTGTATCAGCCTCATCCTCCTTTGAGACATGGTCGCCATCACAAATGAAATCCGACTCCTTTCAGAACTTCTAACTCTTCCAACTTTTGACAGGAAAATCTTTTAGGCACAGGCGGCTTTGATGTTTGATGCCGTCGCGGTTCTTGCCGAAGGGTTGTCTAAATTGGTTCGGAAGAAGAGCGATGCCCTCAGGCCCCTGAGACGCTTGGATGCCGCGAATGGAAATGGAACGAAGATTGGTATTGAATGTACTCTCAACAGTAAAGATCATGTTGCCCCGTTCGAGTTTGGTGAGAAGATAGCCAAGTCAGTGAGAAAGGTTAGTTTTACGTCATACTTTGACATATGCGTATTGAGTTCGACTTTCGTTATGGCTGCCCGTCCAAAGAGGTTACACACTTCCCGGCACTTGGAGTGCACCATTTCCCAACACCTGCCGACATCGGCGGTTCCGGAACCGATGCTAGCCATAAATTAGGAGATTCGTCTTTCAACATGCTGATTTTAAAGTTCTAGTAGGCGGCAACTGGCACTGGAAAATTGCTGTACACCAAAATTCAGAGTGGGTAACCCTTCTGCCCGTCCCAACTGATTCCGTCGCTAACCTCGCAAAGAACCTACGAAGGGTAATTGGCATTTTTTCATCACTTTCTGATTAGTCCCTCAAAATTGTATTGCCCATAAGACAAGTAAAAAAGCAGAGCAAACTTTCGCAGAAAAAAACATTGAAGGTTGGCGTAGCGCAGGTACAGTCTCCTGATACTCTGCTTTTAGTCAGGAGTGTGATGCATGGTTCGTGGAAAATCGTCCGACGCTTCACGTGCTTTTTCCCTCGATTTCCATTACTCTGGGTATCTTATCTGAAGCTGGGTTGTCTTTGACTTGCCATACAGCCAAACCTTCGCGAGTGAGTTCCGCGTGGTAACCCATTCACCCAGGACCAGAACCAGAACGGACCATATAAGATACTAATTTATTTACGCTCCAACATCCACGACAAATACGTTTAAAGGACACCTGAACAATGAAACCATACTTGAACACACCATGGAGAATGCATTTACAGACAGGGCCACGGAGAGCATCCTTCTCCTGAGCGTGACATTTTCAAAATAGGGATGTTCGTTTCTGGAGGTTTGCACATGCAGACTCCACGACAAAAAGCGCAATTCATTCAAATCTTGTACAGCGCTGGCCGGATCGTATTTGAATTTTTTCTAGATATACGTTTGGGCTTAACTGGTTAAAAAATATTCCAGAAGAAGGGTTGATTGGAGACGTTTGTTCATTTCTAAAATTGTTCGGTATTGAAATAACGACAGATGCAAAATGGAGCAGAAATCATAGCTTGGAAACAATATTTCGTATTTGGATTGGGTTTTCTGCAGGCAATGTTAACGGAAGTCATACAGATAGGGATGATACTTGGTACTCTTCATAGGTGTCCTTTAAAACAAAGTCAAGATAACGACCAAAGAAGCACCTAATCCTATGGGCTAGGGCTACTCTGAGCCGCAAAAAGTCCACATGGAGTAGGCTATTTAAACAAATAAAAAGTAAGAAAGACAACAATTAAACCAAACATTTCTGAATAAATGCACTTTGATATGCGTGGAGTGAGTCTGGGCTTACCAATTTTAAAGACGTAATCCCAACATTATGTTTACCTTCTCTTACTGGTCGGAAGCCACGAGTTTATTTAGATTTGAACTTGATTGCGGGGGTGCTGTTCTTCTTTTCCAGATGACGGAATTTTCCACTTTTGATCAGCAAAGAATTATAAGACTTAATTGATTATTTTTGTTAAGACTTCATAAGTACCATGCTGGTCTTGTTTTTTTTATTTGTTTATGTTTGTAATAAAATTGGAGCATTAGAAGGAAATTATTATTTTGATCCTTGGCTCTTGGATAGTCGGCGGAGATTTAGTACAGATCGAACTTTTTCAAACCTAGGATTTTGTATTTATTTATTACTTATTCATTGTTTAACGGTGGCTTTTGTGGTTTTGAACATTCACAGTGGCAGTACAGGGATGGTTATCATAGTGTGTGTGGTGGAAAGACCATTTTGTGTGGTCCGCTTTAAGTTTTCTTTTGTTGGGAACAACTATCATCTCTCTCTTTCTCTCCCTCAGTGCACAAATGTGAAACATAGTAGCGGATAGCTCGACTTAGCATGTAGTTTACATAATAATGAAATAATAATAACAAAAAATAGTAGAAGAGGTAATCGCTGGCAGGCATAACACACAGACTGAACCAGTTTCTAACTAGCGCCTTAGCTTCCTTGGTTTTGTTATTTTTGCAGCACTATCGGAAGATGACTGATGCGTAAACTAAAAGTTTGTTTTAACAATGTATTCCGATCATCTCCTTTCATACAATCCACGTTACTCTGCTAGTCAAATGTTTTTTAGAAAATGAAATTGGATCTTTTGATGTTATGAGACGGAAAGCGATAGGTAGTGTTGTTGCAAGGTTAGAAGTTTCCAAAAATCCACTTTTAAAGGCAATTCGTGAGAATGCAGAATGCCGTTCTGGCCATTTCTACCGCCTTTCCTGTCGTATGTGCTATTGCCCCGAGCCACCGAATGGATGAAATGATTGTCTATTTTTAGTCAGAATAGTCCTGTGTTAGTGTAATTTTGAATATGTGATTTGTAATATAGCGAATTAAATAAATCGATTAATTGATTGAAATCAGCTTGCAAAAGTTCAAGACTGTCTTGCCGTGTGCCGCCAAGTGGCCCTTCTTTCTTTGTCACATAAGAGAAAAGTTTGATGGAACACATTCTTTACAAGGGCCAGGAGTTATCTGTCCCGCGTGAGAGATTTTTGAATGGTATAATTATGTCAGTAAAGGAGCTACTCAGTAGCACAAACCCTAGAAGTATATGCAGGGTTGGTGCATTTATGGACCATTTAAATAAGTTAATTAAAAGTATGTGAGGTTACTTGGAAATTGAAGGGAGTTGTTTTTTTATGTTGATTAAAAGTTCGCTCGTATAACGAATGTAAATGTACTGTTGTACTGTTTTGTGTTTTTTGTTCATGGCCCAAGGGCTTCATTAAACATCTATCTATCTATCTATCTATCTATCTAAGAGAAAAGTTTCATGTTGCAAAACTTTTTGTCTTAATAATAGTAATAATAATACAAAGCAAGAGAAAAGGCTTTCGCCTCTAAACAAGAAGAAATTTTCAGTAGTCGAACTGATCAGACTTAAAAATTCCATCAACAATGCACTTGAAATTATTGATCGATTCAGCCTTAACCGCATCTTAGATAAGGCTGTTCCAAGGATCTACAGTTCTGTTACCAAAACCCCACTTAAAAACGTCCAGTACAGTGTGCCCTCGATGATGACGGTTAATGCTGAATCATACTAAATCAGTCACTTGTCTTGTTAACAACCTTTCCCCACACATGTATGGAATGGATATGAGGCTAAATACGTCGAAAATGTTTTCTAGATTCCCTTAAATGTCTTCGAGGAATCGGTGATCTGTGTTTGTATTCGAGAATCGACAAAAAGTTTTCGATTTGACTGACTGTCTGTCTGTCTGACTTGACTGACTGTCTGTCTGTCTGTCTTGACTGACTGTCTGTCTGTCTGTCTTGACTTTTTAGGTGTTCGAGAAATTACAAAAAGTATTCGAGAAAAGATAAAAAGTATTCGAAAATTTCTAAAGTGTATTTGACATTTAAATTGAAATAAGGAACTCGAGAATGACACAAATGTATTCGAGAATGACACAAATACATTTGAAGATTTAAATGTAAAAATTCTCGAATACGTTTTCTAATTCTCGAATACATTTATGTCATTCTCGAGTACCTAATTTCAATTTAAATGTCAAATACTTGTAAAACATTCTCGAATAGCCTACTTTTATCTTTTCTCGAATATTTTTTGTAGTTTCTCGAAGACTTAAAAAATCTCGAAGACTTTTTATCGATTCTAAAATACGAACACCGATTCCTCGAAGACATTTGAGGGATTCTCGGATACATTTTCAACATATTTAGCCTCAAATCCCTTCATCCATGCACATGATTTATAATTACGATTTGTTCCATCCCTCGGGCGGAACAAGATAGCATAGAGCGTAGTGCCGAAACCACAGCAAATTCGAAATGACTCTACTGTTAAGAATCGATTCAAAGAAGGAAAACCGAATCGGTCTGTGGGAGCAGTAAAACTGTTTTTTTTTTTTAAATTAATCTGTAGCCTACATACTTTTTCACAAAAATAAAAGAAAACTGAAAGAGGAATAACAAATAGAAGGAAAAATATACAATAATTGGAAAATGCTTGTTCCAAAATCATCCAATGAATGGATCCAATCAGTGGATGATTTTGGACATATTCAAGGACAAATTCACCTTTGCCTTATTTTTTTAGTCGATCGGTTGAGCTTCCTGCCTAGAGTACGACAGTTGCTGTAGCAAAACTCGTGGCCAACTGACTGAGTAAAATAATAAACAGAGTAGTGGTCACTAGAACATCAGTCAAGCGCTGACATGCTCTAAAACTCATGCCCTATCTACCGTGGGGCTGTCGGCGAAACGTCCACTGGCGAGACGTCTCCATGAAACGCCCCTATGACAAAACGTCTCCATGACAAAATGTCCTCGTGGTCAAACGTCCCCATGACATTACGTCTCCGTGGCCAAACGTCCCCATGACATTACGTCCCCGTTGCCAAACGTCCCCATCCGGAACAACTCCATGTAAAACTTCCCCATGGCGAAACGTCTCCTGCTAAATGAACCAAAAACCAAATTATGATAAGATTTTTGTTTGTGGGGGGGGGGGGATTTCATGGTTTACGTCAGACGCGATATTCTTTCAAATCCGATTAGTTTAATATCAGAGTTTGGAAATTAGAGATTAAAATCAACTAGGTGGACAGTTTAAATATCATCTCGAGCAATACAAGATTGACTAAACAAGATCTTGAACTTCCCATGCCATTTTTATCCATCAACGGCACTACACTGATTTTGCATGCTGGTCCCACGTCCGCTATTTCCTGTCTATAAAGAATGTTTCTACATCTGTAGCAAACTCTGAAGCTGGTTTACCTCGGTCAAACGCCTGACTACCAAGGCGGAGATGAAAATCTCGGGGACGATTTGGCACGTGGACGTTTTGACATGGGGACGTTTTGTAACGGGGAAGTTTTGTCGTTTCGTCATGGGACGTTTTGCCATGGGGACGTTTCGTCGGTAAGCCATCGATTGACGGAATTAACGAAATGGTTCACCGTTCCTCTTCTTATTAGCTTGCCTCCTGGTGGAGTGTTCCCCTTCTTGGGATCCCAAAACGTAAGTGAAGAGATACCTATGACATCGGAAAAGTTGTCCGTCTGCCCGTTCGTCCGTCTTTAACCACAATAACTGTCGAAGGGAATGAGATATTTTGATAAAACTTGGTGGGAGGATCGTTTGGGTCAAGGGAAAGGTCGAGTTCGTAGATGGGCTTTGTATCCCTACAAAGCCCACCCCTAGGGGTTGGGGAGTGGGTTTAAATTAAGAGAGAATCAAAATATTTTCTTACTGCTAAGACTGCTAATGAGATAATGAGAAGTCGTTTAAAGGATAAGAGGAAATGATGAAGACGAATGGGAAAACCATTTTTTCGCCGGACAAGTAGTTGGTAAGGAATCCGACCCAAACCGGAAAGTTTGTTAAAAATAAACGTTTTATTTAAGTTTGATTAGATGTTCGATTTGGAGTTAAGAAGGCATACTGAACACTTGTGTGAAAGTTATGTTTGTACTCGGACAAGTATTTAGCTCGAAATCCGGCCCAAACCTGAATATTTGTAAAAAGCAAAAGTTGTATTTGTAGTTGATTGGATGCCCTATTTAGGGGCAAGAAAAGATGCTGAATCCATGAATGACAATCATTTCTCAGCCGGATATATAGTTCGTCCAGAATCCGGCTGAAACCGGAAGTTTTTTTATAAGTAAAATTTTTCTGTGAAGTTGAATAGATGTTGGATGTGTAAGGATGTGTGGTGATTTCATTTGTGAGCTTAATTCTGTTGCCGAACAAGTAGTTCGCCCGGAATCCAGCCCAAAACTGAAAGTTTGTTAAAAATAAAAGTTTTATTTGAGGTTGATTAGATGATCGATTTATGGGTAAGAAGGCATGCTGAAAGCTTATGTGAAAATCATTTTGTATTTTTCAGGGTTAAGAATAACTTGTTCCTGCATAAACTGAAAGATATTGGTAGAACTTAGATGTGTTTTTTTTGTTTTTTTTTACCAAATCCTTTACATGAGACCGGCTGAATTTGTTTTTGAGCTATGTTTTTTTTGCCGGACGAGTAGTTCGGCCGAAATCTGGCCGACAATGGAAACTTCGCCAGAAGTGAGGCAGAAAGTTATGATCAATTTCGTCAAAGCAGATCCGACGTATAGAGTAGGGGTAACACACATGCCGAATCCAAATATCAACTTTGATTTTCGCAGATGATTAGCCATTTGCCTTAATTCGCTTCAAAATTTTAATAGTAAAAATTTTGGAGTCTGTCGAAGACCGGATATCTACAAGACCCAATTGTGTGGATCAAATATTAAATTTTTGGGATCCCATCGAAACGTTTGCTCTTGTTATTCTGCCGCTCGTTTTTTAGTATCACTACTCTTGATAACTAGACGTGCCGATGTAGAATTACCGTGTACCTAGCGGAAGAGCCGGAAGCGTCACCACAGCTGTCCGCAACGAACCCTGTTGATAGGTTGACACACGATTTTAGTTATCGTTCGGACGACGTTTCTCGTTCTACCCGAGTTTCACTGGCGTGTTTTGGACTTAGTCATATAGAGTATTTTGATCCTGCCCAGCTGGTTTTTCCGAACCACGTCACTAGGTGATTCCACGGTCGTAGTGAGTGCTGGTTTGAACTGGTTACTTAGATGGGGTTGGTATAGACATTGCACGCGCTAGAATACTTTCTACCTAACTCCTTTGATGAAGATGAGGATTTTTGTTGGTCGTACAGCCTTAAACTAGACGATACGATCCGGGATTAGAGTCGGTTGGAAATCAATTCATCACTCGATGTTCCCAAGGTCGTACCAAGCTGAAGTTGGAAATTGTAAACCGTTTATTTGAATGGGGGTGATCTAGACATTCTAAATGCTAGATGTTTCCGATTTGAGTTCTTTTAGGTTACTTTTCTAAATTATTTCTTAGTACTTTTGGTGTTCAGCTTTCAGCTCTTCGCCGTTATGTTGCTTAAATCAACAATGGATGGTCTATTTCTTATTTATATATATTCAAATCAAATCGTTTATTGAAAAACCAACTTCGTAGTTTTCTTCGTTAGAAGATGCTAAATTACGCGGGTCATACAGTAATAAAATAAATAAATTAAACTAATTATTCGCTTTGTTAAAATTCTCTGTAAAAAAGGTCGCAAACGAGTTCATGAACCTTGAGGTTCGTCCTCTGACAGGCACTAGTTTGTTTTGCTGTCTTGTCCTGCTATTTTTCAGAGCATCAGGGGGGGGGGGGGGAGCAATGATCGATTGTTCTCATTTGTTCATATATTGCTCAGATTTGCTCAGATTGTTCATATAACAACGTTGACTGTTCTGGATGCATGACGAACACCGGCACACGACTACCGGTTTTGTAACGTCTTCCGAAAAACGGGATGAAACTTTTCTCATCCCGTGTATTTGATTCGGTGATACGAGATAATTATGCCGCAATTTTCGGGAATTTAGAATTTCGTTATAGGGTCCTGCTAGTCAGGAACTGAGGTATCTGCTGATTTTGTTTATCCTTCATGTTTAACTCTGCTACCAGAGCCAGAATACTTACCGTGTGTGCTAGATTTAAGGATTCTGCTTCAGAGTTCCATTCTCCGTGTGTCTTGCTTTTCCGGACGGAATTCATAATGAAATCCGGCCTCCTGGAAACTGACTTCCTCCCCGATTTGAAAGAGGAGTTTTTGACGACGAACCCCTTTAACTTTTAATTACCGTAATTTAAGTAAGGAGTTGCGTTTTCCAAGTAGCCTGACAACTTGTGCACATTCAAGTTCAGGAAGGTTGGAAATGAAAGCATCAGTGATCCGAGTTAGACTTTCCTGCTAGTTTTGAAGGCTCTCAGGAAATAATCTGAGTACTTCAACTCTTATTTAAAGTCATAACGTTATTAAAGTTTGTTGATATAGCAAGTTATTGAAATAAACAGGTACTTCAAAAGATTTAGCTACGTTTTCTCGACTTTTTGTTCATATTCATATTCAAATACGATAAAGTCAGGATCCCTGTTCTTTTGGTTTTCTTCTTCTGCCTCAAGTCAGGATCTCTGTTCCGATGCAGGATCGCTGTAGCGATGCAGTCAACGAACCAAGATCGGATGCTTCCGGATCGCGTCACTAGATGGACCCACGGTCATATCATGTCAAATCACACGGAAACTCTACTATGAAAATCGATTATCGTGAATAGCCGAACGACTAAGTAACGCATTTTCAGCGGGTCTTCAAGCCAATTTAAAGTTCAATGGGCACATCAAACTAGATAGACAACCAATCGGCTTTTATTTTGGAAATTTCTTCTCCGGGTTTTACTGCGATATAGCTGTTTTTCGAGGTAACGAATTGTGATGTCTCTCGTAACCCCAACCCTACGCTCGTTTGCATCGGGTAGGGTATAGGCACTCCGCATTGTCGTATTGCATAGATAGGGAGACGGAGGTTCTGGTGCTTATTTGTTCTTGACAAGATGCAGTTCATTCATCTTTGCACTCAGACACAGCCGAAACTTTCCAGTTAGTTAGTTGATGTCAAAAATTGTCGTTATGCTGTGACAGTCAACTTTATTTTTGTGCACAAGTATCAATTCTATTGTCAGCATAAATTTGTTTTTTCTGCCATGTCACCAAAACCTGTCACTTGCCTGGCACCCACTGTTGTTTCGGTACAGGACAATAGTAGAATTAGTGCAATTCATCTTGTTTTGTCTTCTTCGCGGTCAGGCAACCAAACTGGCCACTTCCCGATTTCTTGTCTGGGGGCTCTTTTCGCGACTCAATATGTTTTGTTTGTGTTCTGTGATAGCTTGGGATGTTTTCTGACTGTATTGGCGAGTTACGGGACCTCAAAGCTAACCTGTTCTGTAATTCGCTGTGCTCTGATGAAGATCAACGTTGATTGACAAAATTCGTTCCGGTTTTGTTTCAGTCACGACCGGCAAGTCCGGCAACGTCACGTCCAGATTTGTTGTCCGGGGGCTCTCTTCGCGAATCAATATTTTTGGTTTGGGATCTGTGATAGCTCGGGAAGTTTTTCTACTGTTTTGGTCAAATATGTGGCCCCAAGTAAGTAAGTAAGTAAGTAAGTGTATTTATAACCCACAAAATGTTAAACTTAATATGCGATTCTTTGCCCTCTGATAAAAACCAACTTTGACTGACAAAAGTAATTCCGGTTTTGTTTCGTGGCGATGGGACATGGATCTGACCACATCCTGATCCTTGTTCTGGGGGTCTCTTTTCACGACTCTGCCTTTTTTTTTTTTTACTGTTTTGATCAAATAAGTAACCGTGACACGTATCAAGGTCAAGTTTGGTTGACAAGATTCACTAGACCTATGTTGCCTGGGCAACGTGAAGTATTGCAAGGTTTTGGTATGTTCCAACCCAAGAAGGACTGATAATACAATCTGTAATGACCTGGCTATCCGTCAGCGTCGAAAACAAGACCAAAGGTTTCGATGGGATCCCCAAAGTTCAAATTTGATCCAGACAATTGGGTCTTGTCTTCGCCAGATCCAGTCTTCGCCAGACTCCTTGAACGCTTTTACTATTAAAATTTGGAAAAAGATTAAGGCAAAATAGCTAATCATATCAGAAAACCAAGTTCAGATATGGATTCAGCATGTGTGTTTACCCCTTTAAGTCATATCTATTTTGACGAAGCAGATCGAAACTTCCTGCATTACTTCTGCCAATTTTCCGGTTTCGGCGGAATTCCGGTACTACTTGCCCGCCGAAAAAATAAAGACAAAAACGAATTCAGCATGTCTCCTTACCCCTACATCCAACCTCTAATCAACTTCCAATTAAACTTTTATTTTTAACACATTTTTCGAATTCAGCATGTCTACTTACCCGCAAATCGAACATCCTATCAAATTTAAATAAAACTTTTACTTTAAACAAATTCTCCTGTTTGGCCGGATTCCGGCCGAACTAATTGTCCGGTGAAAAAATAATTTTCATATTCGGACTCAGCATGTTTCCTTGCCCCTAAATCGAACCTCAAATCAACTTCATATTACTTTTCACAAATATTCCGGTTTTCGCCGGATTGCGGGTGAACTATTTGTCCGGCGAGAAAATAAGTTTCATATTCGGATTCAGTATGTCTCCTTACCCCTAATTCGACTATTTCATTAGCTTTTTAAGAATATTTTTTGTTCCCCTTAATTTTAAACCCCACCCCTAAATATATATATATATAGAGAGAGAGCTACATAGCCCATCTTCGAACTTGACCTGTATATTGACCTAAAGAGTCCTCATGTCAAATTTGATCAAAATATCTCAACCCCTTCGAGAGTTATCGTGCTAACAGACGGACGGACGGACAACTTTACGATGTCATAGGTATCCCTACACTTACGTTTTGGGATCCCAAAAACAACAACAGAATATCGGAAGTAGGGACTAAATCGACTTTGCACCCAGTTAAACTTTATCCGTTTCAGACGTAGACTGGTGAAAGCTTAGAACATTATCTTATGTAACCTAGTTTGTTTCATAGAGCTATCCGTAACTTTTCAGGATCGAAATACTATGGATGCCACTTTACTAATTGTTACGAAACTATGTGTGGTTGGTATAACAGCGGATTGTTACTTCCAACTCCATGTATGACATGTCTCACAATTGGGTTCCACTTATTCTTTGTTTGAGTGTGTACCTTACCACTAAAGTTGTCAACCCCTTAAATACTTAATTCTAAAGTTACAGTGAAAGACCATGGAGACTAAATTTCTTACCCTCAGATTTATAGAGATCAAATAAAATGATCACTAATTTGCAGAAGTTTCTAGCCCCTCGTGAAGCCCTTCTAGCAACCGATTCTTACTTACAAGTCGATCTCCCCGTGACAGACATGGTACCAAAGTGTTCTTACCATCAAATACACCGGAAACAAATAATAGGTACACCAACTAGCCAAAGCTGCAAACCCCTTATCACCGAAGATGATCATGGTCGAACAGCCGATTGTTGCTTACAAGTTTCCTAAATGTCTCAAAATTGGGACTCCTATTTCTGGTATCAGTGTGTACCTTACTACTGAAGTTGTCAACCCCTCTAAACTTTCAAACTGTTGTATCTCAGCAAGGAATTTTTGTACCAAAAACGGATGACATATACTTTGATCATCTGATCAAGGTCCATCGATTGCCGTTGAAAACAAATTATTCTAGCTGTATTAGTTCAAAAGTTGACTTTTTTGCCATAGGCCAACTTTCTAACATCACCACTTAGAAAGGAGCCAAGGATAAGCTCTAATTTCTTTAGCAACGAGAGAACTTTTAAAGTGTAAGAATCCTTTCTAATACCATTTCTCTATCGCAATTTCCAGTGCAAAAAAAATTGAATGATGAACTTGGCTGAAATCACGAACAGAAATGGGCAGATATAATAGATGGCAGCACTTTGGGACCCTTGGGAAAATGACACTTTTTTGTTTCTCTAAATCTTTCTATTTATCACTCAAAGAAAATATATTGGCTGTGATTCGGGCAACTGCCTTAAATATTTAGCAATTTTAGACATAGTTCATCTTCAATATGAAACTAATGCCTGCCTGCTTGCTTGCTAAAACGGAGCTTTCCACTCGAAAGCAGAAACATGGTGGTTTGATGAAACGAAAGCTTGGCTGCACAACTTCAGTTAGTCCTCTCTGACATAGGCTACACAACTCCGCTTCACTTCACAGACCGTAGGCGGCTCTGGCTCGAGGACAAGCAAAGACAAGACCTAAGGTGTCGATGGAATCCCAAAAATTGAATATTTGATTCAGTCAATAGGGTCTTGTCTTCGCCAGATCCAGTCTTCGCCAGGCTAATCATCAGAGAAAACCAAGTTCAGATATACCTCTATAAGCCATATCTATTTTGACGGTACTGACCGAGACTTCCTGCTTTACTTCTGCCAAGTTTCCGGTTTCGCCCGAATTCCGAGGCAAACTACTAGTCCAGCAAAAAAAGAAAATTCAGAAACAAATCCAGCGTCGAATCCCTATAAAAAACATCTAATCAACTTTGAATAAAAGTTTGAATTAACAAAAAAAGTCCGGTTACAACCGGAGTCCGGACTAATTGTATGTCCGGGTAAAAAAGTATTCTCATATACAGACTCAGCCTCTCTTCTTACTCCTTAATCTGTGATCTAATCAAACTTTTGCTTTTAACAAATTTTCCGGTTTTGGCCGGATTCCGGACGGACTAGTTGTCTGGTGAGAAAATAGTTTCACCATCTTATTCAGCATGCCTTTTTACCCCAAAATCGAACATTTAATCAACTTCAAATGAAACTTTTACTTTTAACAAACTTTCCGGCTTTTGCCGGATTCCGGACGAACTACTTTCTCGAAGAGAAAATGGTTTTCACCATCGTGTTCAGCATGTCTTCTTACCCCTAAATCGACCATTTAATCAACTTCATATAAAACTTTTGCTTTTAACCAACTTTCCGGTTTTTGCCGGATTCCGGACGAACTACTTGTCCGGCGAGAAAATGGTTTTACACTATCGTGCTCAGAATGTCTTCTTACAAAGTAATCGACTATCACATTAGCTGTTTAAAAATATTTGGTTTGTCCCTTAATTTGAACCCCCTCCCCCACCCCTAAATGTAGGGCTACAGAGCCCATCTACGAACTTGACCTTACCCTTGACCCAAACAATCCTCACACCAAGTTTCATGAAAATATCTCATAGCGCGCACAGACGGACAGACGGACAACTTTTGCGATGCCATAGGTTTCCCTCCACTTACGTTTTGGGATCCCAAAAAACACGACAAAACCAAAGTACTGCTCTCGCAACACAATTCCAGTTTCGTTGCAGTCGTGACCAGGCAAGCAATCGGTCCACGCCTCGACCTTGGGGCTTTCAGCGACGCTGAATTTTGTCTTTGTCTTTATGCGATAACTTGGAAGGTTTTTCTTTTTGGTCAAATACATGACCCCAAACCTAAGTAATTCTGTAACTCATTGTACTCGGATCAGCCTTGAATGACATAATTGCGTTGCGAGAACAACACTTTGGTTTTGTCGTTTGTTTGTTTTTTCTAGTACCCCGATTTGCGCTTATTCTTAGAAAGTGGTAAGGGTCTAACCTGTGCGGTTTCTTACGGAAAGTGTGGACCGTAGGCCGGATTGATGAATATGACATGACATGAATATGACATTAGTAATTCGCAGTTAGTTTCAGATTTTAAAATAAAGGACCCGGTTTTAATCTTGAAGAAAAAGATGACAAATTTTTACAAAAAAGCAGCGGAAGCCCTCCTAACCCACAACCTGTACCCATTTTTTAAGAAGTTATTAGTGCGATACGTAAGTAATTATGAGTTAGTTGTTGAAGTGTATTTTGTATATTATTTCACAGTATTTTATTGAAAGGAGTTTAGTTGATTTAGGAATGATTTTGTTTTACAATTTATAAGTTGTACTCCTCAATTTTGAGGGAAATAAATGAATAAATAAATAAATAAATAAATAAATTTTGGAAAGCTCCGCAGAACTCTTGCCTGGGGCCAAAAAGGATGGTTGTTGCTTGTCATTGAGCCAGAGCCTACAGTGTGTGAAGTAACGTGGAGCTGTATAGCCTATGTCAGAGAGGACTATCTGAAGTTATGCAGCCAAGCTTTCGTTTCATCAAACCATATTTCTGCTTTCGAGTGGAAAGTTCCGTTCTAGCAGACAAGAAGACAGGCACCAGTTTTAAACTGAAGATGGACTAAAATCGTACGAAATATGTGTGGCAGTTCCCTGGCCCCACATGCACCCACAGCAAATATATCTTCTTTGAGTGATAAATAGAAAAATTTACTGAATCAAAGAGTCATTTTCCCACGGGTCCGAAAGTGCTGCCATCTATTGTTTCTACCCGTTTCCTGAGTTTATCATTCCATTTTTTACACTTGGGAGTGAGGAAGATAAAGGAAATCAGACGAGCCTCTTTAACTCTGAAAGTTCTCTCACCACTAAAGAAATTAGAGCTTACCCATTGCTCCTTTCTAACTGGTGAGATTAGAAAGTTGGCCTACGGCAAAAAAGAGAACTTCTGAACTAATCAAGATAGTTTTTTTTTTTTTCAGTGGCATTTGGTAGACCTTGATGAGCTGATCAAAGCGTATGTCATGTGTGTTTTGGTAACAAAAATTCCTTCATGAGATACAACAGTTTGAAAGTTTGGAGGGGTTGACATCTTGAGTAGTGAGGTAGACAGACACTGAAACCAAAAATAAGCTGATCCCAATCCTGAGACATGTAGGGTACTTGTTGGCAACACCCGGCTGTCAGACCATAATTATCTTCGGCGATGAGGGGTTAGCAACGTTGGTAGTTGGTGTACCTATTAATCCTTACTTCTTTCCTGTGTATTTAATAATATAATAATATAATTGCAATAATAAGGCTTTCGCCTCTATAAATTTCTCGGGACACTTTACACACTAAATTGAATTTCAGCCAGGTGGTAGTCGACACCTGCTTTGAATTGGTTGATATTTTCGGCATTTACAACACTTTCTGGGAGATTATTCCAACATTCTACTATTCGGTTTCTAAAGCTCCATTTTCCGATGTCTTTTCGGAACTTCTTACCACTCAGTTTCAAGTTGTGTCCTCTGAGACCGTTATGGTTGAAGGTGAAGACATCATCAGACCTAATGTTATCATAATAACTATGGCAAATTTTATAAGTCTCGATTAAATCACCTCGAAGAAATCTGTAAGATAAACTGGGTAATCGTAGTTTTTGAAGCCGGTTTTCATAAGGCAGATGGCGAATGGCTGGCACTGTTTTTGTTTGATCGTGAGAACAATTTGGTACCATGTCTATCACAGGGAGATGGATTTGTAAGTAAGAATTGGTTGCTAAAAGGGGTTCATGAGGATCTAGAAACATGCGAAAATTGGTGCACATTTTTGTATCTCTATAAGTCTCAGGGTAAGAACATTAGTCTTCTTTGTCTATCACTGTAACACAGAATTAAGTCTTTGAGGGGTTGGCAACTTTATTAATCGGGTATAAACTCAAACAAAGAATAGGCGGAACCCAATTGTGAGACATTTCAGGGACTTGTAAGTTGTATGTAACAATCGGCTGTTATATCATAATCATCTTCGGCGGTGAGGGGTTTCCTACCGTGTTAATGCAACGGATACAAACGAATGTAAAACAACGACATAGTTTCGAAATAATTAGCGGAGTGGCATCTATGGTATTTCGAGTCCTGAAAAGTTACGGACAGTTTTATAATACCAACTAGATTATATTAGATAATTTTCCAAGTTTTCACCAGTCACGATGTCTAAGATTGAAAAGGATAAAGTTCAACTGGCGGCAAAGTCAATTTAGTCCCTCCCTCCAGTATTCTTATTTGTAAGCAAAAATCGACTGTTTGACCATAACCATCCTACTCTTTGTTTGTGGTGTATTTGAAATGAAAACAATTTAGTGCTATGTCTATCATGGGGACCGTTGCTAGAAGGGGTTCATAAGGGGCTAGAAACTAGTGCAAATTGGTATACATTTTTTTATCTCTATAAGTCTCAGGGTAAGAACATTCTTTGTCTATCACTGTAACATGGAATTAAGTCTTTGAGGGGTTGACAGCTTTAGTGTTAGGGTACACACTCAAACAAAGAATTGGTGGAACCCAAATGTGAGACAATTCAGGGATTTGTAATTAAAAATTGGCTATTACACCATAATCACCTTTGGCGATGAGAAGCATCTGACTTTTGCTTGTATGTGTACCTATTTTGTTTCCGGCGTTTTTGATGCTAACAAAAGTTTGATTCATGTAGTCGTTCAAGAATCGGTTGCTAAAGCATTGTCACTTTCATGAGATGCTAGAATGGCATATGGTTATGGTCTTTCATTGTAACCTAGAATTAAGTGTTAACGCAACGGATAAAAATGAGAATATAAAACAACGATATGTTTCGCAACAATTAGTAGAGGGGCATCTATAGTATTTTGAAACATAAACCCATCGATAGCTTTATAATCTCAACTAGCTTATATAAGATAATGTTCCAAGTTTCCACAGGTCACGATGTCTACGACTGAAAAGGATAAAGTTCAACTGGCTGCATAGTCTATTTAGTCCCTACTTCCGATATTCTGTTATTTTTGTTCAACGCTGAGGGATAACCATGTGATTACAGATTGTGTCATCAGTTCAGAAAAATAATCTTCATGGATTGGAACATACCATTTTCGATGGGTTGACAAGTTCAGCCTTTAACAGTTAGCGAAGAAACAAAACTTAAGTGTTGCTCGCCCAACACTTCACCTTGCCCAGGCAACGTATATCTAGCTCAGTCAGTTTTGCATCAGTCGAGATCAGACATCGATCTGACCATGTCCCGATCTTTGTTCCGTGAGGATCTTTTTGCGACCCGGTAGTTTTTCTTTGTGTTCTGTGACATTCGGAATGTCTTTCTTACTGTTTTGGTCAAATTCGTGACCCATCTTTAGAAAATTCTGTAATTCGTCGCGTTCGATCAGCTTGATTGAAAAAAAATCATTCCAGTCACGACCTGGCAAGCGATAGGGCAACGTCCCGACCTCTTTTCCGAGGGTTTCTTTTCGCGGTTCAATATTTTTGTCTGTGTTCTGCGACAACTTGGGATGTCTTCTGACTGTTTTGGTCAAATACGTGACCCCTTAACTAAGTATTATTTCAGTCGCGATGAGACATTCATCTGGCCACTTCCCGGTCTCTTTTCCCGGGGTCCTTTTCGCGATTCGGTACTTTTTGTTTGTCTTCTGCGATATAAGCCACCATAGAAGCCACATAGAAAAGACATCGATCTGGCCACGTCCCGATTCCAGTGGTTCTTTTCGCGAAGGATTTTTCTTTGTCTTCTGCGGTAACTCGCGATGCTTTGTTAACTTTACCGTGAAAATACGTGACCCTAATTCTTTAAATGTGACAACTAACATAACATTTCAGACTATCAGTTCTGCCATAAAAGGCAGACTTCTGGCCTGTATGAAATTTGGTCAGTCTATCACGGTCAGCCCGGTTCCGCGACCTGCTCTCAAAACGCTCCGAAGAAATCCATCAGTACGAAACTCGCCAGCGGGCAGGCTTCGAACTGGTGAAATGTAACACGGAGCGTTACCGCCGCTCGGCACTGCCATTCATGGCTAGGACAGTTATCTAGTGCTTATTCGTGATCCTTTTTTTGTACAACCCTTTCAGTGTCTCACTGCCGGTTGTTCGTATTAAAACCAGTATCTCTCTCTCTCTCTCTGAGAAGTTTGAAATCCATGTTAGGCTGTGTCGAGCTTTCTTTAGATTTTCTTGGAAGCCAAAGATTGACACTGGCGTCTGAAGATCGCCATTATCTGTGATGCGGAAATAACGATTTTAAGAAACTGCCAATTTCTCTGGAAAACAGAACTTTTCCCGAGGGAACGGGATCACTCCCCGAGGCGATACTAAGATGGAAGGAAAACCCAATTTTCATTCAGATTTTCATGCATACCCGAGTGGAAAGAAAGCCCATTAGCTAGAACATCAAAAAGAAATACGATCAGGAAACGTTGGCGATGAAAACGAAGATTTCGGGGTCTTTTGTTTTCTGAGGAGCTTGATTATCTGTGGGTTTCTGAATCTGGAAAAAGAAATAGAAAAGGAGGGGAAAACTGGAAATGGTTCAAAGATGGAATTGTTCAAGGACTATCCTTTGATCGAAGGTAATCCGTGGAAAAGACAAGGAAAAAGGCTGGACAAAACAGAGACAAATATGACGGATTCCCGATGAGAAATTTGTAGCCTGCGTAGTAGTATGGTAGTAGTACGAAAACGTTGCATGTAGTACTATGTAATGGCAAACAATACTATCATTTAATGTGCCTCAGACTGTAGTCCAGTAGCATCCTGTCTTGTCATAGTAGTATCCAGTTTTGCTAATAGTAGCATATAGTAGTATCAAGAACAAATAAGAGCAAGAACTGCTGTCTCCCTATATCTGTCACACAACCAAGCTGAGACGAGTCGACTCCCGACGCAAACGAGCGGAGGTGGATCTTACCCGGGACATCAAAAGTCTTTACCTCTACAGAGAAGGTGTAACGCAGTAAACCACTGAGGAAGAAAAATCGAATGGAGGCAGCAGTGATAAGCCTGTTCACACTGGGCTGGGCGGGCGCTGAAACAGCGGTTGCCGGCTCATTGATTCAGACAAGCTTTCGGGGGTTGACAAGAAAATTCCTAAGAATATCAAAATATACAGAAACTGCCATTTGATGCAAAGCAGATTTTACGAATGCGTCAAATTTAGTTAAAAGTACGAAAAACTGTATACATATCTTATTGAAAAACCGAAAGACCGTATACAGGTAACGTAAGATATATGGTAACGTAAATTGTATCTTTTCGGGGTCAATTCAATTAAGTGGTGTCAGTATCCAGAACAAGAAGAGATAAATTTCATTCCAGGTATTTGCTCTCACCTGAGAATATCAGATGAAAACAGGCAGATTCTTTAAAAAAAAAGGCCGTGTTTCAGGTTTAACAGGCTAAGTGTAAATGAACAAATATTACGCAGATGTAATAGGCGTCTACTCTGACAAACAAACCAGATACAATTTTGAATTGAATTTTAAAAAATAACTAGGACTTCTATGTGGGTCCTAGACAAACTAGAACCCATGTGGCAAGGCCTCAGTACGAAAACCAAAGACTTTCTTTGATGGGAAAATACACCGTAGACATCGAATTATTTGTAAGTAGTGAACTAAAAGACAAACGAGATAGACCAAGTTGAGGTGAATTTTCGTCTTTCGATTAACTACTGAATCGAAATCTAACTCACTAAATCGAAATGATACAATTATACATTTCGGAAAAAAGAAGAAAAACACAAAATATACACTCACCTACTGGTATTATTTTGACTATTCCATGCTATTCTACCATTTCGGTAATTTCAGTAATCCTCGAAAGCATTAATTACGTTACTCTTAGTTTACACTCGTCTGACAAAGTTAATACTACAGATGTTGAAACTCAATGGGTCATGACTTCAGTGAGTGTGCTTCAAATCCCGGTTTGCATTGTATGGTTCTCCCGAGAGACATACAAAGGAATGTCACAAGGGATTTCAATCTTCATATTGATGGTCATGGTATAACAAAAGCGATTATGAATGACCATCGTCAAGTTCGCTTTTTGTTTTTCGCATCACTAATATTCACTAATCAGACGCCAGCGTCTACTCAAACAAAATCAACGCTGTTTCCTTCCCGTGTGAACAGGCCAGAACATCCGCCTCGCTAGTGGCTACGTTGTTTTCTTCGTAAATGACTTAACGGCGGAGAGTCGGAGACCAACGAGTATACACGGGCGACCAAGAAATGGGTCCACCTCCGCTCATTGTTGTCGGAACATTTTTAGTCGGTGGATGGACGAGAGACCATTGTTCTTACTCGTTATTTGTTCTTGGTAGTATGCAGTAACACGGTAGCCTTGAAGTAGAAGCATGTAGTGGCAATATTAGTACTGCATGCAACTTTTTCGTATTACTTCATACTACTATTTTGAGATAAATTTTTCATCGGGTTAAATCAGATCTCTGGGCGAAGAATAGAGCTTTGACGAGAATGAATTCGAATTCACAATCACACTTACTGCCTTGTTTCCTTAAAAATTTGTCCGAAGTCTGTGTTCACCAGTAGGGTGGCTAACCACCGCCGCCGACTATTTAACCCCTCCGCCCAAATACCTGACAAGGTTTCAGGCAAAGTCAAAGGCGTTCAAAATAGCTGATTGAATCGTTTATTGATAGGACATCATGCAGCTTTCTTGCCGAAAAGAGGCTAAAGTGCGTAATTACAACAATGAAATAAAATATTTACTTACTTAGGTGACTTAAGGCCCATTCACCACGGGTTTTAGGTAATACTCGATACCAGCCAGTTCCGGAAATCCCTGGGTTTCTGCCGTTCGCAATTGATCTTGGTGCCAGTTTCGGATACCAGCTAGTCTCGCACCCAAGTTGAAATCAGTTCAACTTTCAAGGGTGCTAGCGAATCAGACTATTCTGGGGAATATTGAGGAATATTCTGATTGGCTAGTTTCGAACCAAGCCCAATAGATAAAATCACATCCACTCCTTGCTGCCTTGAAAACCGAAAGTGAATTTAGGTCATAGTTCTTCGGTCTGACGTGGTTCAGCGTTAGCCAATCGGAACAAACAAGAGAATTCTCCTCAGTAATGTGATTGGCTAGTACCCTGAAAAGTTGAACTGATTTCAACAGAACTAGCTGGTACCCGAAACTTGCACCAGTATCGATTGCGAACGGCAGAAACCCAGCTAATTCTCGGTCTCAGAGCGATTTCCGGAACTGGCTGGTACCGAGTATTAGTTAAAACCCGTTGTGAACGGGCCTTTAAAGTTGTTCAGCACCCCCCCCCCCTACAGTTGGTTTTGCCTATTCAAAGTCCTCTGTTTGTTCGATAAATTAGCCTCTTTAAAAGGGCTCCACCTCTTTAAAGAGGACCCGATAGAGTTCATAAACGTTGAGGCTCGACCTCTGACAGATACTAAGAATAGACAAGGTGAACTGGTGTCAAAGGTTATCTATTAAGACCTCTTCACTTTATTCTTTTGAAGTCATCTCCCAGCAGATCTCGATGATTTCTCCTCGTTTCTAAGAAGTTCTTTGTAGTTGCAGTTTTGTCGTGGGAAAACAGGCCTTTTATTCGGAATCTCCCAGACTTTCGGAAAAACTTCACTTTTTGGAAGTGTCAGACTGAAACCGAAAAGTTAGATTTAAGAGGGAAGTTTTAAGTTCTATATTAATCCGGAAAAAAGTCTTTCTGGGCGTCAAAGTTTGTTTTTCGCTATTTTTTTGTGGATATGTAGCATACGAGGCAGATACACAAGGACAATCAACTTGAAATGACTCGTAACGGTAAGCGATGAGCACGATCAGTTATCCACAGTACTTGCATAAATCGGTAATCATGGTCACATAATAGGAAGGAAGAATCTCATAGTAGGAACCCGTACATTTCCTACTCATAATCAAACACTTTGTAGGTCTAAATTCCTCAGATTGATTTTTTAAGTAGTAAATCACCCTGAAGCTGCAAAAAATTGAAGTAAAAGAGGAGGGATTATTAGGTCAACTGTTAGACACACACTCAACTATTTTACTACTAGTAGTTCCTGGCTAGTCTGTGGTGTTTCATGTGTAAGAAGACTTTTGTCTCAACACCTCCCGGGGACCTCACTAGAAACCGCCTCGCGGCCTAGTTCTGGTTGGTCCGCTCTGGTGAGTCCGAAAAACCGACAAAAAAGTATCTGTTGAATTTTCGGACGTCAGGACGACAACCAGAAAAGTCAGCAGATGCATTTTTTTTACTGTTTTTTTTGCTCTTCGGGCAATGGTTCTTCTGCATAACATTTCATGCATAGTGTTTTGAAACACAGCAGATAACATCCCAAGTGTTGTATGTTACGCATTTGTCTGTTAAAACCGCGCATCCTTGTGTTGTATGTTATGAAACTTCTCCCGATGAAAAATTTGTAGCCTGCGTAGTAGTATGGTAGTAGTACGAAAACGTTGCATGTAATACTATGTAATAGCAAAGAATACTATCATTTAATGTGCCTCAGACTGGTCCAATCTTCTGTACTAGTATCCAGTAGCATCCTGTCTTGCCATAGTAGCATCCAGTCTTGCTAATACTAGCATATGCAGTAACACGGTAGCCTTGAAGTAGAAGCATGTAGTAGCATCGTTAGTACTGCGTGCAACTTTTTCGTACTACTTCATAGTACTATTTTGAGATAAATTTTTCATCGGGCTGACAGAGGGGAGAGAATAATGAATATAATAGAATTATGTCTATCAATAGTTGCTACTACATCGTTACCGCCGAGTTTGACCTTTTCGTCATACAAAATACATAAAATGTACTTATACCATTTGTACACTGTCAGAAGTTTCATAACAGATTGCGCATAACACTTTCAAGAATAACACCTTTTCACTTAAAAATAAAGTGTTATGATTAATTTGGTTTATACTATTTCGCCTAGATCTCCAACAACACCTTCAATAGGTAAAAAATACGTACACTGTCAGAAACGACAACAGAAGGATGCGCGGTTTCAACAGATAACACTTCGGGATGTTATTTCTAATTCTAAGTGAAAAGGTGTTATTCTTGAAACTGTTATACGCTATCTGTTATGAAACTTCTGACAGTGTACCACTACCGTTTGGTCATAAAACACTGAAAATACTGACTTATCGGTTATTCTACAGCTCAACAAATGCCCGAACAGAAGTTCTTCTACATCTTTAATCTAAAGGGGCCACAGGTGTTAGTTTGGGGATTTTTCTCGGTGTGGTCGAGTACGTTTAGGGGAATAGGAGGGAGGGAGCATATTACATAGTTGGGGAACACAGAGGGTTTTAATACCCAAATCGATGCTAAGGTGGGTTTGCTTCTCTTCCAGGGTAGCCATCTTGAACCTTGTAGCCAGCAGAAAGCATGTCAACCTTTTCTTAGGTTGTCTCTTAACCGATTCCTTACAACCAAGGACAGACCAGGAAGGTGTCCCCCCGCCACTCCCCCCCATACGTGACAGACAGTTCTGGTCTAGATTGAATGTACCTAATCTATGTTCTTGTTTAAAATTACGTCTGGATTAGGTCCAACCCACGCCCCCCCCCACCCCCTATCTCGAGTTGTAAATACTCCGTGAGACCAAGCTGACTTGGAAACACATATTCAAACAATGCATACAACATATACGCAGCCCTGGCGTCAACAGCCTGACGAGGACTCTTGTCAAGAAGGGCCGAAATATCGCTGCCAAAGCATCGTAGCTGACGTACTCGTGCTATGCATTGTTTGAATATATCTAGACTTGGTTGTCAGCTTTTATCCTTTCTTTTTTCGTGAGACTGAATGTAAACTTATAGCAATTTTTAAGGTTCTAACACTAGAGAAGAAGTTCACGCCAAAAATGTAGATGGCATTGCTTCGGAAGCTGTTATTAAGCACAGCTGATGGCTCCCACTAATTTATCGGTGTCTGACAGATCGAATGAAATAGATGCTACCTTAATAAAGGTAGCGGTGATTATAAATACTAAATACATTACATCACCAAATTTACAAAGGAGCGAAATGAAAGCGGTGAAATAGATGTTAACTAAACAACTGAATTTTAGTGTGCCAATTTTCTACTGATTTTCCCTAATCCTGGGTGCTAACAAAGACTCATTTATGAAATGAGGACTATCCTACACAGTCCCTTGTTTATGGAGGACGAATTTGGATCATTTATGCTATTGTTGATTATTATTTTATTCCAGGCCGAAATGGAGGGATTGACAGGGGAAATAAACTTTGATGACTTTGGACGGAGGGAGAACTACACTCTGGACGTTGTTGAGATGACGATTGACAGTGATGTCGTTAAGGTAAGAGTACACTTGTTTTGATGGTGACCGGGCACCCCTGTGTCGTCGATACAGGTCGTCCAAAACAACAAAATATCCCAATAGAAATCTCCAGGATAGGTTGATGGAAGAACGTATAGCGTGTTCCACCCTTCTGACAAGATTAGTTACTATTTTCGTTCCAACTTCATGAAAAGCTACTACGCTGACCGTTCCTACGTTCTTGAAATATAAAATAATAGTAACTATTTGCTTGACACGCTTGGGAGCGTAGTATACGTGGTACCTACGATTTCTATGACATGATTGGCCCGATTAGCCCATGGGATGATATTTTGACAAAAATAGAAAAATATGTTCCAGCCATGACGCGAAAAAACAGAATACGTTACGTCATGCGTAGTAACTAAGGTAGGGTGGAACAGCTAACACTTGTGTCCATGATAAATGCCTACAACTATAAATGCCCACGGTTCAGAATGAACTTAAAACAAATTTTCCGACTCCAGCCGGATTCCGGTTGAACTAAATTTACGGGTAAAATATGATTGTCAAACACGGATTCAGCATCTCTTCTTACCCTTAAACCGGTTATCTAATCAACTAGAAATAAAACTTAAGCTTCTAACAATTTTCCGGTTTTGGCCGGATTCAGGGGGAACTACATGTCCAGGTAGAAAATTTTTTCACATAAATGTTCAGCATGTTCTTGCCATAAATCGAACATCCAATCAACTCCAAATAAAACTTTTAATTTTAACAAACTTTACGGTTTGGACTGGATTCCGGCCGAACTATTTTTCCTTCGAGAAAATGGTTTTCACCATCGTTCTCAGCATGTCTTCCTACCCCTAAATCGAACATTTAATCAACTTCAAATAAAACTTTTACTTTTAACAAACTTTCTGGTTTTGGCCGGATTCCGGGCGAACTACTTGTCATGACAAAACGGTTTTCACCATCGTGTTCAGCATGTCTTCTTACCCCATAATCGACTATCAAATTAGCTGTTTCAAAATATTTTGTTTGCCCCGTAATTTGAACCCCGTTCCCCACCCCTAAATGTAGGGCTACAAAGCCCATCTACGAACTTGACTGGTCCGACGACCCAATGAATCCTCACACCAAGTTTCATCAAAATATCTCATTCCCATCGAGAGTTATCGTGCTTACAGACGGACAGACGGACAACTTTTGCGATGTCATAGGTATCCCTCCACTTACGTTTTGGGATCCCAAAAAGATCATAACAGCATCGCCTCTGAACGGACTTTGATGAATTATCGAACGGGGTTTGCAACAAGCCGATTCTGGACGGCTGGCTGAGGATGGACGATGGACTGCGAATGCTCTTTCTTCCAGTGCTTAGCGGTTTTCCTGTACATGGCTCTATAAATATTCTTTGAGCCCAAGCTGACTTTGAAACGTTTATTCAATCAATGTTTACAACGGATACGTCAGCTCTGATTTTTCATCAGCGATGTCACGCTACGTCAGCCTGACGAGGACCCTTGCCAAGAAGGGCCGAAATATCGCTGATGAAAAATCAGAGCTGACGTATCCGTTGTAAACATGGCTCTATGCTGTGCCTAACATAAAGTTACTAGACTCGTTAAATTTCTGTCCGCTGATAGAATAGCGAGTAGCGCCGACAAAAGCCCACGTAAATTATACCGAAATGTTGATGGTACAAAAACCAACTCCTGGCAAATATTACTTTGTCAACTATTCTCGTAATCGTATTCTGCTTCGAAATTCGACTTGTCAAATTTGTGTAGTTAAATTCTGCAAAAAGGCTTTAAACTTGTTGTTGAAAAAAAAAATGATAAAAAAAGCGACTGGCGAATCCCTGAACTACCAACATGTCAATGAGTCTGAACCAGTTCAGAAACTCAAAAAAGATAAAACGCTTCTCTAAATAAGAAAAATTGTGTCTCTTAAGATGTGATGCATTTGATGCATGTGTGGAATGGATTGCTGGAACTGGTTGAATAATGCTAGTCTCTGGAATCGTATAGTAGTGTATGGGCCTAGGTAGTTTACGTAGCAACCTTACTTCACTTCTTCTTCCCCCTAACACGGTTCTTACGTCTCTTCAGGTCTTCTATCTATCTAAGGGTTGGAGTGCATTCCAAATTACTTATAGGCAATCCAGTATTTTTTCAAATGTTATAAAACTCTTGGTGTAGTTTTTGGGATCCCAAAACATAAGTGGAGGAATACCTATGACATCGCAAAAGTTGTCCGTCTGTCCGTCCGTCCGTCTGTCCGTCCGTCTGTAAGCACGATAACTCTCGAAGGGAATGAGATGTTTTGATGAAACTTGGTGTGAGGATTCGTTGGGTCGTCGGACCAGTCAAGTTCGTAGATGGGCTTTGTAGCCCTGCATTTAGGGGTGGGGGAGGGGTTTCAAATTAAGGGGCAAACAAAATATTTTGAAACAGCTAATGTCATAGTCGATTATGGGGTAAGAAAACATGCTGAACACGATGGTGAAAACCATTTTGTCATCGAACAAGTAGTTCGCCCGGAATCCGGCCAAAACCGGAAAGTTTGTTAAAAGTAAAAGTTTTATTTTAAGTTGATTAGATGTTCGATTTAGGGGTAGGAGGGCACGCTAAACACGGTGGTGAAAACCATTTTCTCGACGGACAAGTAGTTCGCCCGGAATCCGGCCCAAACCGGAAAGTTTGTTAAAATTAAAGTTTTAGTTGAAGTTGATTAGATGTTCGATTTAGGGCAAGAAGACATGCTGAACACTTATGTGAAAATAATTTTCTATCCGGACATGTAGTTCGCCCGGAACCGGCCAAAACCGGAAAGTTGGTAGAAGTTAAAGTTGTATTTCTAGTTGAATAACTAACCGATTTAGGGGTAAGAAGAGATGCTGAATCCGTGTGTGACAATCATATTTTACCCGGACATATAGTCATAGACTCCGGACCCATAGACTCCGGCTGGATTCGGAAAATTTGTTATAAGTTAAATTTTTATTTGAAGTTGATTATATGTTAATTATTGGGGAAAGAAGATACCCTGAGTTCATTTTTGAGCTTTCTTTTTTTCGCCGGACAATTAGTTCTGGAGTTTGGCCGAAATCGGGAAATTGGCGGTAGTGGCAGGAATGTTTTCTCAGATGATTAGCTATTTGGCCTAAATCTGTTTCTGAATTTTAATTGTAAAAATGTTCAAGGAGTCTGGCGATGAGTGGATCTGGCTAAGACAAGACCCAGCTGTCTAGATCAGATATTGAATTTTTGGGATCCCATCGAAACCTTTGGTCTTGTTCTATCAGTCGAAGTTTATATCTTTGTATCTCTTTATTTTTAACTTATCTCTTTACTACTTTTGATCTTTCTCATTCGCTTTTTAAACTGCTGAAATTTAAAATCAGCGAAAAGTATTCAGAATATTATTGTGATATTTAAAAGAGTAAAATTGCAGTATTGCTTTCACTTGGGGTGTTCTATCTCATCGGGGTGTTCGACCTCCCAACTTGTTTGTTGAATTTCTCGCAAATATTCTAGATTTTTTTCACCTAGCAACTGAACTGTACGTCATTTACTCACTAATAGCTCAAGATGGCTTGCTTCTTGAGTCTTCCATCTTGTCAAGAGTCAAGAGTTTTCTCTCCAAAGTACTTAAAATAGGGGAGAAGCCAACAATTGTTCATCAGTCTTTTTCTCGGATCTACGACACTTCCGGCTGTATTCCTTCTCTTTTCTTTAAAGGAGTTGAGTAGCATTATGCAATGTTTCCATCACCCCCATCCAAATCGCCAGTTTGAACCAGGACCGAGTATGAGCCTGGTATCATGTACTGCCGTGATTGGAAGGCACCCGCGTGGCCAAGCTCAGAAAAGATCTTGACAAAATAAAACTATGGTAGCGTCCCAGCAACTTATTATTAGTTACGATCGTTATTATTCTTGTCATTTTGCCGTTCCAGAGCCCGCCGTAATAAGTAAATTGGCTCCTCCCACTTCTTATTTTCGTTCCACGACTGTTACGATCGTTACAATTTGCTTATGATGGTCGCGAGCATCATAAGTGATAATAACTATTGGTTCTGCAGGAACTCCCGTAAGAGTGATGACGTTTGTTCGCGTTGTTATTATTTTCGTTCCAGAGAGCGTGATAACTACCATATACGGCGCTCGCCCCTCCTCTTATCATCGTAACTTGTAATAACTTCACTGGAACACTACCTATACAAACGAAACAAGAGCTACGAGCTCATATGGCACTTGTTACGAGTAGGTGGTACAAGAAAGTAGATGAGAATGTCACAAAATCCCCCCTTCAACCCCCCCTAGGATTAGACCTAGAAATAAGGTATCTAATTTCACGTCAATGATGTATGTAGGACTTGTGCTTGCTCTTCCCACCAAGTTTCATCCTGGTCCCTCCACTCTAAGCGTTTCCCAAGATTTCCGGTTCCCCTCTCCAACTCCTCCCGAAGTCACTTGATCCCGTTCGGAGGTCTTTCTAAATACAAAGTTTCATTAAGATCCATTCACTCGTTCAAGAGTTATAAATACCTCAAGATTCCAGATTCCCTCTCCGGCCACTCCCCCCACGATGATCGGATCATGCAAACGACTATTGTCAAGTCGGTTTATTCAAGTCCCTGATATGCCAGCCCAGTTGCATCGTCCTAGTGCATCAAGAAGTACCGAACCCACGTTTAATCAGAAATCCGCCCCCCACCCCAACTCCCCCCATATTGCTCGAATCCGATCTAGTTATGTCAATGATGTATCTAGGAATTGTGCTTGCTCTTCCCACCAAGTTTCATCCTGATCCCTCCACTCTAAGCATTTCCCAATATTTCTGATTCCCCTCTCCAACTCCCCCCGAAGTCGATCCGGTCTGGATTTTATGTGGACGTCTGAGACACGAGGTATTTCCAAATACCAAGTTTCATTAAGATCCGATCACCCGCTCAAGAGTTTTAAATACCTCAAGATTCCGGATTCCCCCTCCAGCCACTCCCCCACGATGGTCGGATCATGCAAACGACTATTGTCAAGTCTGTTTATTCAAGTCCGTGATATCCCAGCCCAGTTGCATCGTCCTAGTGCATCAGGAAGTGCCAAACTCACGTTTAATCAGAAATCCGGCCCCCTCCAACTCCCCCCATATTGCTCGAATCCGGTCCGGTTATGTCAATGATGTATCTAGGACTTGTGCTTGCTCTTTCGTCCTGATCCCTCCACTCTAAGTATTTCCCAAGATTTCCGGTTCCCCTCTCCAACTCCCCCCGAAGTCACCGGATCCGGTCCAGATTTTTTGTGGATCGTCTGAGACAAGAGGTCTTTCCGAATACCAAGTTTCATTAATATCCGATCACCCGCTCAAGAGTTATAAATACCTCAAGAATCCGGATTCTCCCTCCCTCCAATCCTCCCCCCCCCCCTCACGATGCTCGGATCGGGAAAGTGACTATTTCCAACTTAATCCTTTGGGGTCCCTGATATGCCTGTCAAGTTTCATCGTCCATCCTGATCCCTCCACTCTAAGCATTTCCCAAGATTTCTGGTTCCTCTCTCCAACTCCCCCCGAAGTCACCGGATCCGGTCCGGATTTTATGTGGATCGTCTGAGACAAGAGGTATTTCCAAGTACCAAGTTTCATTAAGATCCGATCACCCGCTCAAGAGTTTTAAATACCTCAAGATTCCGGATTCCCTTCCGGCCACTCCACCCACGATGGTCGGATCATGCGACTATTATCAAGTCGGTTTATTCAAGTCCCTGGTATTCCAGCCCAGTTGCATCGTCGTAGTGCATCAGAGTAGGTGGTACAAGAAAGTAGATGAGAATGTCACAAAATCCCCCCTTCAACCCCCCCTAGGATTAGACCTAGAAATAAGGTATCTAATTTCACGTCAATGATGATGTAGGGCTTGTGCTTGCTCTTCCCACCAAGTTTCATCCTGGTCCCTCCACTCTAATCATTTCCCAAGATTTCCGGTTCCCCTCTCCAACTCCTCCCGAAGTCACTTGTTCCTGTTCGGATTTTGTGTGGATCGTCTGAGACACGAGGTCTTTCCAAATACCAAGTTTCATTAAGATCCGATCACTCGTTCAAGAGTTATAAATACCTCAAGATTCCAGATTCCCCCTCCGGCCACTCCCCCACGATGATCGGATCATGCAAACGACTATTGTCAAGTCGGTTTATTCAAGTCCCTGATATCCCAGCCCAGTTGCATCGTCCTAGTGCATCAGGAAGTGCCGAAATCACGTTTAATCAGAAATCCGCCCCCCCTAACTCCCCGCATATTGCTCGAATCCGGTCCGGTTATGTCAATGATGTATCTAGGACTTGTGCTTGCTCTTCCCACCAAGTTTCATCCTGATCCCTCCACTCTAAGCATTTCCCAAGATTTCCGGTTCCCCTCTCCAACTCCCCCCGAAGTCACCGGATCCGGTCCAGATTTTATGTGGATCGTCTGAGACAAGAGGTCTTTCCGAATACCAAGTTTCATTAAGATCCGATCACCCGCTCAAGAGTTATAAATACCTCAAGAATCCGGATTGTCCCTCCCTCCACTCCCCCCTCCCCTCACGATGCTCGGATCGGGAAAGTGACTTTTCCAACTTAATCCTTTAGGGTCCCTGATATGCCTGTCAAGTTTCATCGTCCTAGCTTATGTGGAAGTGCCCGAACTAGCAAAACCCGAACCGACAGACCGACGGACGGACAGAAATTGCGATCGCTATATGGCAAGTGCCATAAAAACATATTTGATGGTGCAAAGCGCAATTGGTAGGCAAGAGCTTTGAATGAGGGCAAAACTAACTATCTTTGTATCCGGAGCTGATGCTTAAAGCCAGGCTTCACCTTCCAGATTCCTAGACGTCCGGGGCTTCCGCATAGTCAAGCCAACCCTTCCAGATTTTCATGACAATGATGACAGCTAAATCTGCTGTTCTTCAACATTTCCTAGATGTCCCTTTTACATTTCAAATATCTCTTGCATTGCAGTCACAACTGGGATCGACTAAAAGCAGGAAAGGCACGCTGTGCCGTGCTTTTCCTCAGTTTAGTTTCTCGTGAGGGGTCGGCAACTTACATTTGTAAAATTTCACCTTTTCCTCCTTTTAGTACCTTGTCGGTAGGCGATCATGAGCCCAGCGAGGGGTCGGCAACTAAGATATTTCAAGTCTACCATTTCTTTCCTGGTTTTAGTAGCTTGTCACGGAGAGTACCAAAACGAAGAAAAAAATTAGGAATTCTTAAAAAACTGGCAAGCCCGTCTCAGTTTAGTATCCCGTGAGGGGTCAGCAACTAACATTTTTAAAAGTTCGCCTTTTAGTATTAGAAAAAACTGGCAAGCTGTGCCGTGCTTTTCCTCTGTTTAGTATCTCGTGAGGTGTAGGCAACTTACGCTTGTACAAGTTCCATTTTCCTCCTTTTAGTCCCTCGTGGGATACTAGGAAAGGCTTGCCAGTTTTTTCGAATACTAAACGGAGGAAAAGGTGAACTTTAAGAAATGGAAGTTGCCGACCCCTGACGGGATACTAAACAGAGGAAAGGCTTGCCAGTTTTTTCGAATACTAAAAGGAGAAAAAGGTGAACTTTAACAAATGGAAATTGCCGACCCCTCACGGATACTAAACAGAGGAAAGGCTTGCCAGTTTTTCGAATCCTCGATTCCTCGTAATTCTTTCCTCGTTTTAGTTTGCCCTTCCTGGTTTTAGTATTCTTTCCTGCTTTTCTCTTGCCTTTCCTTTCCTGCCTTTAGTCGATCCCGTCACAACTGTCAATCACTTTCCCTTTTCTTTCCCCATTTGCATATTTGTTGTGTCTCGCGAATCTGGAGTTTCCAATACCCCGGACTCCCAGACATTTTGGCCTGGCTTCACCTTCCATGTCCGTCTCGACGAAAACGGCTGTCTGGAATCCGGAAGAAAAATCTGGAAGGTGAAGCCTAACCTTTAAATTCACTATACCGAGGACCCATATGTCTGGGTAATCTGGAAGGTGATACCTTCACTTTCAGAAGTTTCATAGCAGATAATCAAGGTTGCGTAGTTTCAACTGGCAACTCTTGGGATGTATGTTGTGATTTAGGAAACGTTTGCGTTAAATCTTGTGCATAACAAGCATCGCCAGGAAGAGCCGAAAAAATTTCAAAACAGTATCTGCTGACTTTTTCGATATCACGACAAGAAGAAAAAAAAAGCAGTAGATATTATTTCGGCGGTTTTAATGGTCTTCCTGACGCTTGTTATGCATTGCATAACAGTTAATGCATAACGTTTTCAAAATCACAACAGATTACATTCCAAGTTTTGCCTGTTGAAACTGCGCATCCTAGTGTTAAAGGTCCTGAAACTTGTGACAGTGTGGGCTGTTAGACCATATTTTTTTTTCCTGTGGATCAATCATGGAAATCCGGCCATGGTTCGTTTTCAGTGAGTTAGTTCAGTTAGTTCGGTTCAAAAGCCGAGCTAAAAGCTTTCTACATCGAAAATAAGTTTTAAGGATATTTGGGCAGGATATCAGAATGTCTGTGGCATTTCTGAATAACGAAACCTTACCCCGTTTTGAGATATTTGAGTACAATTGATAAAATTGAACTCAGAGAGCAGTATTTAAGTTCGCGAAATACCTGTTCCAGGTCCCGCGGTGGAAAAGTGACGGTTTTGTAGAAAACTGAGGGCTTCGTAGAGCTTATAATTGTAGGTGATAAGAAATTTAAAGAATTGTTGGTACGCCCTAGCACCAGCCTAGCACTCATAGTTGGTAGTGTGTATTTTTCTAAATCTGTGTTTTTCACTTCAGTTGTATTTGATTGAGTATTTTGTTGTTAATCGTGTTTTTGGGATCCCAAAACGTAAGTGGAGGGATACCTATGACATCGCAAAAGTTGTCCGTCTGTCCGTCCGTCCGTCCGTCCGTCTGTAAGCACGATAACTCTCGAAGGGAATGAGATATTTTGATGAAACTTGGTGTGAGGGTTCGTTGGGTCGTCGGACCAGTCAAGTTCGTAGATGGGCTTTGTAGCTCTACATTTAGGGGTGGGGGAGGGGATTCAAATTAAGGGACAAACAAAATATTTTGAAACAGCTAATGTGATAGTTGATTATGGGGTAAGAAGACATGCTGAACACGATGGTGAAAACCATTTTGTCATCGGACAAGTAGTTCGCCCGGAATCCGGCCAAAACCGGAAAGTTTGTTGAAAGTAAAAGTTTTATTTGAAGTTGATTAGATGTTCGATTTAGGGGTAGGAAGACATGCTGAAGACGATGGTGAAAATTATTTTCTCGACGGACAAGTATTTCGCCCGGAATCCGGCCCAAACCGGAAAGTTTGTTGAAAGTAAAAGTTTTATTTGAAGTTGATTAAATGTTCGATTTAGAGGTAGGGAGACATGCTGAAGACGATGTTGAAAACTATTTTCTCGACGGACAAGTATTTCGACCGGAATCCGGCCCAAAGCGGAAAGTTTGTCAAAATTAAAAGTTTTATTTGGAGCAGATTAGATGTTCGATTTAGCGCAAGGAGACATGCTGAACACTTATGTGAAAACAAGTTTCTACCCGGACATGTAGTTCGTCCGGAATCCGGCCAAAACCGGAAAACTGTTGGAAGTCAAAGTTTTATTTCTAGTTGATTAGATACGCGATTTAGGGGTAAGAAGAGATGCTGAGTCCCTGTGTGACAATCGTATTTTACCCGGACATATAGTTCGACCGGAATCCGGCTGGAATCGGAAAATTTGTTATAAGCTAAATTTCTATTTGAAGTTGATTAGATGTTCATTACTGGGGAAAGAAGATACCCTGATTTCGTCTTTGAGCTTTCTTTTTTCGCCGGACAAGTAGTTCTGGAGTTCGGCCGGAACCGGGAAATTGGCAGAAGTGGCAGGAAGTTTTCGTCAAAACAGATAGATAGATAGATAGATACTTTAATTTTAGCCGTTAGGCCATACACAAAATCATACATTTTTAAACACTTCGAGACCCTGTTTACCCCTATATGACTTATAGGGGTAAACACACATGCTGAATCCAAATCTGAACTTGGTTTTCTCAGGTGATTAGCTATTTGGCCTTAATCTGTTTCTGAATTTTAATTGTAAAAATGTTCAAGGAGTCTGGCGAAGACTGGATCTGGCTAAGACAAGACCCAGTTGTCTGGATCAGATATTGAATTTTTGGGATCCCATCGAAACCTTTGGTCTTGTTGTTTTTTGTTTTCTTTTTCTTCTTTTCTTTTTGCCAGTTCATACTCCGGCTTGTGTCCTTATGATCGTGTGACGGGTACTAACGTATTCAATCATTCATTAAATAATTATTTGGTTATTCACTTATCAGTAAAACCTAAACCTGTCGTATGCATACCGACAGTTGATCATCGTCGGCTTTATCCGTGATTTTTGGCACCCTTCTTTTTACTTCAACTTTGTGATATTCCGTCATGGAACTGAATGGTCTGGTCGCATCTTTAGCTAAAAAAAAGGGTCTTTAACGCTAGTGAAGAGTTTACCGTTCCGGTTTCCCTCCACTAGCTTAGTCAGTAAGTAACATGTTTGTTACCAAGGCCGTATCCAGGAGGGGGGGGGTTAGGGGGTTGAACACCCCCCCCCCCCCCCCGAAACATACAAAAATACTCAATTTAGAGGCTTTTCCCTCTGATCTCTGTCTTTTTTGCACTTTTTAGTGCGACCTGCAGGCAAAAAAAAACCCGAAAGGGACCCCCCCCCCCCCCGAAATAAATCCCTGGATACGGGCCTGTTTCTTACCCGTCTTTTTCAAGCAGAACAAACTGAGTAAAAAGAGAAAAAGAAAAGAAAAAGCAAGAAGGAGAGACATTTATGACATAGCATTGATACATTCACATGTGAGATATACATAACGGTTACACACTCGGTTGCTGAACTATGCGGTTGCTGCATTCCATTCTAATATTGCGCATATTAAAACTCCTTTTTTTGATTTTGGTAAATTTTTGTGTCGACTTTAAAAATTCTGCTATAAATTTGTACCATTTGAAAGATCCACTTCAAATTATACGAAAAAAGCAACAAAAATTTCTGTCGAAAATGTCTTCTCGTACTGATAACCTATATTTAGTGGTTAAAAAGTTAATATAGTTTAACATGTATAATTTTATTTTCTTGTAAATTTAGCATTATTTGGCCAGATTGTTTTTCTGTAGTATTACATGTTGGGCCAATTTGTTTGTATTTATTTCATTTTATACTCCTCGATCTTGGAGGTCAATAAAATATTAGATTTTGAATTTGAATTTCAAACGCCCGAAAAAAAACAAAAGATCAGCTAAATACTCCTTGAGCCCTTTTAAACAATAAGTAAAACGGATGCGTCAGCTACGATACTAGAAAGCCAAGAAGGGGCCGAAATATCGCTGCCAAAGCATCTTAGCTGACTTATCCATTTCTGTATTGTTTGAATATAACAGATCAGCTCTTATACATGCGCCGTTCATAAAATTCAATGACAAATTGAATTGAAGCAATCATCCGCTAGATCCTGTTCTAAATTGTCTGAAGGGGGAATGAGCGATCAGGCTTTCGGTTCATATCGATTCAGGTATCAGTCCAGTGGAAAACTCAGCCAGTAGTCAGCAATGAAGGTGGAAGCCAGGAAATGTGCAACGTGTCCGAAAGTAAATGCTGCATTTAATGATGCATATTTTTTTTTTTTCGAAAGCTGTTACCTTTATTTCTTCTATGACATTTCTAGAATACTGAAATTTCATTTGGGAAGAAGAAGAAGGAAAAAAGAATTAGCTATATAAAGGACGACTCAGATTTCGTAAAGTTTTTCGCAAAGTATGCTCCATAAAGTTTGTCGCCGCTGAGACGAATTCGACCTAGATGACATTACGAAAATTTTGCGTGGCAATCTGTTCTAGAAAGAAAAAGATTCTAGGAAGATACTAGGAGAATCGCTGTGCTCCCCAGTTTCTTCTTGAAAATTCAGCACAAAATTTAGCATCTTAGCTGATGTTTTCGATGAATTTTATGCTGCATTAAGTGAGCGAAAATATAAGTCCAAAAGTGAAATGCTGCATAAAATCCTGAGTTAATTCAGCCTTTTCGTTCGTTTCGGAGCTTTCTAACACGTTCGTGATGAAGTTTGACAGAACGGGGTTGGGCAGAGCACACATAGAGGCAGAGGCAATTTAAACAGTTTCAAACAGGCCTAGCCCTAAGAGGAATTAAAAATTACCGAACAATCATGGAGGAATTAAAAATAGCCATACAAGCCTGTTTAAACGTACACCAAGAAGTAACGTGTGACTGTTTGTGACGGAAGGAATTTCATGGAGAACTTTTGACTCGCCACTGCGAAAGCAAACTACCTATTGCACCCAATCTTGACAAACATTGCCAAGTAGCGTTGTCTCTGATTGGTCTTTGCAGCCCGTACCTCCGGCTTAACCAATCACAAATGATGTAGGAGGCGGGGCTTAAGATTGAAAAGAGTCTCCATGTGATGATGGATTTAGCTAAACAGCAAATGCGTGAACACAACTGTGAAAGGTTCAGGTTTATCTAATTTTCAGAGATTAAAACCAATAATCTTACATCACTTCACGACAGAGAGTAGGCTCGATGGCAAATGACATTCGAAAATAGGCGGATTCGTAACTGCGCTTGCCATTGAGAAGGAAAAATGGAAGACTATTGTAAAAAGATTCCGCTAAAAAGATTTCTAGGAGTTCGTAAATGTCTTTCTTGCTATGATTGCCTGGCAACTTGCCTCTTCTTTCCATCGCAACAGGTTAGTTGTTCTTCTCCCTAGTCCTTCGTCTTCTCCAGGCGTCCTGCAATATTGCGAGGGGAAAGCCCTTAAGAGACTCACGGTTTTTCGCTTGTCTCGTAGATTGGGGAATGGTCTGACGATGACGGATTCCGGAGTGTTCCTGCGAAGTACGTCCGGATTAAGACAACGCCAGGATTGGAGAAAAATAGGACATACATCGTCACCACTTATCTGGTGAGTATTTTATTTATTCGGGATATCCTTTGGGATTCCATCGAAACTATTGGTCTTGTTCATTCAGATCTGAACATCCTTAAAAGACCCCTCGCACTATTTGCTCTTCAACTTGCAGTATTTTAGAATATTTTAATACTTTAAAACTAGGCTGTGCTTTCAACAAAAACCCACGGTGTTGGCTGTTTTAAGCCTTTTCTGAGACCCGTTGACTTACAGCGAAAACAGGGAAACAATTTAGATAACCGGTTTTTCTGACGGAAAAACTTCTAGCAGAAAACCGTCGACAGCGTGATACACATTGAAGGTAACAAAATACGGCAAGTGAGAAAATTAGCGTGGTTTTGTTAGAGGGATTATCATGTACCGTAAGAAATTGGGGTCTCCGGGTTTAGAAATATATGGACTGATGATGGAAGTAGGTTGCATTAGTATTATAGGTAAGACAGGTCCTTTAATAAGTCTTATAAACTCCCCTGTTAGGATCCCGTCTGTTCCTTTGATCTTGTCTATTCAGATTCGAACTTGTTTGGTTTGATTTTAGCTGATCCCTGCTGCTCCCGCTAATGATGTCACTGTATCAACTTTTCCACACTCAGCATATCCTACTTTAGCTTAGTTGTGACTAATTGTGGGGCACACACTTCTGAGTGCCACACAGTCGAGCCACAAGTTGAAACTCACGGAAGTCTTGACTGTTTTTTTGGTGGTAATTTCAGATTTCTGAAAACAAAAATAAAGTTCAGACAAATTGCAACAAATAGAACTCAACTCAACAAATAGGATCCTCATTTTTATGTGTAAATGCTGAGAAAGTAGTTAATTTTATTGTTTTGACATTATTTTGCTGCTAAATTAGAATTTTCCGGTGATAGATGTTCCTACGGCCCAAGCTCCAGAAACAAGCCACAAAATCGACAATCACCTAGGCAATTCTTTGGCGAATTCGAGCCACAATCTTGTTGGTCGGCGAAACACACTTGTGTGCCGCACAGAAGACCGTGGGACCGCTCTTTTTTAGCCACAATCGATCCACAAACTGTTTCCGGGGGCACGGAAAACCGCCTTTAGAATGGTGCGAACGGACGTTCAGAGTCGGCTGATCGCGGACTTGGGTTCCTGCCAGAATTTTTGGAATCATCATCAGTTCCATGCGGAAAAGCTGAGATTTGTCTGGCTTAGTGATGGAAGTGCAGACAATCCGTTTGAGGAATACTCATCGTGTATCCCGCCAGAAGCTAGGAGTGTGAAACTTAGCAAGTTTTAGCCGACACAGTGCTATAGAAAGTTTTCGTGTCGTTGCTAAAACACTTAATATTTCTCAGGGAACTTAAATGTAGTCATCCCTTTGACAGTTCCGGACGCATCCTTTCCTTCTTTCGAAAAACAATTCCATGTCGTTTCGTCGTTTCCAGTGACTGGTCCTTGGTCCTGTAGCAGGGCAGATACAGACACACGCAGGTACAGGCGTCTATTATTATTTTTGTGCGGTAGATTCAGGCCACAAACGGCCCATTTTCAAGACACTTCAGACTGAAACTGAACTAAAAAAGGTCCAAAAGTGCCAGTTCGAGGTCCTTGGCGATTTCATTCGTCGTGTAAGTAGTTAGAGCTGGGATCGAGTCCGTCCATCCATGTGGGGATGGAGCAAGGGGCGAATCCGATCTTCAATTTTGTGGGAAAAAAAAATCTATTTCTGCTGGCTAATAACTCGCAAAAATTACTCGTTAGAGTTTCATGGCATACAATTAAAACTGGTCCGTAATGGAATGTCCGTAATGTAATGATATCGAAAACATTTTCATAATAACAATACTATTGCCGACTAACCTTAGGTTCACACAGAGCAAATCGCGGCGATGAACGAAATTTTTCAATCACAGCGACAGAAGATTTTTATCGCCTGGATGTTCACACTGAATTTCCGTCAGCAACATAATTTAGCGCGAAATGTTGCTATTGCGTGCATAAATTCGTACTGTCGCCCGATTATAGCTGAATTTTCCCAACATTGGAAATCGCCTGACGAAGCAACAGAAATCGCCGATTTTGGCGACGAAAACGTCGGTGATGGCCGATATCGCCTCAGTGTGAACGTCTGTGTGAACCTAGGGTAACTCTTTGTGTCGATGAAGACTCGCCGTGTACCTATAGCGAAGAGTCAGAATCAGGTCAGAATCGTCATTGGCGCGACACACAACAAATGTTCTTGATTGTTTTGACGTAGAATTTCAGTCAAGTTTGAAGGTTCATTTGGGTGGCATTTCTCGTTCTTCTCGAGGTTCACTGGCGTGTTTCGGACTCAGTGATATAGTGCATGTACAATTAATATACAATTTTCCTTATTAATTACAATATTAGGTTTAAGAATATTACGAAGGGATTGAGGTACCTGTCGGTTGAAGAAAAATCAAATCTAGGGGGAATGGCGAGGCGGACAGTTACCTTCCATTTTCCCTAATTTCCAGTTTTCCAAGCTGGTGGGTCCCATGTAGAATTCCGGAAATGAATTCGCTATAGGTGTATACCGAGTTGGCATTTCCTTCCTGTCTTATTACCTGATTTTGTATTGGATATTTCCCTCTCTATCTCCGCTGGACTGGAGATATTGCACCATCGGTACTTCCAGCGTCTTATTAAGGGAAAAGATAAATAAATAGAAAGATCCCTTTCCCTGTGACGGTGATTGGCGAAAAATGTGGTAGATAGGGAGACGAGATTGTGGGCGCTTTGGGCTTTACTGCGGCGTTCGTTGTGATGACAGAGAGAAATGTAATAATGACCCTCCCCCCCCCCCCCCTAAGCGTTATGGATCTGAGTAAGAGAAGTGTCACATCTATTCGAGTGAAACTTGGTGGGTGTTAGGAGCAAATGCCCCAGATTATTTGATATAAAATTTATGTGTTCGAACTGCATTTGGACACGGTGGGTGGAGTCCTGGGGGGGGGGGGGATTTCGTGATATGCGCGGGGTCAAGCGGATGAGGGGATAACTTGATGAAACTTGGACGGTACAAAAGTTAAGGGGCCTACACTGTAAAGAACAATCTTGCAGTTTTTGCTACTGGGATTAATCTTGCCTCTAAAAAGATAATCTCATCTCTAATTTGGAATCTTATCTCAGTAGAGATAAGATTAATCTCAGTATCAAATACTAGACATTTTCGTGTAATTTTGTAGCATGCATTGGTCTCGTATTAGTTAAACTTGATAGTTGGCAAGAATAATGCCAAGATGTTCCATTTAAAGGTCCGGACTAGATCCGGTGACTATTCGGAGAGTTGTACGGAGGGAGGAGAGGGGGGTGCTAATCGGATCCGAACTCAGTTATAATGGGGGATATCGCAAATTATCCTGCTAGCTTGTGGCATGCGTTATTCTCAACGAGTAATCTCATCAAGGTGAAACTTGACAGTTGGCAAAAATATGTGCCCAGGATGTTCCGTTTAAAAGTCCAGACTAGATCCCGCGACTATTGGGAGAGTTAGGGGGGGGGGGGGTAGGATGCACTACTTATAGGACCTTGTTGGATCCGAATATAGTTATATAGGTGGATTTCCCAAATTTCCCTGCAATCTTCTGGCATACATTACTCTCGAACGAGTAATCTCATTAAGGTGAGACTTGACTGTTTGCAAGAATATGTGCCAACGGTGTTACGTTTATAGGTCCGGACCGGGTCCGGTGAGTTTTGGGATAATTGGACAGGCAGGGAGGTACCGGAAATCTTGTGGCTTAATGATAGTGGAGGATTTGGGTGGGACTTGCTGGGCAGAACATTCACAATCCCTAGGAGTGCATTTACAGACCCGGACCGGATTCGGGCACTATGAGGACGCTGGAGAGGGGGGGGGCAGTTAACCACAAACCCCTGATTTTTGGATACCCTATGCCACACCCTGGATATGTCTAGTGTTTGGCATACCCTATGCCTAACGCTGGATACGCTATGCCAGGGGCTGGATACTGTAACTCAGTAAAATATTGGTGATTTGAGTGAAGCTAAAAAATCAACCAATCAGAACTCCTTTTTACTGTGGTAGGTCAGGGTTAGGTTCCCAACAGGTATCCAGCGTTTGACATAGGGTATCCAGCGTTAGGCATAGGCTACGCTAAATGCTAGATATACCCAGCGTTTGGCATAGGGTATCCAAAAATCAGGGATTTGTGGTAGACTGGGGGGGGGGGGGAGCCTGGATAGCTTGTGACATCACTCTCAAACGCGTGACCCGATCCCGACGGAAAATGATAGCTGGCTAGACCACATCTCCTACTTGTTTCATATACATGTTCGTAGACGACTTTTAGCTGAAAAACATGCTAATGACCCATGTACGTGCCCTATGAGCTCTCAACTCCTGTTAAACGTACTGCGACCCTCATATGCATATGTGAAAAGACGATTTTTTTTCGTGGCTTTAGTATTGCATTGATCATTTCAAGAAGGAATTACAATAGCTGCGTTCTTTGTCACGGGAGTTCTAACCGGTGGTCTCCGGTTTTTCTTATAAGCCGTTTTTGCATCCATCGGTGACTTCTCACCAGTCTTATAACCCGTTTTTGAACTAACCAGTGTCCGGTTTTATCTCACCGGTGCGCACTTATAATCGGTGGGACGGGGAAATTAAATAGGTAGCGCGAGCAAGGCCCCCGGATTATGAAACCCTCCCGGAAGGCCACCCCTCCGCCCAGGAATTATAGCAGAACCATACAAGAAGAACAAATACCGGCAATTGGTTTTATTTACAAAAAGAAGCGAAGAATTAAAAAGATGAAAAGATAAGAGTGAATCACGGTATATCACTGAATTTATGCCGAATGAATTTACGCCTAAGCCTCGATAAGCACGTACGCAGGAACTCCCCCTCGCAAATCTGCGCCGCTATGACCACCCTTGGTCCAAGACAGAACAGACTACTCAAAGGGAGCTAGGGCCGAGGCACGCCTTAGTTAATCTAGACCACTAGGCCCACCCTTGGTACCAGACAGCCTGAAAAACCGCAAGGCGCCCAGGACCCGTGCAAAGAAAGGCTTTGTCTAACTGATGTCACTTGCTGCTCCTAGAAATTTGCCCACTATCCAAAAGGAAAAACACTGAACCCAGATAACAAGAATCACAAAAGTTGTAGATCAAGAAAACACTATCGACTTATTCAGAGAGACAGGAAAATGAACAAGAAATAATAATTTAAATGATTTTTACTGACTTAAAAGTTACTGCTTATTTTTACTATGTACGAACACTTCATATGTGAAAAGATGGTTACTTTACCTAAAAAACTACATTCTTACAAGAGAACTGAACTCTTTGAAAGCCAAGACAAGTCTGCCGAAGGATTCTCAACACGAAACATACGAAAGCTATTGTTGTTGTTAGTTTGAGGCAACGTTGGCCTATCTGTGTTTACAGCTATATTTTTAAGAAGGCCTTGACTATACCTAGCCTATGTGTTTACAGTTTACGCTTCCGAGAACCTTCGCCACTCTGGTCTAGACGGATGTTTATGCACAGTATGGGAAATATTACTTTGTCAACAAAATAGTACAAGAAACGTATAGCTACTATTTCTGTCATTGATTTTAAATAATTAATAGACGTAGTTGACTGATATTTAGAATAAGTCTTTAATCGAAGATTACAAGTTCCGGTCTCCTTTTAAATTTGACGGAGTCAAGAAACACTGATACAAACATATAGATATAAATTGCCGTTTGCTACAAAATCTTGCACTATCCTGATACCCTAAATGAGCACATCTACCCATAATTTCTGAAGAAATATAACATCATATCTAGTCACCATCAATTACAATTTAATATAAGCCCTCTCTAGCTATTCTAAATTCCATCCATCTACCCAGCACCCTAAACGGATTCAAAATTATACAAACAAGGCACTCACTAGGATTACACATACGACCGTAAAATTGAACGCCCGATCTTGCGATCAAAACATCATAAAAAACTGCAAATATGACAATGGACCTCATACAATTTAACTATTCGGGTTGTTTGTGAATGACTGATGAATGAATGAGTGTGATCAAGTCAAGTGAAAAGAAGAATGCATAATATTTTTTTCTTTTCTTTTTGACGATTTGGATGACGAGGGGATAAGAAATATCGTATCCGATATACTTGTAAAAATAAATGAAGTTCTGGACAGCGACTGTTGTTTCTGTGCGTGGTTAAAGAAAACGTTCCAGCTCCAAAGTTGAGGTTGAAAGCCCCAAGTAGTAATTCGAACAGTGATGGTGTGTCGGAAATCTCACATCGCCGTTGCAGGAAGAATTCAATAAGTTTCGCTTGTCTTCTTCAGTGCCGATTGATTCAGTCGATCAAGGCCAAGCTCGTTCTGAAACCGAGCACTCTGAAATGATGCTCCCCAAAAGTAGGCTGAACTTGATTGGGGGCAGAAAAGTTGTGGAAAGCAACATTGCTTCTTTAGATGCTCAATTCAAAGGGCGAACAATCAGAATGGTCTTGACTCTTGCTAAACCTTAATACACCTTCACTAGAGCTTGGTTAAGCAAAGGAATCTGACGCATGAAGAATAAAATGTAGACTATGACGCTCACGCCAGAAGTGATCTGATCAGCCTCGATGACAATATGTATAAGGATAATCATTTAATGAAATACTTGGGAAAACCAACTCGTAAAGCTGAAAGAACAAGCGGCTAATCATCCGTAATTCATCAAAGCAGTAAATCCTCCCAAAAATCGAAGAAATTCGTTTCGACTTGGATATCCGAGCTTTGTTAACCCAATTGTAAAAATGGAAATATTCGGCTGTGAAGAATAAGCATCGCCTTGAGAAGCGCTTAAACACGACGCCAGAATCTAGTAGCAATAGCTTACAGCAGTCAAACGGAATATGACTGTAGCAGTTATATACATTGTATATAACGGTCTGTTGTAGCAAATTTGGAAGACCACACAAATAAGGTCATCAAGAAAAATCTGCACAAGCGTTTCACGCTTGCAATAAAACGTGGAGCCATCTATCAAACTCCAAATTTAACACACCAAGGTGAAGGAATCATCAATGAATAATTCGAGGCATGTTGGATTGTTTTCATAGTTACAGTGCAGTTTATTTTTTTCTTATTTTTTTGTTACGATATAGACAATATGATACATATAACATGTCGCAAGTGAAGCATGTTTTAATGTGAATAGTTGTGTTCATGTAGTTTGTGTTATGCATGAGTTTTCCCGCATAGTTATGGTCCAATTAATCATAGACATCGATTACAATCATTCTGTAATTACTTTCACAATTCCTTCGTCGTCTGTCTAACAAATACTAAATACTATAAATAAAGCACTTTCCTAAGTACATACACGACATAAATCCTGCTCGTGAAGTACGAACGAAGTGTGAGGCCTAAGAACTTGCAAAACACTAAATCATGTATAATATCTTAAATAAAGATAATATGTTTACTAGGTAAACCACACTGCGAAAACGCGTCACTTTGAATTAGGGAACATTTCTACTAATAACACGTTACAGCCACGCTCACAAACAAGACATACAACAACCATGGTTTTCTTTCTCTTACTTTTTTTTTGTTTTTGTTTTAAAACAAAAATTAATCTTTCATCCGAAATGCCTCAAAAGTGACACATCTCGCATCAAAGTTCTGTAGGGGATTTTGCAACGCACACGTAACAGGAAGGCCTCTGTTGCTCACCCCGAAGAAGCAACAGTCAAACCAGCACTCCTGTCTTTTGCTGTGAGGCTCCATTATTCTCGTGAATGGATCAACGAGACCGACAGCCACTGGATCTGGACAAATGGTCAGCGTCGTCGTCTTCACTTTAAATCGGTAAGTCTGTCTGCTTTTCGTTCCCATTTCTGAAATCTTACTGTCTGTCGTGTATCTGTACCAATTGTTCTTTGTCAACAATATTCTCTTATTGTCAGTTTGTCAGTAACGCTTATCTCTGTCATACTTGCCTTGTTTTTATAAGGACCAACCTGTTGTGTAGGTCTCTACACATAGGCCTATTTCATTCCGCTTCAAAAATACTTCTTTTTCAAGAGCCTACCCTTTGCGGTTCTCTGCTTCGCATCTAATTTGTACAGAGGCCAAGAAATGAACATTCTTGTACAATGCTAACCGGACCTAACAGAACTGGACCAATATATTCTTTCCGTTTTACCCCCACGAGATAATAATTTAAACCAAATCACCGGCCATCGAACTCCTTTGTATTCTTTATTTACTTCGTTCACTTGTTTTACCGTTCTTTCTTGAGTTCATTTAAGCATATTTAATGCAGTTAAAAAAAATAGTGCGGACTAGCTTGGTACCCTGAGTTTGGTTCTTCTCAGTATAATTCATCTTAATATTTGCATCCAGAAGAGTTCTACCTGGAACTCTGTGGAGCAACATGAAAATACGCACCGTATTCAGCGAATCGTTTCATACTCAAAACTAGCCTACCTGACACAGAATTTTGTCCCAATCATCTTTTATCTCAGGACAGGAGTTATCAAAAAAAAATCTTTTGAGGCTTGAGTTATAAAGTTTACGGATACCTAGCTCGTCACACATGCTTGCGAAAAACTTCGGAGTCCAAATTATGACCATGACCGGTTAAAACTGCACTGCGGCGAATTATAACAGGCACAAATTTAGTCCTAAAAAATCTGTATATCGTTTCTGCACCAAGGATGCGGAAGAATCTCAAACAACATGGCCGGACAGCATTTCCACGGCTATTAGGACTTACCTGTTTTACTCACTCATAATGAAAACGGTCCAGTTGTGTCTCTTGACTATATAGCTAAAAGACGGTCCGAAAAATATTCTGGCGGCTTTGCCGCTGGAACTCGCGGGTTATTGCTCATACATGAGGGATAATATCCCACAAATGGTCAACTTTGGTTGCCATACTCTCACGTTATTTTCTCTTTCCTTCGCTAAAATGTGAGGAAGACCTTCATATCTACTTGAAGGATCAACTGCGGTCTTATTATTAAAATTACCGCTATGCGCGTTAAATGTGAAACTTTCGTTCACTCGGAACACCTCAGATCCCGCATTTTGACGTTTTATAAAAAAAACAACAACTAGTTATTCTAGTTCTTAGTCATTTGCTTCTTGCTACCCAACGAGGGACCTTCAATTTTCGTGGTTAGGACGTCCTATATTTTACACCCCTGTTGGTAGACTAAAAGAAGAGACTGCGGACTTGACCAAGTCCGAAACGTCATCCTGATCAAAGCTCTTTTAATTAGAGCACGCGCAATTAATAACTGACGAAATGCCTCGTCGGCTCAATATGTCGAGCTTTCTCTTGTTTCTAATTCGAAACAAAAATGTGCTTGCTAGCTAGTCAAGCATCATATTATTTGCCCCTTCACAAAAATCATCCTGAATTCATAAAATTAGGCCTATAATCCATCCAAATATATCATCATCATATTGATGATTAAAACCAAGACGTCTGGTATTCGCGGGGACTTTCAATTGCGGATTTTGGAACTAGCTGTGACATTCAGCTACCCTCCGCGTCACACTGCCGTCAGGGTCGGCAGTCCGGTAAAGGTCATAGTGCTGCGAGCGGTCGGAATGGCATGTTCCTAGCCCATTACGCACTCCGGCTGGTGGCTGGATCCGTATCAGCCTGCCTTGCAGAACCTGATTTCGCCACAAAAGTCTATTTCTACCGGTAGTTCTAACGGAAATGAGTCATATGACTCGATATTTACAGTGCCTACGCCACATTGGCGTAAACGTTTGCCCAACGACTTCATTAATTGTCTAGTATAATTCATTACACTTTTCCACGCTCAATAAAATCTGCAAAATAGATAGATCAAAATTTGGATTTTTCTTAGAGATATTTGGCCTTATATCTCCAAGAAGAGGATCCGTGACGTGGAAAGATCACGCGGGCAAAACTCCGCTTAATTTTCTGACAACTTAAAGGACTGATTCTGAGCAATTAATTCCGTCTTTGGACATGATAGTAGGTCAGGAAAGATATTGCAATAACACAGAACAACTGAACCTTTTGATAAGGGATCATGACATTTGAAAATAAGGCTCACCATTTTAATCTAGAGCCAAAACTTAAAGAAAATTCCCTTTTTCGATATCAAAGTTCTGGAACCGGTGATACAATAAATTTCACAGCCCACATAGGCGATTCCGGGTATATGATAGCGTACGGACTGTTTCACTGAACAATCCTTGTGACCTTGAAGTCAATCTATTCATCACTCACTTAAACCCAACACGAATTATCAAATTATTAATTAATTTTTATGAAAGCAGTTCCATAGAACTGAACAGGTGTCAGATAAAATAGTTTCACTTTTTCTCATGGCAAAGGAGTAGCTAATTCCGTAATGCCATGAGGAAAAGACAAAACATAAAGAGAAAGCAGGAAAAAAAACTGCTAAAACAAAATAGTTAATAAATAAATTTTTTTTAAAAAAACCCAGTAATTTCAAGAGTTTGAAACTTGAATAAAAAAAATTGAAAATAAAAAAAATAAGGTTAAAACAAACTAATAAGTTAGAATGGTTTATTTTTGAAAGGAAACCTTGCACGTAAGATTACGTGAAATGATGTGTATTTTTTTTTTTTTTATACACGGTACCCTGACTGTAATAAATCTTCACGCGTTTGACCAATATCACTGCTCTTGTTAGGTCAAATAATGGGTAAACATGAACTCTCGTGTTCATTAGACATGTTACGTCATCATCGGTAAAGTCAAATCCTTTGTTTCGAACAAAATGAGGTGAGGAAAAAAAAATCAAATAAAAATATAATCGTTGCAGGACAAGACTTGATCTCATGTTTCTGCATAAAATTAGATCAATTCCGTCACCATATTAGCTACACCAACAAAGCTCTAGGTGAAACATACACAGCAGACTGGCCACAAGCGAAAAATAACAAGGAACAAAAAATATGCTCCGCCAATCTATAACCTGCAACCTCATCTCATTTGCTCTACTGCACGAAAGTGCTCATCAAAGCACTGTCTACAAAATTCGTCAAAGCTAGGGCGGAATCCTCATTGACAGTTGACACATTGCTGTCAACGTCATCGGCAAATTGGCAACCTTATTTGCACATTAGTGACTGGCTGACCACAAACCTTTCTTTTTCAGGTCGGAAAAACAACACTGGACAACGACAACGCTGGGCACCTATTCTCTCACGGAAATGGACAAACCGCGACTCTTTACTGAGGATGGCAGACAAAACCTACATCTCATAACAGTGCCTTTCTTGAGAACGAACCTCATGAGCTTTCTTGGTATCGTCATTCCCTGATTTAACGACACGGGAATTACTGGTGTCGGAGACCTGTCTTGCTACATAACCTTACATACGCCAAAAATGATGAATCGATCAAAAATCACTTGTCAACCCAACTAACTGTTCAACCCGGACCATGAAAAACATCAGTAAAATGACGAAAAGGGGAACGTACTATCGACTGTGCAATGCTTTGATACTAGTCAATAAACCTGTCAGGTTACTTAAGATATACTTAACTGACTTGGGATTGATGGAATTCTGAATGACCATTTAAAGTGAGGTCGATCGTTTTATGGCGGGAAGTTTGACAGCTAATGAAAAGGTATGTTGGATTCGTGACAAGGATGTACAAGGCGCAATGAAATAATCTTCTTGCGCAAATACATGGCGCAAAAATGAAAATTGAAACAAAATATAGAAAATAAATTCTAAGGAATTCTTTGATTTTTTTTTTTGGGGGGGGGGGGATGATACAGTGATAGCAAAAGGTACAGTAAAACTTTGTAGAAATTCTAGTGTCTTGGGACTTCTTAGGGTAAAAACAACAAATGTAGATAATTTGCTGACTGTACTGCTGTTTTACATTCGTACTCACGGTTGCAAGCCTTGTCTGTAAGGATTGCTATATATTAAAAACTTCATCTTTTCTTCTGTCCCACGACGAAGTCCACGAATTCCACTGACTACCTCGATGGTTGTTTTGCTGGCTTGATGTTCACATTTTCACTGTTTTCACATTTCACTGCTTCCACATTTCACAATTTTAAATATACGGTCGACTTGTAGAAATAAGACAAAAAGTATCTTGTCGTCACCAAAATGAATCATTTTCGTCAAATAAAACTCAAACAATCAGAAAGAACAAGATTTGTGAAAATTTGGCAAAATGTTGGCAACGACAACTTCCAGTCTCTCAAAAAAATAGCGATAGCGTTGTAAAAAAAATAGGCGGGTTTCGTTTCGTTTAGCTGTCACCAAATACTATAATCGGTGGGACGGGGAAATTAAATAGGTAGCGCGAGCAAGGCCCCCGGATTATGAAACCCTCCCGGAAGGCCACCCCTCCGCCCAGGAATTATAGCAGAACCATACAAGAAGAACAAATACCGGCAATTGGTTTTATTTACAAAAAGAAGCGAAGAATTAAAAAGATGAAAAGATAAGAGTGAATCACGGTATATCACTGAATTTATGCCGAATGAATTTACGCCTAAGCCTCGATAAGCACGTACGCAGGAACTCCCCCTCGCAAATCTGCGCCGCTATGACCACCCTTGGTCCAAGACAGAACAGACTACTCAAAGGGAGCTAGGGCCGAGGCACGCCTTAGTTAATCTAGACCACTAGGCCCACCCTTGGTACCAGACAGCCTGAAAAACCGCAAGGCGCCCAGGACCCGTGCAAAGAAAGGCTTTGTCTAACTGATGTCACTTGCTGCTCCTAGAAATTTGCCCACTATCCAAAAGGAAAAACACTGAACCCAGATAACAAGAATCACAAAAGTTGTAGATCAAGAAAACACTATCGACTTATTCAGAGAGACAGGAAAATGAACAAGAAATAATAATTTAAATGATTTTTACTGACTTAAAAGTTACTGCTTATTTTTACTATGTACGAACACTTCATATGTGAAAAGATGGTTACTTTACCTAAAAAACTACATTCTTACAAGAGAACTGAACTCTTTGAAAGCCAAGACAAGTCTGCCGAAGGATTCTCAACACGAAACATACGAAAGCTATTGTTGTTGTTAGTTTGAGGCAACGTTGGCCTATCTGTGTTTACAGCTATATTTTTAAGAAGGCCTTGACTATACCTAGCCTATGTGTTTACAGTTTACGCTTCCGAGAACCTTCGCCACTCTGGTCTAGACGGATGTTTATGCACAGTATGGGAAATATTACTTTGTCAACAAAATAGTACAAGAAACGTATAGCTACTATTTCTGTCATTGATTTTAAATAATTAATAGACGTAGTTGACTGATATTTAGAATAAGTCTTTAATCGAAGATTACACACTAACCAGAACCTGCTCGTGAGCCCTGCTGCAGCGAGGAGTTAGCCGGTTTTCGTCAACTCACAGGTGAACCAAAAAACGTGTTTTAAGGGAAGAACCGGGCACTGGTGACTAAACACCAGAGACAGCCTGGAGAGCACCTAATAAGAACCTGTCTCTCGTCCTGTGTTCGCCGGGCAGAGACCGAGGCGTGAGATTCAGACGTTTAAAATATAATGATAGAGCTGGGAAATGAAGCAAGGACGCTTTGCGACTTGAAAGAGACGGATCTTCTACTACATAATAGTCTAATAAGTTCTTCGTTGCATGCAGCTCTTAGGACCCTATACATAACAATAATAACTTTATTGCTTTAAAAGCCTGAGCCCTTAAATTAATGATAAGCTACTAAACATCACGATATTGCTCCACTCATCTCCAAAAACCTATTTCTGTGCTCCATTTCCAGCATGAGGAAACGACCAAACCTTTCCGAAATTACAAACCATTCTTTACCAATTGTCCTAATTGGCCACTTCTCATCAAACAGGCATGTGCCAGACACTTCCTTCCTTCAACACACTCATGCATTAGATGACTCACACCTTCAGCCATACTTCCACACTTAAGGCAAAAATAAGAACCTTTCTCCCCATGGCCCCTCCCTGTAGATTGTCTTCTTGTCCCAAGTGGTAAACCATCTGCTCTCAGTTCTAAAATGTATTTTAACTCCATAAAAATTAACATCTCAACCCAGTCTCTTTCGCCGCCACGTCTGGGCATAGGGTATCAGAGAGGCTTCTACTACATTGCCAAAGCTTCCTGGTCTCTTAAATACTACCTACCACTTTCGCTACATCTTCGTCAACACCTAATCCGTTATTCCTAATCTTCCCCACTCCACAATCTTGTACAATCCACCTTACCTTTTTTCTTGATACACAACCAAATTCATCTACTTCCTTGGCTTTCGATTTAGTCGGCTGTGTTCGTTTAAGAAAGAAAAAATCTGAATAACTAGCCTAGTGGTGGTTGGCATGGCAAATCTGGAACCTTTCTTTTCTAGGAAGAACCGTACATCATGTATCGTACGGGAGAGTCTGGAGAGGTCCTTAAGGGAAACGATAGATTTGAGGGATACTGCAAAGACCTAGCTGACCTCATCGCTGAGCGACTGGAAATAAAATGTAAGTATTGCAGGAAATACTGTGGATTGGAGTCAATTTTTACTGCGTTAATACGCCAGCTGAGTTTTATTCTAGGAGTGTTTTGGCCCTTCTTTCCATTGGTCCTACTGTCGTACACCCAGAGACGTTACTAGCCAAACAGTTTTTTTTTTTTTCGGGGGGGGGGGGGGGGGGGTGTGAAGGTATTTACCGATCATTTTAATGGATCGTAATTTTTACCGGCTGTTTTTGCAGAAAAACGACTGTTTAAAAAACAAACCAAAGGTTTCGATGGGATCCCAAAAGTTCAAATTTGATCCAGACAGTTGGGTCTCGTCTTCGCCAGATCCAGTCTTTGCCAGACTACTTCAATACTTTTACTATTCAAATTTAGAAACAGATTAAGGCCAAATAGTTAATCATATGAGAAAATCAAGTTCAGATATTGATTCAGCATGTGTGTTTACCCCTTTAAGTCAAATCTATTTTCACAAAGTAGATTGAAACTTCCTGCCTTACTTCTGCTAATTTTCCGGCATCGGTGGAATTGCGGAACAACTTGTCCGACAAAAAAATAAAGCTCAAAAACGAATTCAGCATGTCTCCTTACCCCTACATCCAACCTCTAATCAACTTCAGATTAAAGGGACAACTTTTGCGATGTCATAGGTATCCCCCACTTACGTTTTGGGATCCCAAAAACAGTTTTGACGGAAAAAATTAATTTTTTTTTTGCGGGGGGGGGGGGGGGTGTGAAGGCATTTAACGAATGAATTGTAATTTTTACCGGCTGTTTTTACAGAAAAAACGACAGTTTAAAAAAACAAGACCAAAGGTTTCGATGGGATCCCAAAAATTCAATATTTGATCCAGACAACTTGGTCTTGTCTTCGCCAGATCCAGTCTTAGCCAGGCTAATCATTAGAGAAATCAAGTTCAGATATACCTATATAAGACATATCTATTTTGACGATACTGGCCGAAACTTCCTGCTTTACTTCTGCCAAATTTCCGGTTTCGGCCGAATTCCTAGCGAACTACTTGGCCAGCAAAAAAAGAAAATTCAGAATCGAGTTCATCGTACGGTATCTCCTTCTCAAAACATCTAATCAATTTCAAATAAAACTTTAGCTTCTAAAAAAAATAACAATTACAACCGGATTCCGGACGAATTATATGTCCGGTTAAAAAATGATTGTCATATACAGACTCAGCGTCTCTTCTTACCCCGAAGTCTGTCATCTAATCAACTTCAGATAAAACTTATTACTTTTAACAAATTTTCCGGTTTTGGCCGGATTCCGGGCGAATTAGTTGTCCGAGTAGAAAATGCTTTTCACAAAAGTGCTCAGCATGTCTGCTTACCCCTATTATGAACATTTAATCAACTTCAGATCAAACTTTTACTTTTAACCAACTTTCCATTTTTTTTCGGATTCCGGACAAACTACTTGTCCGACGAAAAAATGGTTTTCACCATCGTGTTCGGCATGTCTTCTTACCCTTATATCGAACATTTAATCAACTTCAAATGAAACTTTTACTTTCAACCAAATTTCCGGTGTTTGCCGGATTCCGGGCGAATGAATTGTCGAACGAGAAAAAGTTTTGCTCATTGGTGTTCAGCATGTCTTCTTACCCCATAATCGACTATCACATTAGCTGTTTAAAAATATTTTGTTTGCCCCTTAATTTGAACCCCCTCCCCCCCCCCCTAAATCTAGGGCTACAGAGCCCATCTACGAACTTGACCCAAAGAGTCGTCACACCAAGTTTCATCAAAATATCTCATTCCCTTCGTGAGTTATCGCGCTAACAGACGGACAGACGGACTACTTTTATGATTTCATAGGTATCCCTCCACTTACGTTTTGGGATCCCAAAAACTGACTTTTATTAAAAATAAATTGACTATTTTTGCGAAAATCGACTGTTTTTACGAAAAATCAACTGTTTCCAAGACAAAATCGACTGTTTTTACGGAAAATCGTGGCGCTTCTCGCCGACTTGGCTACTTTTACCGGCTGGCCAACAACATTGGAGGGGGGGGGGGGAGGGCGTCCCCCCATACGTGACACGTCTGCAGACACCCTCTGTCATCTAGTCCGTATTATCCGTATAATGGTTATTATTGTTAGTTAAAATATTATTGGAAGATGGAACTTACACAAAGGACTTTTACAGTGACAAATTGGTATCGTGAACGAATTTCATTCGGCACATTCAAACTTAACAAACTACTGCCTAACCTAAATGGTAGGCGCCACCGAGACGTGAACCATGCAGCGACCCGTCTGTTAATAGTTTGGTGTAAAAAGTCTTTAAAGTCACAGTTTTTCCAGGTTTTTTAAGGTTCCCACTATTTTTTAGTACTGGAACATTATTGTTCGAGAGAGAGAAGCTTATTATAAACAAATAAATCATAACTTCCGTTTGACAACCACCAAAAGAAGTCCTAATGGTGGCAAGAAAGAAATATACCTCACATACCCCATACCTCACATAATATTTATTTGTGACCCACTGTACAGATTTAAGATAGTGGAGTAATGAAAGAAAAGAAAAGAAATAAAGATAATACAACATATCACACACAGCAACGAAAAAGCACTCAATGAAAAAGCCGGATGAGGCCGTGGTGCGCACCTAGGCGGAAACACGCGTCAGGACCAATATTGGTCTGCAGATTTTCCAGCGAACATAAGATGTCCCTAGCTCTGTAACGATACCCCATACCTCACACAAAAATCAGGCAAATAAATTAGAGTCGTCCTTTAAATAAGAAAGAAGGGGGGGGGGGGGGGTCAAAGGAATGTCCATGAGTCCTCTGCGTGATGCAGATGTCAAGGCAATACTCTGCTATAACAAAACTTACTCGCTGACTCAAAACGCACCGTTGAAAAATCCCCGGGACTTGGTTTTCCTTCCTGGTGAATATTTTATAAGGCTTCGGACTGAAAGCACAACCATCCTTGAATAATCAGGGAAAGTACCCAACAAGAAATGGGATCAGCGCTGGGGAAAATCAGGGTAAAATCCTGGAAGGTTTTCCGGACTAGTTGGACGAGATATGGACCGCAAAAAGTTGTTTGTCGAGCGAGCAATGTAGCCGTTGCAAGAAATGGAACTAGAAGTTCTGTTTTTTACTGTTATAAAGTAAGTAGAGAGGCGAGAATTCCGTAGAGATTAGACATCTCAGGTTCCTAAAAAGCAGTGGCAAAGTGAGACAGTGTTTGGGGGTCCCAAAACAGGATAACCCTGACTTCATAAAGTTTTTCCGTCTATCCGTTTTTCCGTCTGTCAATACTAAATTCAGATATTATGTTGGAACTTGGTGTGAGGAATTTGAGGATTTGAGCGAAACAAACAATTTTCGAATTTGAATAATCGATTTACAGGAAAAGAGACATGCTGCATCTAAATCAGCTTTGTTTTCTTGCCGAACAAGTAGTTCGGCCGAAATCCGGCAATAAACGAAAATTTGGTAGAAAATAATTCACACTGAAGTCGACTAGATCATTGATTCTTATCTAGGTATCCTTAAGTCTACAAATGCTAGGTCCATAGTGTGTTTTGGCAACATGATAGAAAAAGTTATTAGTTTAGCAGAAAGTCGGTAGGATATTACGTTAAGAATGTGAGGTTGTTTATTATTTTAGATTGTTGTTTGTTTTGTTTTTCTGTATATGGCTTAATCGCTTTCAAATACAGATATATATATATATATATAGGCGCTGAATCCACAACTGACTTTATTTTTTTTTTGCCGGCATAGTAGTTCTCCCGGAATCCCGTAAAACTAAAATTTGGGATACGTGAAAGTTTATTGACCCGATTAGGGATTTGGAATAAAGGTATCAATGTCCGCTGAATCCATATCCGTTCTTAATATTCTCGGAGGATCTTGCCGTAATCCGCAACATCCTGAGCCTCGTTTTTATTTCATGCTGCAGGTCCACTTCTCGGCCGATTCCGGACTGATTCTTTCTATATCCGTTTTTGCACTACAGCGCTTCCGAGGAAGACGGCAGCGCTTCTCAAGAATCACGGACTTGCTCCCCGACCAAGTCCGTGCTTCCCTGCAAGATGCTGCAGCGCTGCCGCTTCAACCAAGAAGAAACTGAATCCAAAAACGCATATTGTGCAAAAGCAAAGAAGTGCTGCAGCAGCGATGCGGCAGCGCGATTGCAACAAAAAACGAGGCTCTGATTGCAGCGATGACCTTCATGACAAGAGCTGAGTAGAGTCGAATGTAATTTAAAAATTGCTTTCACAGCAGTGATGTCGAATTTGCATTTCACGTCAACATATTCATTAAAAAATGCATCGTCAGTTCAACGTTTGTAACAGGTATACGAGTTTTGTTTAGGTAAAAGTCTTTTTTTTTCTCAACTCTAACTAATACACAAACATTAATAACACAATAATCTGCACTTACAATTATTTCAAGGTTTGGACCGGAGAAAAGAAATACATGGAATGGTTCAAACACTTCCGTAAACAAATCAAGAAAACAAATTTTACCCAACGCTGAGTAATACGATCACCGCACGAAACCGCCAACACGAAGCGAAATCAATAAAAAACAACAAACGAAATACAGATGTAAAATATATGTAAAATTTGAACACAATTAAAGGTTGTCAAATCCAAATGAGAAAACGAGACGTTTTCGTCCATTTTAAATTTACCCTTCATATGAGCACTTCTTATATTTCTGCTCTTTTTGGGATCTCAAAACGTAAGCGGAGGGATACTTAAGAAATCGCAAAAGTTGTCCGTCTGTCCGTCCGTCCGTCTGTCCCTCCGTCTGTGAGCACGATAACTCTCGAAGGGAATGGGGTATTTTGATGAAACTTGGTGTGAGGATTCTTTGGGTCAAGTATAAGGTCAAGTTCGTAGATGGGCTCTGTAGCCATGGGGGAGGGGGTTCAAAGTAAGGGGTAAACAAAATATTTTCGAACAGCTTATGTGATAGTTGGTTATGGGGTAAGAAGACACTTAAGTGAAAATCATTTTCCACCCGAACAAGTAGTTGGTCCGGAAATTTGTTAAAAGTAAAAGTTTTATTTGTAGTTGATTAGATATCCGATTTAGGTGTAAGAAGAGATGCTCAATCCGTATATGACAATCATTTCTTACCTGGACATATGTTTCGGTTTCAGTTTCATTTTTATTTCAAATATCAACACATGTCGTGGCTTGGGGCCAAATGGCGTGTTGAATACGTCAACATACATGAAGGCAAATCAATAATGTCTGTGATAATATCAAGGTAAGTAATTCAAACTGAATATGGCCTAACACAAAAACATAGAAGTGAGACACACACAAGAATGACTAAACCTCTTTGTTGAAAATATGTACAAATTTAAGGATAAAACTATTTCGGTACCGCTCCGTACGGTAGTAATGGGGTTCTAGCTTGGGTATTCGCTCCGCACACGCTCTTTGCGGACGCAAACGTTGAGGTTTGGAAGAGAGGCGGCAGAAGGGAGCGGAAGGAGGCGTTCTGTAGGAGCTTCATACCAAAATCTCTGCACAGCCTCTCCCGTCTATGATGGAGGGTCTCAAGTTTAAAATGATTTAAAAGAAAACAATAAGGCATTTTAGGTCCTCTGTATATAATTCTGAGAGCACGTTTCTGTACACTTTCAATGGAATCTGTATCCTCTTTTGCCAGAGCATAGTGCCAAACCGGACACGCATATTCAAGTAGACTTCGGACAAACATACAAAATAGATTAATCAATACCTTTTCTGGAACCCCGAATTTAGTCAGGGTTTTAACCATTGACATGGATGAATTTGCTTTTTTTATTAAATTTTTTGTATTCTTCTTCCAAGTTAAATCCGAAGAGAGCGTAACTCCAAGAAGGGTAATTTGTTCAGCAATTAAACCATTTTCAGGGACAGGGAACAATTCTGGGCTACTTTTTAAAAAGGAAAAACTTACACTTGATGACTTATCTGTATTTATAACCATATTAGCAGTTAGGGCCTCGTCGGCTATATCTTCAAGAATAGTCACTGCGTTACTTTTTAAATTTCGACCCACAAATTCAACCAAAGATAAATCGTCCACATATTTCCAACTTGCATCAGTTCCTTTTGCAATGTCGTCAATTATCATAAGAAAACATAGAGGCCCCAAACAGTGCCTTGGGGAACACCGCAAAATATAGCACTGGGCTTGAATAAACCCCCTTGTATTTAACAGCTTGCTCCCTATCCGTCAAAAAACCAACAAGAATATCTATAATGATATGCGGTATATTTTTTTATGCAATTTACGAATTAAAATATTGTGATCAACAAGGTCAAAAGCTTTCTTAAAATCAACTGCAATTAAATTTATCCATTTATCAGGTACATATAAATTCTTTAAAATAAAATCTATCAGGCTTACTAGGTGATGTACAGTTGATGTTCTTGGGAGATTACCAAACTGGTTATGGTCAAGTTGGTGTAACAAATGAGCTTTCAGCTACTCGGCAACAATAGACTCGTAAATTTTGCTGAAAACAGACTTTAAAGTGATAGGTCTCACACCGGAGAAATTATTTTGTCCACCTTTTTGGGGGATAGGGGTTACGAACCCAAATTTCCAAATCTTTGGATATTGCTCCGTCGCAGTTATCGCATTAAAAATATTGTGAAGAGGCGCCGAAAGTTCACTCGGGAAAGCTTTAATTAAATCCACGGGAATAACATGTGGTGTGAGCGAAGACCGTTTTAACCGTCGCATTTTAAGTTCAATTTGATTTTTTATTATCTCAGGCAAGTCCTGAGCAGGGGTGGGAGAACAACAAGAAGCACTGGAATCAAGAGGTGGGTATGTCTGTACAATTTTTGTTAAATGTGCATTTAGGGCATTAGCCGTTACCTCGGGTGATTCATTAAGTTGAAAATCTAAACTATTGCTCGCCTTACCCGTCATTTCTTTGACATTACGAAAGAACTTCGAAGGCTTAGAATCAAGGAGGTTTGCTACTTTGGTTCCATAATATTTCATTTGCGCGGCCTTAATTTTCTTTTTGATTTTATTGTTCACCTTCTTTGCCATGTCGCGTTTTCCAGTGTTAAGCAGATACATCTTATTCTTGATCAGGTTTTTAATCTCTGTAGTAATTTAAGGTTTGTCCGCCATCGAAATAAGCATCTTCTGTTCTGGGAAAAATTGGCTCAGGAATGCCTGAGCTTTATCATCAGGGGAAACACCCGACGACACCTCTTGCCAACGCTCAGATGTAATCCAACCACCCAATTCGAGAAGAGCTGTACCCGTGATTGGTCGGGTAGTAACTTCCTTTATTTTATGGAAGAGCTTTATAACCTGGATCGGTTGAAGCTGAATCATAAAATGATAACTTCCACCCAATGGCGGGAGCGCTGATGGGCTTGGTAAGATTCTTGGAGGTCAGTCAAAATAGCATCAAGCTGGCTACCGCCCTTGGTTGTTGGGAATTTCACGAGATTTTTTAGTTTAAGGGATGCGGCGAGAGAACCAATGTTTAACTGGCTAGCGTCCTCACATAGTACCAGTTTAATATCGAGGTACCGGCGCTGAATAAAATCTGCGGCAGTTCAAAACTTACATTTTTGCTCAGGAGGATTACTTGGAGAAAAATAAAATGTTCCGGGCTAACATATAGTTCGCCCGGATTCCGGCTGGAAACGGAAGATTTGTTATGAGTTAAATTTTATTTGAAGTTGATTAGATGTTCGATATAGGGGAAAGAAGATACGCTGAATTCATTTATCTGGCTTTGTTTTTTCGCCGGACAAATATTTCCGAAATTCGGCCGAAACCGGAAAACTGGCAGGAAGTTTTCAACAAAATAGATATGACTTATAAACACAGATGCTGAATCCATATCTGAACTTAGTTTTCTCAGATGATTAGCTATCTGGGCTTATAGTCTGTTTCTGAATTTTGATTTTAAAAACGTTCAAGGAGTCCGGCGAAGACTGGATGTGGTGAAGACAAGATCCATTTATGTTGGATCAAATATTGAATTTTTGGGATCGGATCGGAACCTTTGGTCTTGTTTGGCAAGGGTCCTCGATAGGCATATACTTCGCGTGTTCCCCTTCTAACGATAGTAACTATTAGTTACTATTTTCGTTCTAAGCTCGTGAAAAGTTACTAAGCTGACCGTTCTAACCTTCTCGAAATAGTAACTAATAGTAACTGTTTGCTTACCACGCCCGGGAGCGTGGTAACTACGAATCTCTGTGACGTGATTGGCTGGATTAGCCCGTGGCACGATATTTTGTTGAAAGCAGAAAAATACGTTCCGGTCTTGACACCAAAAAGCCAGAGCGCTTACCAGGTAGGCTGATGTAAATTTTTTGTACTGACAAGAAATCGATCAGTAAAAGCCGCTGCTCACCTTTGACCTCCTAGGGCGCTCTGTTTCTGTTAGTGGTCTACACACGTGCGTAGTAACTGCGGTAAGTAGGGTGGAACACGCCCACTAAAATGTCTTAGTTACTTATCGCTGTTTACTTCCAGACGAGCTACGATTGGTGAAGGACGGTCGATACGGCAACGAAAACCCCGATGCTCCGGGAGGATGGGACGGTGTAATTGGCGAGCTTGTCAGAAAAGTAAGCATTTCTTTTTCCCGTCCAGCCAATTATCCTTTCTGTCTTGAACAACTATTTCTTCTATCTCCAAGGGGGATTCCGGTCAATACCTTTCTAGAGTGCGATGATTAACCAGACTGTTGTTACTCTTCTTTTGCGTAGTGTGAGGGCCAGCGTTGCCAGCAGTGTTAAAATTGTACCATTTTGGTACATTTCATCTCTGCTGGTACCAATGTGGCACACACACTTTTTGTGTACCTTTCCCAAAGTTGGTACAATGTGGTACATCGCATTTTTTGTTTACCTACATATCTGAAGCTGAGCAAGCAGACGATAACAAACATATATACTTACATGTTGCGATCAAGTTATTTTTTGGGTATATTTTAAATTAGTTAGATGCACTGAAGAGTATTTAGTTAGTATTTTCTTGCATTGTACTGTCCATCGAAAACGATCCGAGAAGCTCAACACGCGGAAAACTTTTGGAGCATGGTAGAATTTCTTGGCCAGTGGTAGCCTACAATTTTCGGGCGTTTTCTGGTACTTTTTCTTTCGAATCATTGACTACACTGGTGAGGGTGCTGGGAGGAGGCGGATGTACTTTCATCAGTTGAAAAAATCCAGTAACACACAAGTTTAACAGTGCAAAATGTATGCGTCAGCTAAATTTCTTAGAGCTATATTTCGGCCTTGTAATGGCAAGGCTTTTCTTGTCCAAATGGAATCGGAGCCCCAGCTTTAACTCCAAGCAGTTTTCACGAAGAAATAAAAAAAAAAAAATACTTATACTAGAATATTTAGTTGCTTTTACACTAATTCGTTTTGTAACTTGAGCCTGAAGAGGACCATTGCCACACTGTCAGAAGTTCCATAACATATAACACAAGGATGCACATTTTCAACAGACAGCACTAGATCTGTAACCTGTTCAGATTACTGTTGTAGAACCGTAAACTCAACTAAAAACTCCCTCGATCCGGCTAGTTTAGAAAAGAAAATACTTTTTTATGATCTTCCCAGTTCATCCTAACATTAAATTTCACGCCTGGGTTATAACCGATCATTCATTTATCGATATTACAAAAGAGTTGGACTTTCATCGCCCGTTTCTCTCCAACTGCTAAACGATTACCTCTCCTACTTCCAAATAAATCCCGCATCAAGTAGAAAAGTCCAAGGTTATAGAAAGAGCTAGGTAAAACTGTTGATAAGGTGTAACGGAAAACTGTCCGTCAGGATTTATACGGGGCGAAGTCTGGAGCGCACAAGGCTCTCGCCTTCTATTAAAGTTTAACCGAATAGGGCTGAGATCCCACAGTCTAGTTACACTCCCGTTATCTACTTAAACAGGCCTAAAACCCCGATATGAATGCTTTACTTCGTTCGTCTACTATCCACAGATAATCGATTACATCAAATGAAATTATTCTTCCGGATGGTACCTCTATGTGCTTGTCCCTCTATGCAAAATTTGCAATGACAAAAGTAAGCCATTGCCGAAAAATAACTGTCATATAACAAAAAGACAGATCTTACCATCACCTCCCACTTGTTTTATCCGTGAATTTCTCGGCTTAGGGTCCGTCACCCATCGAAATGCAGGCTTTTGTTGAAATTCAAATTCTCCTGGTCTGGGTAAATTTGGGTTGTCTTGCAAGCGGCGCACATTCTGAACGTTATAGAGCCCCTGGTGAAAAAAAAAAATAATCAAAATCCCTTAGATGAGTAAAATGATTCAAAGTAAGCTATTCAAGTATCAGATGTAACAAGACGAAAGGTGTCGATGGGATCCCAAAAATCTAATATTTGACTCAGACAATAGGATCTTGTCTTCGCCAGATCCAGTCTTCGCCAGCCTAATTATCAGAGAAAGCCAAGTTCAGATATACCTCTATAAGTAGGTCTATTTTGACGATACTGACCGAGACTTCTTGCTTTACTTCTTCCAAGTTTCCGGTTTCGCCCGAATTCCGAGCGAACTACTAGTCCAGCAAAAAAAGAAAATTCAGAAAGAAATCCAGCGTCAAATCCCTATAAAGAACATCTAATCAACTTTGAATACAAGTTTGAATTACAAAAAAAAATCCGGTTACAACCGGATTCCGGACTAATGATATGTCCGGGTAAAAAATGATTGTCATATACAGACTCAGCCTCCCTTCTTACCCCTTAATCTGTCGTCTAATCAAACTTTTGCTTTTATCAGATTTTCCGGTTTTGGCCAGATTCTGGGCTAACTAGTTGTCCGGCGAGAAAATGGTCTTCAACATCGTGTTCAGCATGTCTTTTTACCCCTAAATCCAACATTTAATCAACTTCAAATGAAACTTTTACTTTTTTTTTTTACCAACTTTCCGGTTTTTGCCGAATTCCGGAAGAACTATTTGTTCCGCGAGAAAATGGTTTTCACCATCGTGTTCAACATGTTTTCTTACCCCTAAATCGACCATTTAATCTTCAAATAAAATTTTTACTTTTTATCAACTTCCGGTTTTTGCCGGATTCCGGACGAACTATTTGTTCGGCGAGAAAATGATTTTCACCATCATGTTCAGCATGTTTTCTTACCCCTAAATCTATCATTTAGTCAACTTCAAATAAAACTTTTACTTTTAAGCAACTTTCCGGTTTTTGCCGGATTCCGGAAGAACTACTTGTCTGGTGAGAAAATGATTTTCACTATCGTGCTCAGCATGCCTTCTTACACCATAATCGACTATCACATTAGCTGTTTAAAAAGATTTTGTCTGTCCCTTAATTTGGACCCCCTCCCCCATCCCTAAATGTAAGGCTACAGAGCCCATCTACGAAGTTGACCTCACCCTCGACCCAATGAATCCTCATACCAAATTTCATCAAAATATCTCATTCCCTTCGAGAGTTATAGTGCGCACAGACGGACGGACGGACAGACGGACAACTTTTGCAATGTCATAGGTATCCCTCCACTTACGTTTTGGGATCCCAAAAACAAGCTGCCTTTCCAGTTAAACTTTAATCGGTTTGTGCCAGAGCAAAATAGCACTACAAAGTAGCGCCAAGACCTATGCTTTCCATGCCTTGCAAACGAGCAATACTGGTAGTGCCGCCCACTACACTTGCGCCATTTAAAGCGAGACAAACTTACCGGTTTAGGAATTTCAAGTAAAGCAAAGGTGCGGTTTGTAAACAGCAAAGAAACAGTGAATACAAAAAAATAATAGGAACTGAACAGACACAAATGAATCAAATAAACGGCAAGCAATTTTTGTTGCTATGTTTGGAATATGAAGTTATCGGAGCCAGCGCTGGTGAACAACTGAGTCAGTTTCAGTAGGGACGTTCTCCTTCGCTAGTGGTGCTAGTATTGCTGCTATTCGATAGTGTGTCAGTTTTGTCAAGTCTTGGCGCTACTCTGTAGTGTTATTTTGCACTGGTTTGTGCGTGACTTAATTTGGTTGTTGCCTTTTTGTTTGCAAAAACGGTCTTTAGCTCAAGGGTACGTGCACATACAGTTCGATAAAATTAAAATTAAAATTTGTGTTCTAGATTGTGGATCCAGAAGACAATTTGCGCGTGCTGAAATTCACTCCGATAAAAGTAGAATATTTCTGCACCGGACCAAATTTTAGACCGAAGCATGCAAATGATTCGTACGAAATCTTGAAGGGTGAATATTGCACCCCGCCTGCACAAACTTGACTGTGTGTTTAAGGTTTAAGGTTTAGTGAAAAATTACCACTTCAGACGGACGGACGGACAGACGGACAACTTTTGCAATGTCATAGGTATCCCTCCACTTACGTTTTGGGATCCCAAAAACAAGCTGCCTTTCCAGTTAAACTTTAATCGGTTTGTGCCAGAGCAAAATAGCACTACAAAGTAGCGCCAAGATCTATGCTTTCCATGCTTTGCAAACGAGCAATACTGGTAGTGCCGCCCACTACACTTACGCCATTTAAAGCGAGACAAACTTACCGGTTTAGGAATTTCAAGTAAAGCAAAGGTGCGGTTTGTAAACAGCAAAGAAACAGTGAATACAAAAAAAAATACTAGGAACTGAACAGACACAAATGAATCAAATAAACGGCAAGCAAATTTTGTTGCTATGTTTTGAATATGAAGTTATCGGAGCCAGCGCTGGTGAACAACTGAGTCAGTTTCAGTAGGGACGTTCTCCTTCGCTAGTGGTGCTAGTATCGCTGCTATTCGATAGTGTGTCAGTTTTGTCAAGTCTTGGCGCTACTCTGTAGTGTTATTTTGCACTGGTTTGTGCGTGACTTAATTTGGTTGTTGCCTTTTTGTTTGCAAAAACGGTCTTTAGCTCAAGGGTAAGTGCACATACAGTTCGATAAAATTAAAATAAAAATTTGTGTTCTGGATTGTGGATCCAGAAGACAATTTGCGCGTGCTGAAATTCACTCCGATAAAAGTAGAATATTTCTGCACCGGACCAAATTTTAGACCGAAGCATGCAAATGATTCGTACGAAATCTTGAACGAAGGGTGAATATTGCACCCCGCCTGCACAAACTTGACTGTGTGTTTAAGGTTTAAGGTTTAGTGAAAAATTACCACAACAGTAAAAGCTAAACAGTAGACAACAAGGAAAAAATAAATAAACTCACAATAGTAGCTAACAACATCAAAATAATTTACATAACGATAACTCAATAGCAAAATACAAAAAAAAAACAGGAACCGAACAGACGCAAATGAATCAAATAAACGGTAAACGTGAAATTTATTGGTTGTTGAAGTAATAAAAGTTTGTACAAAGGGTGAAATCGGGTGTGTGTCCAGAGCTTAAGGTTTTCTGCCTTATAAATACATGAAGAGATTCACGATGTTATCGTGACTTTGGTTTGGGATCGAAACATTAGCATAGTTCCGACAGGAGTTCTGGATTAACAGAGTTCTGGACGCTTTAACAGCGTAAGAAATAGTAAGCTGCATATAGTTATTCCTTCAGCTTAAACTGACTGCGAATCGTATTTGACACAGCAAAACGGATAGGTCAGTTACATTTTATTAGAGCTATATTTCTGCACTTCTTGGCTTCAGGCTGAAGCCGCTCAAGCTGGAAAATGTCCGAATACTGCTCTAATAAAAGTAGCTGACGTATCCGTTCTGCAGTGTCAAATATATAGTAAGATGGAGCCCCCCCCCCACCCTCCCCCCCCCCCGCCCGAAAGATTTTCTACGAAAAGAAAAGCATTTAAAATACGGCTAATGACATAGAGGAACAGCAAGCGGAGTCTTATACTACTTGCAGTAAAGGCGGCTCAGATCGCCGCTATTTTCTGGGATCCCAGAGTTTGGTTCTTGGTGTGTAACCAAGGTCACTCAGGAACAGACTTGAATATTTTGATGGAAATTGGAAAGTCTTCATGTAAAGAGTACGATTCAGTTTTTAGGTGGACTTCGTACCTAAACCTTTTGGGGGGAGATAGGCTCGGAAATTTAAGTACGAATGGTTGTTTCTGTAACTAATTAAAGTGAGAGATATGCTGATTCAGGATTAATTTTATTTTTCAAATAGGATACATAGGGTGTCTTCTTTAAGAACTCTTTATTTCACAAATCTTGAAAAAAAATCTTTTTTAAAGAAATCTTTAAGAACACTTTATTTCACATTACTTTATTCATATATCCAATACGGTTCGTTTCAGTATAACATAACAAAAAAAATGCAAGTTATCCAAAACAGGGCAGTTTGGACACTGGTCTATGGAAAAAATACAACGGCTGAATCGTATTTAAAATCTAACCTTCTTAATATTATGCAAATACATAAAACTCAGATAGGAGTACGTATGTACAGATATCTCAATTCACTTTCACCTCCTGGAAATCAACCACTGGATCTTTGTAAAGAATCGTCATCATATCATGGTTTTCCGACATCTTCAGCATCAATAGTTTATTGTCTCACCAAAGAAGGCATACTTCAAGAGGGGCTTTTTCAATAAAACATGTAGGAATAATGATATGGAAATAGCGATATCAACAACCCTTCAGTCTTTTCAAAAACAACTAAAAGAGTCATTTTCAAGTGAAAGTAGTTGAGAGATGGTATTTGTAAGTGTATCTAAACAATAATGTTTCTTTTCATGTTTGGTTTAGAAAGGAGTATTATTGAATGAGCTCCTTATTTGTATGTTCGTTCCCATAGGCCTTATCGCCTTTTTTTTAGGCGGACATACAGGTTGTTCCAGGAAGTGTATTATTTTTTTTGTGTCAATAAATAATCTGAATCTGAAAAACCTGAATTCCCCCATGTGACCAAAAAACCGTTAATCATCTGGTCTTTCTCCAACAACTCCCTCTCCCAGCCTCATCTTTTCTTCTTTCGTCTCTTCGCGTTTTCGTCTTTTAAAGTAAACTTTTCCGTTGACGTTTCTTACCTTCCTTCTCCTGGTATGACAAAATTACAATTTCTTTTTTCTTATACCTTTAATTTGTTCATAGTTTAGTTTCAGTTTCAGTTTCACTGGAGTATATTTAAAGACAAAAAATACACAACTAACAAGATCCTGCCAGGAAAGCAAAAAAGAAGTACTTGGCAAAGGCAGGGAAATAATCGATATTAATAAAAAAAAAAACATAATCGACTGATCAAATATCCTATATAAGAAAAGCGGAGGAGAGGAGAAAAAATAACCCATGGTTTCAATTTTGTATGAAAAAAGAGAGAAAACCAATCAAAATACCAAAAATAGTCTATACATCCATAAACACCTGGCGTTCCTCCGTCTTCAGCGAAAAGCCGTAAGCTATTGATAATTTCTGTTACCTAAACTAACTATAGGTGACCATTTCTTCTCCAGAACTCCATCTATATTATAGTTTTGGAGAAACGTGCTACCCTGCTTGCCCCTTCTAGTTGTACTAACGGAGAGTAAAATAACACTAGGGAGTAGCGTCAAACTTATGCTTTCAGTTGCTTCGCGGACGGGCCATACCCATAGCGCCGCCAACTACGTTCGTTGCATTAAAAGCGAGATAAACTTGCGGGTTTAGAAATTTCTAGTAATAGCTGCGGTCTGCACACATCGAGGAAACAGGCGCGGTTGTAGCTTTATTTTGTAGTGTTCAGGAAATGAAAGCTATTCGAGCCAGAGCTTTACGACATAGTGAGTTTAAGTAGGGACGTTCACTATCGCTAGTGGTGCTGATGTCGCTGCTACTCGAGTGTATGACACTTTTTTCAACTCTTGCGCTCTATTCTTTAAAATCTATTCTTTACCTGATTTGTCCTATTCGTGCCAGTACACATGCTCAGAATCATGCTTACAAACACCTAGTACAAAGAACAAAAATAATTAAGGAGGTTAGTGATATGGCAGAAAAAGGGGGGGGGGTCATTTTTATAAGAGAGGAATGATTATTGTGAACACCACTACATCTTACTTTTCCGTGAAATTCTAAGATCACCCAACATCATTCAAAAACAACAGAAACCGAATTAACTCTTAAGCGCCCGTGGCTGTGGACGTAGTGGAAACAGTTTTTCAAGCCGAGTGTTAAAGGACAACTCGCACTACATAATGTTTTTGCTAAAATTTTCTGAGGTAGTTGACCACTTTAAATGCTGTTTAGAAAATTGCAAGGCTTCGGGATTCTAGCCTCTTTCTATGTCCCTTGCCATGAATGACAATCTTGGCAAAATTTGAATAACCGGTCTGTGGACCAATAAGATTATCGGAAAGAATGGTCAGGTTTCATACATTATTCAGGTAAAGAGAAGAGTCGTGGCAATTGTGATACGTACTCAGTGTAATGCTAATATACGAGATTGGATACACTTATGAAGTGCAGAATATCGGGAAAGAGAACAGATAGAAATACTAGAGAAGTAGGCTATAATGAATTACTGTATAATATGTACGACGTGCCCTTTAAGTAGAAAATTATATGAAAACCTCAAAACAAATTACTGGAAGAAATATACGCTGCAAGACCCGCTGACTTGCAGCGAGAACAGGGAAAAATGTACATAACATCGAAGGTAGCAATATTAATGTACTTGTACACATTATTCGAATCGTTCACCAGCTAATTAGAAAATACATTTCTATTAGCTCACATTGGGCAACTGACCCTGAAAGTCACAGAATTGGATCTAAAGCACCGAACTTGAAAGTGTTGACTGTCCCCAGCCATTGAACATTAACATTCCCAAGGATTTGATTGTCCTCATTGATGATCGCGATAAAAATAAGTGCCAATTTCCCCGTCAAAATCCCCGCCTAAACGCCGCTGGTGGAGAAACGCCGGATGTTTATTATGACTATTATATTAGGTCCTTATTTTAATTTTCTTCAAGGAGTTGGATGCGTTGAAGCTTCAGTCTCTAGTACTGACCGAATTTGTGGGTCTGTTTTTGTAGCAACAAGATCCCATGGATCACACGTGGTTATAGGGATAAACTTTTTCTTCATCTGTTTGGCTTTTTAATCGTCAATAAAACTATTGAGCTGCAGTTATTAGCATTTTAAAGCGGCCATGCTATTCACTATGCCATTCTTTCTTTGCTCCGGGTCTGTATTTTAGTAACTAAACTCTAATTTTTACATAATTCCTATCACATAATCCCATTTCGAGTCGTAAATCTTAGACAATACGCAATCAAAAATCTGACTTTGAAAATTAAGCCTTGTGTGCAAGGCCGTATCCAGGATTTTTTTTTTTTTTGGGGGGGGGGGGTCTCCCGTGGGTTGGACCTAATCCAAACTTTACTCCCGAACAAGAATATAGATTAGATATATTAAGTCTAGACCAGAAGCGTCACGTATGGGGGGGAGGGGGGACGCCTTCTCCAATGTTGTCGGGTACTCGGTAAAGGAAAAAATTGGACGGCGCGCGCCGTCCAATTTTTTTTGAAAACCGGTCGATTTTCTGAAAAACTGTCGACTTTCATGAGAGCAGTCGGTAAGAATAACCAGCCAGAAGGTGAAATACCTTGGTCCTCTCTCCCCCTAAATATTTTGGCTAGTAACGACTCAAGTTATGGAAAATTTTATCTAGAAAACTAAATAAATTTCACCTGTTTTGAGTGGCAAACACATTAACAGTAAAGCAATGCTGAAGAACTTGAAAAATCGGAAAACATTCAAAGACTCCTTCTCCCTACAGGTGTTGAATCATGTTTGTTCCTCAAAAGGCAAAACTAGGCCTGTTTGGTAGTGATCCTGAAACTTCTTCTGGTAGATGGAACTGAACAAGATTCCAGATGTTTTACTAAAGTTTTTAACTGACCTGCATTGTATCAACTATGAAGACTGCCAAATTAGAGCGGGCTTAAGATGATTTACTAACCCTAACGAGTGTGTTGCTCTCAGTTCAAGGCAATCACTAAGCCGTCAGATGTTTACGTGAAGACACAGTTCTCTATTCGAAGAAGGGTAACGATAAACTAAATACAAATTGGGAAAGACGACTCCATGATCCGGGTCTAGATACCCCAGTTTTCCAGACGTAACACATAACTTTGAAGGCTAACCGAACACATAAATTCCTGGAGACAGATTGACGTCAAACCTCGATTCAGGCATGGGAAGACCTTTTCCAAAAACCTGCCTTTATTCTCCTTAGTCCAGGTTCTTTTCTAGTGTGTGAATTTCTTGAAGGGGTTAAAGTGTATAAGAAACAATATTTTTTTTTATATTTCAGGGGGGGTCAAACCCCTCCCCCCCCCCCCCCCTGGATACGGCCTTGCTTGTGTGCTTTGAGCTACCATACACCGATGATTCACCTTTTATTCTGCAACCCTAACACGAGAAGCTACGAGTTTTGCGGTCAATATGCCATCAGAGTCTAAAAGCTTTTAGTGAAACGACTGACAAATCAATGGTTTGTAATGACTTTTGTGGAGAACAATTGACGGATTAAAGAGGGGAAGAAAAGAGGGTCGGTATGATGATGTTTGTCAAAATTCCATCCTAGAAGTGGAGACCGTAATATGGAAAACGTCTTAAATTGACCTTCTTTCCACCAAAAAATTTATTTACTCCTCCTAGTACGAAAAGCTACGATTTATCAGGCACGAATAAGGGAAAGCCACATTGTTTGTCCAAACTCTATCTCGGAATTGGGGTCCATAATATGGGAAATATGCCATCAGACTTTAAAAGCTTTTAGTGATACGATAGACAAACCAATGGTCTGTAACGACTTCTGCTGAGAATAGTTGACGGATTAAAGAGGGGGAGAAAAGAGGGTCTGAGTGATTCAGGGAGGTGATCGAATAAAAGGCAAATAAATTAAGGACAGTATAATGCGAATTTCGTACCGACGAATACCAAGAACAAACAATCCAATAACCTCCGCCTTTGGTCCAATGGAGCGACTGTGGACACCCCGACAAAACTCAACTGAGCTAGAGGTATTTGCTGAGCTTTGAATTTCTGCCCGTCTACTTCTCTCCTCGCCGTTGTACATCTCAAGAGGAATTAGTGCAAGGAGGCACGGTGACTCACTCTGTGGCGCGTCCAGACAACCAATCGGCTTTTTGGAAGTTTCTTCTTCGGTGCTTTACAGCGATATTGCTGTTTGTAGTGGTAACGAAATGTTATGTTCGTAGCGCCTATCCTCCGCTCGTTTGCATCGGGCAGAGTACAGGGATTTATTCGTCTCCGCATGGTCGTATCACAGGGATAGGGAAACGGAGGTACTGTTGCTTATTTGTTCTTGGAATACGGCGATGATACCGTTAAAACCGTGTCTGTTGTTCAAACATATCTTAAAGCTTAGAAAGAAAAAAAAGTTGTCGGATGATAACTTGAGTTTGCTTAGAAAAAGGTAGCTTATATGCAATATTTAAGGAGTTGATTCGGAAACTTTATCTAAATCACCCATACTCAACTTGCAGTTCAGACCAGGTCATGTACAACTACGGGATCAGATGTTAGTTTAGTTTGGAAAGTACAATGGCAGGGCACTGTCAAAATAATTCCCAGTATTGCAATCCGAGACAAAGAAGCGTGTGCCCTTTGGCCAAACTGATGTGTCGATTAAGTGGCGTGTCGACGAACTGACGTGGAGACGAACTAACGCTTGGACGAACTAACGTGTCGAAAAACTGGCGTGTCGACGAACTGACGTGGAGACGAACTAACGCGTGGACGAACTGACGTGTGGACGAACTGGCGTGTGGTGAACTGACATGTCGACGAACATTTCAGAATTTTGGTGTGGGCGAACTGACGTTTGTACCAACAGACGTGTGGAGATAGGTGACAGCAAACACGTGAGAAGCCGCGTTCTAGTTTCAGCGAAATGTGTCCCCGATAAAGGAAAATATCTTTACGCAAATTCCACATCCTCTTAGCACAAAGTTATCCATTCTCCCGAGAGATTCGATCCATTCTATTCCTTTCTGAGATTGGGATTTAGAGTCAGTTGTGGTACGACAGCGATTTCAAACTAGAGCCTTTTAGTTAACATTTAAATTACTTCGGAGTTGAGATTTCCCATTCCAGCAGTTTTATTCCAACTTTACATTGAAGGATATCCAAGGCTCTATCCAGCTGAACCTCGTCCTTTTTTTAGGAGGCTGACATTGGCATAGCTGGCATTAGTATCAGCTCCGCCCGCGAACGCGTGGTTGATTTCACCTCACCCTTCATGGAACTAGGAATATCAATCATGATAAAAAAGCCAGCTAAAAAGAAACCCGGCTTCTTCAGTTTCCTATCCCCCCTAGCGGGCGAGGTGTGGGTAGCTGTCTGCCTTGTGTTCTTCATCGTTAGCCTCGTTTTGTTCCTGGTTCACCGCTGGTCACCAATGGGTAAAACCAAGCAGACAACAGCATCTGGGAAAGTGGAACTTTTAAACGAGTTTGATTTCGGAAATTCAATCTGGTTTACCCTCAGTAGCTTGTTGAAAGCTGGGAACGTGGTTTTGCCAAGGTTAGGAGACGACGTATTTGCATGGCTAAAGTTGTTGTGTACTGCATGAAACTTCTTCCCTAACCACTTGCACCTCATGGAGATGGAGAGAAAAACAGTTCATTCCTCGTCTGGATTTGCCAGTTAGACCAGTCTACCAAAAACCATAATTTTGGATACTCTATGTCAAACACTTGTTACATCCAGCTATTTTATAATAAGGGGAGAAAAGGTACGTGTTGTACGGCAGCGTGAGCAGGCAGGGGGGGGGGGTCTATCTCATAGGGTGTATAGAGTGAAAAAAAAGTTGTAGTATATACTTTATTCACCATATATCCTACAGACTCTACAAGTAGTGTCCCTATCACCTATGGTCACTATCAACACTCATAGTTTGCTAGAAATTCATTGCCTTTGACACATGAGCCCCATGTCGTATATAAAAGATTCGCAGTCTTCATGTTACATGACACATTGTTAGCGTCATCCTGAAAGAGCCAAACTTCAGTTATTCACTAAGGTAAAAATTGGTTTCTGCTGAGGGAACCAGGAAGATATCAGGCGAATGTAGCCTACAATTTTTGCATTGTTACACACCCAGCGCGTAACGATGGATAGCCTAGTCCCCTAGTCCAGTAAAGTATTGATGATTTAAGTGAAGTTGAAGTCCTTTATAATGGAGTGGGTTAGGGTAAGAGTACCTATAGGCAGTGCCGTCCTTTACTTTTGGTGCACCCTATATAACCATCCACGGGTTTTTGGCCCCTTTTCATGAGTCAAAAACGTAAAAACGCCAGCACATTAGCACACATGATTCTTGGTTGAATCGAGCCACACTGTGGTCACATTGGGGCATAATTTCGGTAACGTAAATGACGATGATGCAACGTAGTTGGTCACATAAATGAAGAAGCAAATGCAGCTAAATACCGTAGCCTGATTTCTCCACAACTTACACTGGCCGCTTGGCCTCTCGTTTCCCCTGCCCCCCCCCCCCCAACCCCGCCTAAGGGTAAATACGGCACTGCCTATAGGTACCTTGCGTTTGGCATAGGGTATCCCAGCGTTAGACATGGGGTAGGACAATGCCATATTGATGAGAGTGAAGTCTGTGAAGTTTGGGAACCCACCCGTTATAATTTTTTTGTAGTGGGGTAGTCAGGGCGCACAGGTATCCAGCTTTTGACATAGAGTATAAAGCGTTAGGCATAAGGTATCCCAAAATTAGGGTTTGTGGTAGACTGAGTCAGACCCAAATATTTTCCTTTATTACTTCAGCAGCGAAATCGGCCTCCTAGATCATACGTCGTCGCTGACCTTGGCGAGTCATCTTTCAGTAGTAATTCCTTCAGAATAGCATAATACTAACAACTTACTGAATAAAAAAATCGGCCATAGCCTACGTCAGATGCCTTAGACTCCTACAAAATTCACACTAGGAATCTAAACAAGTATTCTTTCCTTCATAGCATTTAACAAACAAACAAAAAGAATATGTTTTTTGTTTGTCTGTTGAGTTTAACATAACAGGGTAGAGAACGATGATATAATAATGTTAATTTTTAATTGTCAGAGAAAGCTCAAGGCACAAGAATTTAAGAAATGCTGCAATAAAATTAAATAAAAAATGAAGTGCAATTGTTCTTGTGTCTCTTTTTATGTTTTCCTTTCTATCTATCCGAAATGTAGTCTTTGGTTAGACCGATATAACAATGCAAAATTAAAAGACAACTTAGCAAAATTTTACAAGGCAGATGTACTGATACTGTGTCTGGCAAATAATAATCGTCGAGCCAATTGACAAGTTGACGAGTGATTTTATTTTCAGCACCAGGGGCATATTCATTTTCATTCCCTTGACGTGTTGAAGTACATTTTTTAATATAACTGAAACTCTTGATAGCATTTTCAACTCTTCGAGGTTCTATTGGAAGATATGATGGACTTTAGTAGTTTCGTCATTCTTTATATTATTTAAATACAGCTCTTATTAATGTTCTAGGTTAGTATGTTAATCTTACATATTTCTAATGGTAAATAAATGCATCTGCTTATTCCCTTTAAAATTTAGCCCAATAGCTGTGTTTATATCAGTTTTCAAATCAGGCTCTCCAGTTTCCTGGCTGAGTTTAGTTTGTTCGTAATAAATTAATCCAAATAGAATGCACAATCGCCCCAACGTTCTGGCCCAAGGTCTACCCTAAATGTGGATAACAATAAATATGTCAGTAGGCGAAAAATCTAGCCTAACAATATCTGGCTCGAGAAGGGCTCGAGATAAATCCCTTTATCTCTCCTAACGAAAATAGCAATTTAAAAGGCGTATATGTAGGCTATTTTACTTAAAAAACAAAATTCAGTTTGTTAGAAACAGTAGGTGATGCTAAGGTCGTAAAATAAAATGGCGTTAGCAAGAGTAGGAGTTGTTGCCCCAGAAGTAAGAATTTGACTAGGCTATAGTAAAAAAAAGTTGTTCGCGACTTCAAAAGGAAATGAAAATAATAACATGACAATGAAAAAATGGATAAGCTTAAATTAAATTAAAGATTAAATTTAAAAAATGAAACACGACCATATAATCAAACATACTAGGAAAGAACGCTTGAGTTCATGAAATAATAATAATTGAATTAAAAAAGGAACCAACTGAAGATATGAAAAAAAAACTAAAAGAAGAAAAAAAATGTTTGGTATGGAATTCTTGAATAAATACAAATAATAAGAGAAAGAAAACAAAAAAGACTGCCTGAACAAGACTGGGATCGTCACCTCCCTTTTGGCTTAAAGTTTAATCGATTTTTCAAGGATAAAATTCTTCTGTTTAACTTTTTATTGACGCCCGGTAAAACAGTAAATTTCTTTCCTGAGTTCTTCTATGGGGTTTCATGGAAGATTTCTTCCTCTAAATTTTGTTTTTATTGTAGGAGGCCGATTTCGCAGTCGCCGCCCTCACCATTTCGTCAGCTCGCGAGCGGGTCATTGACTTCTCAAAGCCCTTCATGACCTTGGGCATATCGATCATGATCAAGAAACCTGTTAAGAAGAATCCCGGCCCCCTTAGTTTTATGAACCCCCTCTCTAAGGAAGTGTGGATGTGCATGATCTTCGCTTATCTTGGTGTGAGCATCGTTTTGTTCCTCGTTAGTCGATTTAGTTCGTCGGAATGGCAGGACGATGAGTCGAGGATGAGGAATGATTTCAGTGTTAACAACAGTCTCTGGTTTGCCCTAGGGGCATTTATGCAGCAAGGATGTGACATCTCTCCGAGGTAAGTACCTCAAACGACAGTTTTCGCTTGCAAATGATCAAGGTTTTCCCGATGAAAATTTGTAGCCTGCGTAGTTGTATGCAGGGGCGTCACGACTGGGGGGAGGGGGGACGTCCCCCCCCCCCCCAGTTCTGTTGGCCAGTCGGTAAAATATAACCGAGTAAATAACCTTCGTCAAAACAGTTGATTTTTTTTTATGAAAACAGTCGGTTTTTCTGAAAATTGGTCGTTTTTTCGTCAAAATAGTCGTTTTTTTAAATCAGTTTCGGAACTGTAATTTTTTGTTGTTGAAAACAGTAGTTTTTTCTGCAGAAACAGTCGGTAAGAATTACCAGCCAGTCGGTAAATCCCTCGCCCCCCCCCCCAAAAAAAAAAATAAATAAATACATTTTGGCTGGTAACGCCTCTGGTTGTATGATAATTGTACGAAAAGGTTGCATCTAGTGATATGTAATAGTAAAGAATATTATCATATAAAGTGCCTCAGACTGGGCCAATCTTAAGTAGTAGTATCCAGTAGCATCCTGTCTTGCTCTAGGAGCATCCAGTCTTGCTAATAGTAGCATGCAGTAGAATGAAGTAACACTGTAGCCTTTAAGTAGAACCATGTAGTAGCATTAGTTAGTAATCAATGCTACTTTTTCGTACAACTTCATACTACTATTTTGAGATAAATTTTTCATCGGGTTCCCACCGGATTTTCTGTTTTTCGGCCGGATGTTCCATCCCGTATTGTTTGACATTTTTTAACTTTTTCCGCTGATAGATAATCAAGATTTCCCCACGTGGATTTTTTCGGGCAGAATTTCTGTCCAGTGGTGGCCAGTGACATTTAACAATTTCCTGTGACAAATGATAAACGTTAGTCCCCGGATTTCCGCAGACTTCTCCGGACGGAAATTCCGAATGTTGGCAGTTTTTAACAACTAACATTTTGCGGCAGAATTTTGGTGTATTTTTGCGGATGGAAATTCCGTCCGGTAAAGGTGACAGTTTTGATATTACTAGACATCGAAAATTGAGGTTAGCCACTTGCTTTAAATCTCTGTCTTTCCAACCCTGGGCCGTAAGCTGTTGTTAGTACCATTCCCATTCCACAATCTTTTCTTCTTCGACAAACAGTACTTTTATCCAGTAGGGTACTTTACTAAATGTTTGGCTGCATTATCAAGTTTGTCAATGTGCCATGTGGATTGATTGCCATATTGTAGTTTGTGTCACCCGTTTATTTACTTCTTATACTTTCTTGTATAGGGTATTGGGTGGGAAAATAAACAATAATAATCTGTTCCGCTCTTTCAAACTTTTCACAAGTCAGCTGGAGAAACACGACTTGTTTCATTCACAGTAGAATAATAGAGAAGGAGAATACACCGTACGACTGAACACGGTAAAATTAACACGAAGTATAGAAAGGAAAATCAACCATACACAAACCAATCAAACCGCGAGGTTGACACAGCCTTTCGAAAGCAACTACAGACAATTGGATTCATCGGTCAGAAACACTATTTATGGCTGGGAATAGAAATTGGTTTATTATACGTGGCTCGAATATTCGAGAGAGTGACACTGGAACTTTAAGTCACAAATATCTTCCGAGAAAATGAAAATTTTACTACTTTTTGGTAGTAATTCTTGATGAAGTAGGGGAGAAACGACTTGAGAAAGTGCTAGGGATGACTGAACTGGGGTTTGGCGAAGAAAAGATTTTCCTCGCATTTCGCTGCTGATAAGAAAGTTCATCTTCCTGGAAATTGATTTTAGAGCATTAGAAAACGAACTATGTACCCGTGGTACTTTTAATGCATGTCATAAGGTTTCTGGGGTCCCCCTTGCAATTCCACCAACGTTCGCCGTGCTTAGTATGGACCTGAAAATGTAACGTTTAAGACGTTTGTCTTTCAGACTGAGTTCGTAAGAACCATATCACTCGTTCAAAATGTATGTATGTAAGAAGATTTTTGGGATCTCCCCCCATTTTTTCGCACATTGCCTAGGTCTGGTCCGGATCTATAGGTTTTACGCCTAAGGCGTATTCACGCCGTTGCCCGATGACTCCTTTTGAGGAGTCCCCGCGTTTTTGTTTGTCCCAGGGACTCACTCCCGTATTCTCGAGTCCCCACGAACGGGGAATTCTCCCATCAAAATCACCATCATCAAAAAGGACTCCCTTTCAGATTTGGAGGGGAACCAACTTTAGCTGGTGTTGGAGCAATGTAAAATTAATTAAAAATAATCAGAATAACAAAACCAGAAATAAAGTGGATCCAGACTAATTTTGTCAACTGCACATGTTTCTTTCGAACATAATCCATTTTGGAAGCATTCGCCGTATTCTCGTTGTTTTCTTTCGGCGGAGTCCGCGTGAAACGACTCACTCTGTTCTCGCCGTTCCCCTTGATTCCACGAGTAGGCTACTCCTCGGGAAACGGCGAGAATACGCCTCTAGGGCTTATCGTTTTCCTTTCTGCCAAGTCCTGACCCGATAACTCCATTCTAATCGAGTACAAGATTTCCGCTACCCCCCTCCGATAGTTTTAGTACATACCTGGAATGGAACATCTCTGACATGCGCACCTGCCAACTATTACGTTTCCTTGAGATCGGACTACTCGCTCGACAGATATGCATGCCACAAGATTCTGACTGTTCCCCTCCCTCCAGTATCCCGTGGACGTTCGGATCCGAGTACCGTCCCTGATCCCCCTGAAAAATTTCATCATGTTCTGGCTTCTCTGGACGACCTTGATGAAGCTCTTGAGTTCTTCATTTCCCTCATCTTTTTCTTATCCCTCCCATTTACCCTGAACAGTTTCCTTTAATTTGTGTTTGCCCTTGCATCTTTGTGACACATCTTTCACTTCCATTTATTCTGCTGATTGCCATAATTCGTTATATCCTGACATTTCGGCACACTAATGGGTGGCACGTAATCAATCATTGGAAGTGCTGAACTGAAAGAGGAAAATGATCCTCAGGCTTGATTTGAACTCGCTACTAAAGTCGCTACCAACTTAACCAGCAAAGAGCGTCAACTTAACCAACGAAGGGCTTCACTTTTGTAAATCCAGTGGAATTTACCATGATTGTGATACTTTTCGTCTCTTTATCCTCCATTCGTCACTGTATTCCTGAGTTGGTTTGGGGTGCTACTAACTGAGCCAGCAAAGGTTGTCCCCAGGGGCGTTGCAAGGGGGGGGGGGAGCACCTTCCCCAGTTTTTAAGATTCGGTAAAACTGTTCAGTATTTTTTCGTTATCAGGACTATTCGGTATATTTACGAGGATTCGGTAGTTATACCACACCCTTAGCCTTAGACCTTAGATCCTCCTATGTCTCCAGAGGCGTGCAGGACGTCCAGAAGATTCTCCAGTCGTCTCTGAAACTTGCGTCCAGCCCCGTTCCATTGTCGTTACGCACGCCCATGCCGTGCCAACCGAATGACTATGGGCAATAGGACTCATCGTTACCAAAGATGGCGTTTAGGTCGTCGGAGGTCATGCATCTGCCGTCGTTGTTAGTGGATCAGATCCGAGGCTCTTCTTTAATGTTTCTGTTGCAGGAGAATTTTTCTCAAGAATAGAAAACCCAACTAAGAGAAGAGCCCGAATTCGCTGTCGCTACAAATATACTCGGTATAACCAAGAACAAATAACGAGACAACGAGATTCCGAATCTCCATAATCTTTTGTCTCGAATAGGCTATCGGTCGAAGATTATTCGGTATGATGATTGGATTCGATATAATTTTCAGGATTCGGTAGTTACCACGGATCCCGACTTTTGTTCCAGTTTCAAGTCTTACTTACAAGTATTACTTAGTAGTTTTCGATACCAAAACAATTCGGTATAATAACTGGGATTCGGTAGTTATCCAGAATCTCGAATATGCTATCGATCTAAACTTATTCGGTAAATAACTGGGATTCGGCAATTTATTTGGTATAATTGCCAGGATTCGGTAGTTATCACGAACCTGAAAACTCGAACTGGTCGAGTGAAGCACTGGTCGTAGAGAGAAGGACAGATCTATGATTTCATCGGTAGTCCTTAATTATATTTTGGATCCCAAAAAGACGCTGTAATCATAAATGCTTCGAAAATTCCGCCTGCTTTGATTTTCATAATATTCTCTATTTTGTGGACATTGCCTCATTAACTGGGGTTCTAAGCCAGTTTTAGTATTGGGATTTGAGAAACTTAAAGCTAGAATCTGCATGGAAATGTTTAAATTTGGCAGGAAAAAGCCAACTTAAAAAATTTCGCCTGCGGTGGTTACTTTATGTGATCATGGGTATTGATTGGCATACATAAGCTGCTGCTGCCGGGACGTAGCTCCATCAGGTTTCTGGAAATTCTTAGGATCTCGATGGTAAAAGATAGAGTTTGTAAGAGAAGCAGTTAAATTTTACCCTAGAGGGAAAAAAGATAGGATTTAGAACATTTTCGCCTGCGCCGCTGAATTTTATTTTGCCTTGGGCTAAATAACTGCTATCGTGCCCTGCAGTATATTGTACAAGTGTGCTACGCCACAACGACGCCCAGTAGCTCGCAGATCGTCTTTCATGCTACCCTTTGGTATTACTCTGTGTACGTAACCCTTTCTGTTCAATAATATAAAGCTCAAATTCTCAGTTTCTAGAATTCGGTAAAAAAAAATTGACAGATTCCGTAAAATGTTCGGCTTTTCAAGCCCCCCCCCCCCCCACCCCCCACACACAACGAAAATGCACTGGTGACGCCCCTGATTGTCCCTTGTATAATGTCAGAGGGATTTACCATGTGATAGCTCTCGTCGTTTTATCCTCCTTTCCTCATTAGTTTCCCTACATCCTTATCAAGACAATGTTCATTCAAGCGAGATCGCTAAAAGGGCACCTCGAAGCTTACTCCTTTCCCCTTTTCTCTTAAGGATGTTGTGAATAAGAAATTCATCTTGCCAACTTCTTATATACGCTCTGCTGCACTTTCTTAAGCAACAAGAAAAGCTTCCTACGAGATCTCACCGAAGGATCAAGACCGCATAGGCGAAATGGCTGTTGCGGAAAATACCACCAGGCACTAGCCACCAACTTTTGTTTAACCCATATCGAAGACAGTCTCAAATTTACTTGTCTGCTTAAAACCTACTTTGGGGTTTTGCCTATCCTCGATTGTAAGATTTCTTAACACAGCCAATCCGCACACAACAAAAAAAGTGACACATACTCGAATAGCAGCGACTTGCCCCTCCCACTTATGCTACGCCTCTCATGGTCGCTTCACTTACTCGGTGAAGCGGAATGTGTCTCTTCGGGGACTCTATTCTGTCGCTAAGTGAGCAGTGAGCCCACCCTCGGGTGGCGCTCGCGATCCGTGCTGAGGACAGTGCCGGACGGGGAGTTTGACTGGGGCGAGAGAGAACGTCCATTCTGAAACTCAATCAGTCGTGCCCCAGCGCTAGGTTCCGATAACTTGGTATTCCGAACACAGCAACAAAAAGATAAAAGTTTTTCAGTGCCTGGAAAGCATATAGTCTTGGCGGTACTCCCTATTATTATTTTGTGGTCTTGCTCATACCCTCAATTTCGTGTTACCTCAAACTGTGCCTTCAACGAAAGTTCCATTCGATCAAAAGGTGCGTTATTTTGGATGTAGTTTCACTGTAGCTTGACGTACTTTTGTTTCAGCTATGAAGATACAGTATGTGTAATGGACAAATAAAACGGTAAACATACTGTACTTTCATTACTGAAACAAAAGTACGTCTAACTACGGTGAAACTACACCGAAACTCCATAAAAAAAAACGCACGTAAACAGTGCTATTACATTCGTTTCCTTCATGTTTATATTAAGTCACTGTGATGAAACGGCTCTTTATTTCTGAAATTCTTTCCAAGAACATTGCACATCGTCGGCCAATAAATAGCGAAAATTTGGTTATCAGCTAGAAAACATTTTATCCTTACGAATACTTTAAATTGTCTCCTTTCCTTTTTGTTCTCTTTCTCGAAAGGTGTTGGCATGTTGATGATGAAATTTTGTTTTGTTTTCGCTGAAACTCAAATAAAAGGGCGTTTTGGAACGAAGCAAAGCTGAAAATTGGATTATTGCAATGAAATGTGCGTCTGGAAAGCGGCTTTGAATGTTAGGAAGAGGATATTGCCTAAATAGCTTAAAACAACGCAGATTGAACAAAACGTCCCAGCGGCCAAATGTCCCCGGCTAAACGTCCCTATGGCGAAACGTGAGATTTCCGCGTTGGTCTGCAAAGATAAGACGAAGAAAGAGAGGAGATAGGGGATAGGGGACAAATTTCTCAAGCTGTCTCCCGTTTCGCCTAAAACAGTTCCACCAGTCTAATTGTATAACTTACGATTCTAGGTCCATTAAAGCAGAGCAAATAACACCAGGAAGAAGCGCCAAGACTTGAAAAAAGGGACACACACTCGAATAGCAGCGACTTTAGCACCACTAGCGATAGAGAACGTCCCTAATAAAACTCAATCAGTGCTCCATTAGCTTCATATTATGAAAACGGCAGAAAAAAGGTACACCCTAAGCTCCCTTGTTTCTCTGGTGTGCAGACCGCATCTTAGTTTTACCAGAAATTCTTGAACCTGCAAGTTTGTCTCGCTTTAAATGCCGCAGGCGTAATGGGCGGCGCTACGACTATGGCCGTTTGGAAAGTATCGAAAGCATGGGTCTTGGCGCTGTAGTACAGGCAAATGGAGGTTTGACCCAGAACACATTGCAACAGAAATGACTTTTACGCCATCTTGTAGAGAAAAAACAAACTGAACAACATTTATAAAGTTCTATATCTTGTCTCGACGCATAATAAGTGTTTTTGGCTTTTAATGCCATTTTCTTATGTTTTTCGAAAAAAAATTAAAATTTTCTTGGTTGTCAGTTATTTTTGAACTAAAGTTCGATTGTAAAGCAGAATGACAAATTGAAACCGAGAATGAAGTTTGGCGTAATAAACATTAGAAAAAAGTTATTATTCATAATTGTTTTTTGAGCCCAAGCTGACTTTGAAACAAATATTCAAATAATGCATAACGCGTGAGAGATCTAGTTTAATCGAAGGTCGAAGGGGTTGATGATATAATGTTCAAACGAGGAAATATGCTATAAAAGCGAGGATGTTGTTCAATGAGAATTTACTGGTAAAGTACAGGTCAAGTTCATAGATGGGTCCTTTAGTCCTATCTTTAGAGGCAGAGGAGGGGTTTCGAATTTACGGTAAAAACATGTATGTTTTATAAGCTACTAAGATACTCATTGGGGTTAAGGAGGTCCGCTGAATCCGAATCTGACCTTAGTTTTCTTGCTGGACAAATGGTTCATCACAAATTCGGCTGATCCCATAATAGCAAGAACCTTCTTTACCATCAATTCAGTTCAGTTTCATTTTAATTTAAAAAGACATATTGGAAAAGCCGATTCGTTGTCCTTGCGTCATAACAAAAAATCTACATATATACAATTTTGCTGCATTTATGCGGACGGCCTTTCACACGTATTGCAATATAACTAACAAAGTACTGAAAAAAGGATAAAATAAAATTAAGTGTGGCCTGGACACATTCGGGTGTTTTGGGGGCTTGTGATGGAGCATGGACCGAGATTCTTAAAATGGGAAGTATCTTTTACAATTTTTAGTGTTGTTGATCGTCAATTTATTTATGTACTTTTTGTTGCCATGGCCCTGAGTCCTTGTAATGTATTCAATCATAGGTAATTCATTCTCTTTGCCTATTTGAGAACAGCCACACAGAAATCCACTATACCAAACTTTCAGTAAGATAATCGTTTCTTGTTGGTGGGGAGGGGGCTGGCAAACATTTGGCAAACCAAAAGAAAAATGAATGTGAATAAGCCCTATAGGAGAAGGTCGTAAACAAGGCACTGATCTTTGCAACTGGGGGGAAGGGGGTCAAGCCGACCGGATAGAAGGTCCGAATCGGATGCACCGGAAATTGTACTCCCAGGAGAATGGTCTCAGAAGAAAGTCGTAAAAAACGGAACTGCCTTAAAACTGGGCGAAGGTTAGACCTGACAAATTAGAAGTCTTGCGCCCAAAATGGAAAGAGAAACGGTGGCATACATTAGGATGGTAGACAGTTAATAGTCCGCCTGTGGTTGCTTCCAAATACATTTGACTTTTGTTGACATTCTAGTTTTCTGACAAAATCAGTTCCGAGCGTGCCATCATCTAGACGCGGTATTAAGAAGTACGTGAATTGGCAAACTTAAAATAGAGTATAATCTGGAAACATACAAAAGATGATTTTCTCGCAAAAAAACAATTCCGAGCGTGCAGACTTCTAGAGCTCTGTATCAAATCAAATCAAATCAAGTTTATTAATGCAGACTTCTAGAGCTCTGTATCAAATCAAATCAAATCAAATCAAGTTTATTAATTGGCCACGATTATCCAAAAACGAATAGCATCTCATGGCGTCCTTAAAGCACACCCGCACTATTTACTCTTTCTGTTCCAGTATTCAAAACTATCTGAATACTGTAAAACTAGGCTCTGCTTTTAACAAATCATTCACAGCTTCGGCTGTTTCAGAGCCATTGACTTCTAGCAGAAAGTTGGCGAAATTCAGAAAGTATATTTTACACATCAATAGCATGATACTTGAACACTCGTAGGGAGAAGAATGCGCATGGAAACTAGTGAATCATGGCAAGTGCGAAGATTAGTGAAGTGTCGTTAGCGGGTTCGGAATGGGTCTCGGGTTAAAGAATAAATGAATGCAGTTATGGAAGTAGGTTGCATTAGTTACTATATGTATGACGGATCCTTTAAGAAGCACGTGAAAAAACAGTATGTTCTTGGATAGAATGTTTATTCCGACAGCTAGGGGTGAGGATATGGACTTAGGAAAGTGAGGAAATTCCCGTGTATTGGGAAACAGAGAGTAAAGTTGACAACTGTGGCAAACCTTATAGTTGGTGGCTTAAGATCCGACGATCTTTTAATTTGGATCAAAGCCAAAATGTGATGTTATTTCCGGATGACGTTTTTTTTTAGATTGAACGGGATTAACTTTCAGGATTGACTCCAGACTACAGTCCATCCCATTAGAACAGTTTTAGAAAAACATATATGTGTGTTTACATTGGACAACTATGCCAAACAAAAATATATTCTCTCAGCAAACCTCCTTCAAGTCGTGACTCAAGACACACTAAATTAAATTTTTCTCAATTCTCTGTCTCAAACTCAAATGACCAAAATTAGCCAATACCAGGAATTTGAATATTCACTCGCTGATCAATTGAATGGACCAATGTGTAGCCGGGTCCATGGTTAGAGCACACCCTGGTTACGGAATTACGTGATAACAACCCTTGCAAGTGCAATATGGGCTTTCAGCTCTTGTTGTTCGCCGTACAGATTTGCAAGTTCTTTAGTTCTCGCCAACACTTGCAATAGAGGGAACAACAGTATTTCTGCAGATTTCCCGAATTTGTCATTGTCACGTAATTTAGTGCTTCCCCCACGGGGAAAAATAGAAAGGGAGGTGGAAAAGTCCCTTAGAGAAATGTAAAAAGGGCATCTAATTTTTAGAACTAGTGCAAGGACCAACGACATGATAAAAGGGGACTGGAATACACACTCTTAGGGTGAGAACGAAGTGAGACTTGTCAGGCCCACAGATGGTCGTAAAAATGGCACGTGTCACAGGAGAAGAAGATCGGTTTCAAAATCGCAGCTCATTTCCTAAATTCAGGGCAAGGACCAAGGAAAATAGGTCCAAGTCAGAACTAAACTCGAAAACAGACAAAAAGGGAGTGGAAACGCCCAGAGCCAGTCTTGAAAAGTCCTCCAGTTTCTAGAACTGAAGGCAAGGACCAAGATGTAAAAAAAGCAGGAGTCGGAACTAAACTGCAAGACGAAAACCTTGGCTAAAACGAAGTGGAGATAGAGCCGGTCGGGGATGATCGTAAAAAGGGCACCTGACTGCGGGAAGATTAGAAGAGGTGGAAGAATGAAGGTTGCAAAAATATACTTCAATTTGAGGACTAGGGCAAGGTCACAAGAAAGGAGTCGAACGAAAATGAAAGCCTTTGTCTACTACTTGAAGATAATCGAAGGGATGTGAAGGAGGAAGAAAGAAGGTCAGATTGACGAGGACATCATTTCGCGAAACTTATGGGGGGGGGGGGGCAGCGGCACGTTTCCATGTCATTAGCTCCGCTGTAATAGAAGTTTGAAGAGAGTCTTAATTTCTAGTTTTTCCAGCTGCTTGCATAATTTTGTCAAATCACTTGTTTCTTGCTGATGTTATAATTTGTCCTCGGTAGCTTTGATCTCCCTGAAATTCAGGGGGGTAGACACAGCCTGTTGATTCGGATCACGCGTTATATGAACACTATCGGCTTCAACTCCCCTACAGTCCCCAGATTCGGCAAGGTCTGTAAATTTACACGTAGGACTATCTACCTCCTCCAAGTTCAAATCGTCGCCGGATTCAGTCCGTACCTTTAAGTAGAACACCTGGGGTATCTAGTCTTGTCAGATCTCAGGTTTTACACAGACGGTATTACTCGCTCGAGATTATGCATGCCACAAGATTCTGTGAGAAATCTCCGGTAATCCCCATAAACTCTCCCAACGAAGTTGAATCTGATTCGGACTCATGAATATTACATCTTGAGCGTTCGCTCCTATCACCGAGTGCCCCTTCATCTCCCTCACAGAGGTCGTATCCTATCCTAAAGGAGGCCCTATCTGGAGGCCCATGACCTTTTTCCCGTCCAAGTTTCACTACTACCCCTCTATTCGTTTGGTCCCAACGCGTATAGCAAAAAGAGGACCCCCCAGGCCCCCTTCCCCAACTCTCCCACCCTGTCCATTTCCAAGACATAAATGTCACGCATTTACCTTTTCCACACACCAAGTTTCAGTCGAACCCGAACATTTCCGGTGAATTTCCAGCATCCCTTTCTCCAGCCGGATTTCAGAATAAACTAGACCTACGTTGCCCGGGCAACGTGAAGTGTTGCGGCAACCTTTGTCCGGCTTCGCCGGCTAAAGTGTTGCGAGAGCAACACTTTGGTTTTGTTTCTTCGCTGTCGGTTAAATGCTGAAATTGTCAACTTATCGAAGCTTTTAAAACGGCATGTTCTAAAAAGAATAATCACATAATCAAAAGCTGTTCTTTAGCGCTGTAAAACCAACAACAAAACAATATCGGAAGAAGGCTATCCGTAACGTTTCAGGATTAAAATACCATAGATGACACTATTAATTATTACAAAACTACCTTATTGTTTTACATTACCGTATCGTTTGTACCCGTTGCGTAAACAGTTAATCCTAGGTTATTGCGATAGACCATCGATACAAACTTTCTTACTGTCATATTTACAGAAATCGAATACAATGTGCACCAATTTTCAAAAATTTCTAACCCCTCGTGAACCGATCTTACTTACAAGTCCGTCTCCCGTGATTGACATCAAATTCACCGGGAACAAATAATGGATACACCAGCTATCAAAAGTTGCAAACCCCTCATCGCTGAAGATGATTATAGCATAAAAGCCGATTATTACTTACAAGTCCCATGCATGTCTTACAATTGGGAACAAAATTGTTCTTACCACCCTGAGACAAATAACAGGTATACCAACTAGCAAAAGCTGCAAACTCCTCGTTGCCGAAGATGATTATGAGCTAACAGTCGACTGTTGCTTACAGTCGACTGTTGCTTACAAGTCCCTTACATGTCTCACAACTGGTATCGCCTATTTTTGGTTTCAGTGTGTACCTTACTCCTGAAGTTGTCAACCCCTTCAAACTTTCAAAGTGGTTTATCTCATGAAGGATTTTTGTTCAAAAAAATGGATGGCATATATTTTGATCAGCTCTTCAAGGGCTATCGATTGCCCTAACCACAACAAAAGTATATCGGAAAAAGGGACTAAATTGACTTTGCAGTCAGTTGAACTTTATCCTTTTCAATCGTAGACATCGTGACGGATGAAAACTTGGAATAATATCCTATATAATCTAGTTGGTATTATAAAGCTATCCGTAACTTTTTAGGATTAAAATACCATAAATGACACTATTAATTATTACGAAACTACCTTGTTTTAAATTACAGTATCGTTTGTACCCGTTGCGTTAACAGTAAATCCTAGGTTACAGCGATAGACCAATGATACAAACTTTCTTACCGTCAGATTTATATAAATCGAATACAATGTGCAACAATTTGCACAAATTTCTAGCCCCTCGTGCACCAATTCTACTGACAAGTCCCTTTCCCGTGATAGACATCAAGTTCACCGGATAAAAATAATGGGTACACCGACTAGCAAAAGTTGCAAACCCCTAATCGCTGAAGATTTGTGTAGCATAACAGCCGATTATTACTTACAAGTCCCTTGCATGTTTTACATTTGGGAACCAAATTGTTCATCAAATGACAGGTACGCCAACTAGCGAGAGCTGCAAACCCTTTCATTGCCAAAGATGATTATGAGCTAACAGTCGCCTGTCGCGTACAAGTCCCCTAAATGTCTCACAACTGGTATCGCCTATTTTTTGTTTCAGTGTGTACATTACTACTGAAGTTGTCAACCCCTTGAAACTTTCAAACTGGTGTATCTCATAAAGGAATTTTTTTTTACCAAAAAATGGATGTCATATACTTTGATCAGCTCATCAGCGGCTATCGATTGCCGTCGAAGTTGAACTTTATCCTTTTCAATCGTAGATATCGTGACGGATGAAAACTTGGAACAATATCTTATATAATCTAGTTGATATTATAAAGCTATCCGCATTCAGGATTAAAATACCATAGATGACACTATTAATTATTACAAAATTTCCTTATTGTTTTACATTACCGTATCGTTTGTACCCGTTGCGTAAACAGTTAATCCTAGGTTATAGCGATAGACCATCGATAAAAACTTTCTTACTGTCATATTTACAGAAATCGAATACAATGTGCACCAATTTTCAAATATTTCTAGCCCCTCGTGAACCGATTCTTACTTACAAGTCCCACTCCCGTGATTGATCAAAAGGTATTCTTCAGCGTTGTAAAAACAACAACAAAATAATATAGGAAGAAGGGACTAAATTAACTTTGCAGTCAGTTGTACTTTATCCTTTTCAATGACACTTTTCAATTTTCATGATGACACTATTAATTATTGTGAAACTACCTCATTGCTTTACATTTTCGTTTGTATCCGTTTTGTAAACAGTTAATCCTCGGTTACATTGATAGACCATCGACACAAACTTTCTTACCGTCAGATTTATAGAAATCGAATACAATGTGCACCCATTTGCAAAAATTCCTAGCCCCTCGTGAACCGATTCCTACTTACAAGTCCCTCTCCCGTGATATACATTAAGTTAACCGGAAACAAATAATGGGTACACCAGCTAGCAAAAGCTGCAAACCCATCATCGCAGAAGATGATTGTAGCATAACAGCCGATTATTACTTACAAGTCCCTTGCATATCTTACCATTGGGAACCAAATTGTTCTTACCATCGAATACACCGGAAACAAATAACAGGTATACCAACTAGCAAAAGCAGCAAACCCCTCATTACCGAAGATGATTATGGGCTAACAGTCGACTGTTGCTTAAAAGTCCCCTGTATGTATCATAACTGGTATCGCCTATTTTTGGTTTCAATGTACCTTACTATGAAGTTGTCAACCCCTTTGAAATTTTCAAACTGGTGTATCTCATGAAGGAATTTTTGTACCAAAAAATGGATGACATATACTTTGATCAGCTCATCAATGGCTATCGATTGCCGTCGAAAAAAAATTCTACCTGTCTTAGTTCAAAAGTTGACTTTTTTGCCGTAGGCCAACTTTCTAACGTCACGACTTAGAAAGGAGCAAAGGATAAGATCTAGTTTCTTTAGCAATGAGAGAACTTTTAAAGTTTAAGAGGCACATCTGATACCGTTACTCTACCACAAACCAAAGTGCAAAAAAAAAAAATTATGAACTCAGCTGAAATCGTCGCAGACATGGACAGAAACAATAGATGGCAGCACTTTCGGACCCGTGGGAAAAAGCCACTTTTTTGTCTCTGTAGATTTTTCTATTTATCACTCAAAGAAGATATGTTGGCTGTGGGGCCGGGTAACTGCCGCATATATTTAACACTTCTAGATTTTAGTCCATCTTCAATTTGAAACTGGTGCCTGCCTGCTTGCGTGCTAGAACGGAGCTTTCCACTCGAAAGCAGAAACATCTTTTGATGAAACGAAAGGTTCGCTACACAACTTCAGATAGTCCTCTCTGACATAGGCTATACAACTCCACTTCACTTCGCAAACCGTAGGCTCTGGCTCGAGGACAAGCAAAAACCATCCTTATTGGCCCCAGGCAAGAGTTCTACGGAGCTTTCCAAAATGTAATGTCATATTCATCAATCCGGCCTAAGGTCCACACTTTCCGTAAAAACCGCACAGGTTAGACCCTTCTCAGTTACCAGGAATAAAATGAAATCGGAGTCATAGGAAAAAAAAAAAAAAAAAAAAAAAAAAAACGAGGACAAAACCAAAGTGTTGCTCTCGGAACACAAATATCTACGGCCTATGGCCTTTGTAGCGTCAAGTGTCATCTCAGTCCCTCCGTCAATACCGTAACCATGTTACAAAGTTCCTGGACCCCATTCAACTCTTCCCTGTCTTGGTCGGATGTATTTGGACACTTAACTGTAATATCTCCGGTACCTACTCTTGCCACCCATCAAGTTGGACTCGAACCGGATATCCCGTCCGTAACTATTCCAGATTCCCCCTCCCTCCATTCCCACACCGGTGATCGGATCCGAGAACAGAGGGTATCATTGAGCATTGTGTTGGGCCTTGGACATGCATGACACGTTTCATCGTCCTATCTTAAGAGAAACTGCCCGAATTATAGCTAAACTGAGACAGCCCGACCGAAAGGCAGACATTGTGATCGCTATATAACAATTGAGCCGAATGTTGGATGTGCCGTATAAATGTAGAAATTATTCCCTGTATCTTGTGAACAAGCGATGCTTATATAACGGACCAAGTAGAGGCTACTTCATGGAAGTGGTCACTTACAGGGAAAGTTCTGAAGTGCATGATTTACCGTAGATGATCGGAAACTATGGGATCGCTTGTATTTTCAATCCAACCGAAAGGGTTTTTAGAGAGCAATCTAATTGTTTGTTTGTCGCAACGATTAACCTCGCGATCCGGAAACGAACAAGGGTACAGAAAGTTCAGGCGTAAGACATTTCTGGAAGCAGTCGTATATTGAAGGCCTACTTTCACCGTTCCCCTGGGACTTCTTGGGGAGTCGTGATGAACCACGAAAATAGGAGTCACTTCCCGGAGTTTCCCCGTATGGAAAACAACGAGAACACCGGGAATGCCCCCACATGAATATTTTTATAAAACAAAAATAATTTGGGTGAGGCAATCGGTCTGTAGGGTCATTGTCTAGTTAAGTTCACTTTTCTTTATTCTGATTTTTTTTCTTTTTTTACATTTTGTTTTTACAAAGGAATCATGGTCATTATAAAATAGATGTTTTCTTTTCAAAATCAGTTTTGTCCAACAACTAAACTCAATATTAACCAAGCAAATTCAGAACCAAGTCAAGATTAACATTCTCATCGAATCTGACAGGAGTACCTTTTTGATGACGATAATCGTCTTTCCCGTCCATTGGTACTCGCGAGAATATAGGGAGCGAGTCCATGGGACAAATAACAAGAGCTGGAAGCTCATATGGCACCTGCAAGACTTGGTAAATAAGAATGACGATGGACCCTTTGAAATCACGAGATTGTATCGTTTGGTAAATTTTTGTTTCTGTAATCATCAGAACCAAGTCAAGATTAACATCCTCATCGAATCTGACAGGAGTACCTTTTTGTAATAAAAACCCTTGAGTCAAAAATGATCATGGGCTCAAGTGATCATGAAAATGTAGGTTTTGCGGTTAAGATGAGTACTTTAAGGGATGGTTGGATCTGGGAAGTGACAATTTTAAGCCAATATTGTCAAATCTTTAATGTTCAAGCCAAGTCTCATCGTCCTAGCACTACCTTAAACTGCGATCACCGGAGTTCAAAACCCCCCTCCAACTCTCCCAGAGTGACCGAATCCGGTCCGGTTCTATCACTGATGTATCTAGGACTTACGCTTGTTCTTCCCACCAAGTCTTATCCCAATCGTTATATTCCAAGCGTGTCACGAAATTTCCGCTCCCCCCTCCGACTCCCCCGCATTGATAGTATCCTGTCCGCACTTGAAATGAGATATCTGAGACACGAGCTCTTTGCAAATATCAAGTTTCATTAAGATCCGATTCCCGGTTCAAAATTTATAAATACGTCAATATTCCGGATTCCCCCTCCTCCACTCTCCCCACGGTAGTCGGATCGGGGAAATGACTATTTCGAAGCTAGTTTGGTCGGGTCCCTAATATGCCTGCCAAGTTTCATCGTCCTAGCACTTGTGTAAGCATCTTAAGTCGGGATCAGCGGAATTCCGAAACCCTCCCTCCAACTCCCGCTACAGTACTCGGATCCAGTCCGGTCTTGTCAACTATGTATCTGGGGCTTGTGCTTGTTCTTCCCACCAAGTTTCATCCCGATCCATCCACTCTGAATATGACGCACGATTTCCGGTCCCCCACCCCTCCAACTCCCCTCAAAGTCACCGGATTCATTCTGGACTTTAAGTGTGACATCTGAGATAGAAGGTCCATCCAAATATCAAGTGTCATTAATATCCGATTCCCCGTTCAAAAGTTAAAAATACGTCAATATTCCGGATTCCCCCTCCCTCCACTCCCCCCATGGTGGTTGAATCGGAGAAGTGACTATTTTCAAGTTAGTTTGGTAGGGTCCGTAATATGCCTGCCAAGTTTCATCGTCCTAGCACATCTGGAAGTACACTAACTCGAGATGAGTGACCTGACAGACAGACCGAAAAAGGATCTGTATATGGCACTTGAGCGGAGCTGGAAGTGCCAAAAAATGTGGGGACTCCGCTATCGTAGTCCGCGAGAATAAGCCTTGATATGTCGCACTGTGTTTTAGGCTCAGACTTTTGTGTGCTGATCAGTCGTATTACAGAGGAATAATCACCTATGTCAAGCGGCCTGCCAGGCTGCAGGCATGCGTCCACTATTTCGGAGAGACGAACTGCGTCGGTCGCTCGTGGACCGGAACTCCTCCCTTGATTTTCGGCACCATCTTAAGTGCTACACGGACAAATTAGGATTATCTTAAAGGACCCGCCGTGTCTATAATGCCAGTGCATCCTACTTCCATAACTGTGTTCACTTGTTTATGTCCAATATTCGAAACTGTCTGAATACTGTAAAGCTAGGCTCTGCTTTTAACAAACTATTCACGGCCTTGCCTGTTTTAAGTCTTTTCCTGGGCCCATTGAATGCTAGCAAAATCTCGGGAAAATTCAGAAAACCAGTTTTATGCATCAATAGCATGAGACGTGAACACTCGTTGGGAGCGTAAGACGCCATGGAAACTAGTCAATCGTGGCAAGTGCAAAGATGGCTCCAGAATGTAACACAAGAAATGTGGGTCCCCGGGTTTAAGAACTAACTAGTGCTGTTAACGGAAGTAGGTTGCATTGGTGATACCTCACTAATCTGTGCACTTGCCATGATTCACTAGTTTCGATGTCCAGGATGCTCGCGATGAGTGTTCGCATATCATGCTATTGATGCGTAAAGCCGTTTATCTCAATTTTTGCCGAGCTTTTGCTAGAAGTCAATGGACCTGGGAAAAGGCTTCAGACAGACAAAGCCGTGGATGATTTGTTAAGAACAGTATTAAAGTAGTTTTAAATATTGGAAGCTAAACAATAAATATTGTGAGGTGTGCTTTAACTTTACTGCAGGAAGACATAGACAATCCGACCAGAAAAACATGATCGACTGCCCCAGGATATCTAAGTAAGCTGTTTATGGACGTTCTAAATTGGACACACAAGAAACAAAGAATCGATTTGCTGTCAAGAAAAAACAATATATATAAGAGGCCTAGCTGTAAACTGCAGCACGTCATCTAAGAAGAAACGGAAACAGACTCACACAAAGATCAAAGAAACGAAAGGAAGAAAGAAATAGGCTACAGTAAAAGAAGAAAAACAAAGGAAAAAAGATCAAAGGAAATTAGTCAGACTCGGATGGAAATTTTTACAACTGTTTTAGAAACACTGTTGAAGTTTGTTGACATAAGAGGGGATATTTTTTGTTCCAAACTTCATGCTTTAGTATATTGGGGAATGCTAGGAAGTTTTTCAGGCTTTAGGGTGTTGGGGAAAGTTGGGAGGTGGTTTTACAAACTGATAGAGAATAGAACGGAAAGATAACTTTTTCAACAACAAAAATTAGTTTGCCATCTGTTAGCTATACCTAGCCAAGGAGACTTTGTTCTTGGACGTGTCGTACCTGTTGTACATAAACCTACGCAACCTACTTACCGCAAACTCTATATGATGTTACGTTCCGAACCAGAGATGGGCGAATCCATGAAAGGAGCCGAATCTGAATCCACCATTTCATGCTAGAATTCGAATCCGGAATCGAATCCGACCTTAACAAGAATCAAATCATGTATATAGGTTATAGTTAAAAAATCAGAGGTGACAGAAAACAGTGATGTCTAAGGTAATCAGATAACGTGATCAATCACTGAGGATTCTTGGTGGCGAAGATAGAAATGTTAGATTGCCTAAGCCCACTGGGTAAAAATTGGGAAAACGGAAACTGTAAGGATTTAGGCTAGAAATTTGAGAGAATTCGTAAGCTAACGCTAACGAGACGTCAATAAGATAAGTTAAGATTTATTCCACTAAAAACACAGAGGCCATGGGAAAAAAATAAACACAAACAAAAACAGAAAACAAAAAACAAATAAATTATAACTACTTTACATACTCCTTTACAGAGAACTTTCTCTGTTGTTCATCGAAACCGCAAGGAATCTTCCCAATTTTTCAATATCACCAAATAATTTACTTCCCATTACTTTTACCAACCAATCCTCCCCCAAATAACTAACACCAAAAATTTCCCCACTAAGATCTGAAATCTCAGGGCATACGCACATCAAGTGAAAAATATGTTCATCCAATTGTCCGATTCACCAGTTCCCATGCCCACTCGGATCCTGACGAGTGAGCATAAGGCTATTGATGAATAAAACCTTTTTTCCGAATTTGGTCAAATTTTTTGCAGAAGTCAATGGGTCTGTGAAAAGGCTTAAAATAGCCAAAGCCGTGGATAATTTTGTTAAAAGCAGAGCTTAGTTTTGCAGTGTTCAGATAATTTTTAATTTTGGAAAAGAAACAGTAAATTGTGCGAGGTGTGCTTGAACCACATCTAATAGACGATAATGTTTGTTCCGATTTTCAATTCATGATTCGTGCAGGACTAGTAAGGCTATCAAAGTAATATATCTGCCAATTTGGTTAAAGAACGATGAAGGATATAACACAAAGTACCTGTTTGTTGACGAAAGTAAAGCATTTTAACTCCAAAGTAATATATCCGTCAAGATTGTCATACTTGAAGTTATTTAGGTAGTCTTTCTTTTTAAACTCAATGGATTAGACGATATGTGACAAGAAATGGAATAGAAGTCTGAGAATCTCCAGCTCGACCGTAGGAAAACATACTCTCGGGATACAACGAGGGCTTTGGTTCTTTTTCTTAGGCGCCATGTCTACTTGATTAAGCTAATGTGGTTTCTCGTGATGATCTTCTATCGCCCGCGAAGTAACATTAATAGTTTACTTGTGATATGTTTGAGAAGGAAGAAAACAACGCAGAAGCCAAGTATGTACTAGCTGTTAGAGTTATATTATTTAATGTTTATTTATTCGCTAAAAGGTCAATCGTTCCGTCCAGAAGTCCAGTACTAAATTTTTGCCTAAAAGTTATATAGAAGGGTGTTCGCACGTAGGGTAAAATAGCAGCCGATTTCCCCACTAAAGATACATGAGGAACCGTTGCGTTCAACAAAACTTGATCGTCTAGAGCATAATTTATACATATTAGTTTCGTTTTTGCTGATACCATGGTATCTGTTACCACTGTAACTGGATCTGCCATTAGTCGTTTTTGCAGTTATCGTGGTATCTGATACACGGTGCTCTGCAAAAACGACTATTGCCGAAATTGCACTTTTCGAAGTCATCCCAAAAGAAAAACAAATATCCAGTTACATCACTAAGTGCTAAACTTCTTTCTCACCAATCTGAAAAAAAAACTTGATGAAAGTGAGATGACTTTTCAGATACCACGACCAGTTACCACGGTCGGACCGTAGTATCTGAATATCTGATACCAAGATAACTGGCCAGATACCACGATAACTACAAAAACACCTTTTGACCGTGGTATCAGATACCACGATAACTGCAAAAACGACTTTAGACCGTGGTATCTGATACCACGGTCAGAAGGTATTTTTGCAGTTGCCTTGGTATTTGGCCAGTTCCCGTGATATTCAGATACCAAGGCACCGACCATGGTAACTGGTCTGAAAAATTCACCTCACCAACACAGGAGCCTGGGTTCTTGTCAAATTGGTGGGAAAGAAGTTTGATACTTGTGATGTGAGTGGAATATATATTTCTTTTGGGACGACCTTTCAAAGCGCAAATTCGTCTTTTTTTTAAAAGCAACCGTAATATTGGATATCACGGTAACTGCAAAACGACAAAATGTGAATCCAGTTACCGTGGTATCAGATAGCATGGTATCTGCAAAAATACAACTATTATTATTGAACTAACAGCAATAATAGCTAGCAAAATTAATCCAGCCAATTTTTCAGACAATAAAATACGGAAAATGAACGAAAAATACCAAATAAACACTGCTAATAACTATTGAACGAATGGATAAAGTACGGCGCAAATGAGTTTACATCTCTTTCAGTTGAATCAACTGGATAGTGTTTGACTTGGTTAAATGGGTTTATAGTACCATTTTTGGGCCTGTCTTTCTTTTGCTCTACATACGCGGGCAACGTTGCGGTCTATGAGTTTTCTAGTTCAGACATGTACGGCCAAAACTTCGTGCTAAATTGCGACTACGTAGCTCAAGGGAAGGGAGCCCGAGATATGTGTACTATCTTCGTACTTTCTCAACTACACTGTAAAAAGTTTCTCCGAATAAGGATGCAGTATTTGCTACTGGAATTAATCTTATCTCTATTGGGATAAATTTAGTCCGAATTAGGGATAACCTTATCTCAATAAAGACAAGATTAATCCCAGTAGCAAATACTGCAAGATTTTTTTTTACAGTTAAGATTCTTTTAGTTACTCCACAGCATCTCTGTTAAACCGAAATTAATTATATATGCATTCAAAGAACATTAAGAACATAACCTAAAACACATTCAAACATAGGAACATGTTTAACAAACTTAACTAAATATATGAGACTTGTGACTTACACCGATCAGGACTTCAGCACAGGGAGTTGCATTAGGAGTTACTCTAAAACTAAAATATAAAAGCAAAGTCCTTATTTATTTAATTCTAATAAAACGGCCAGCTTGGGCCATACTAAACAACTAACAATAAATATTAACAACTAACAATGGGTGTGGGCAAAAATATAAAAACAATAAACTACCCAACATCAAATGATTAGTGATTGAGATACTCTTGAAGTCCTAACAAGGAGTTACTCACCCCTCCTCGATCCAGACAATGTAACTCTTCTCTTTTCGGCCCATTTATCTCTTCAGAACTTAGTGTCCATTTCGTAATTTATTTTACAGATCCGTCTCCGGTCGGATAGTTGGCGCCGTCTGGTGGTTTTTTACCCTTATCCTGATATCTTCGTACACTGCCAACCTCGCTGCGTTTCTTACTGTGGAAAGAATGGTGACTCCCATCAATTCAGCGGACGACCTAGCGCGTCAAACGGAAGTTGAATATGGAACACTCCAGTCTGGATCTACGAGGGACTTTTTCAAGGTGAGTTGTTGTCAAGCTCTTTGAAAATCCCCTAGCTCCGCGACCCCTGTAAGGTCCATTCACAACGGTTTTTAGCTAAAACTCGGCACCAGCTAGTTCTGTAAATCGCTCCGAGGCAGAGGCTTTTCCGGGTATTCTTCCGTTTGCAGTGCTCTTGATGACTATCTCTCCTTGCCGATGCACAATCTCCGGCCTCTCCGGGTATTTGCGGAAGAAAGGCAGAAGTGGTGTCATAGCTGCTACCAAAGATCGCGGTGATTGATTGACACAGGATTTGAGTCGTTGAGTTTGAGTCGCACGGACACGCTCCGTCTTCCTGAGGAGCGCTGGCGTGTTTTTGACTTAGTCATATAGAGTATTGAAACTGGTGCCAGTTTCGGGTACCAGCTATATAAGCTGCGTTCTTTATAAGCCGTTTTTGCATCCACCGGTGACTTCTCACCAGTCTTATAACCCGTTTTTGAACTAACCAGTGTCCGGTTTTATCTCACCGGTGCGGACTAACCAGAACCTGCTCGTGAGCCCTGCTGCTGCGAGGAGTTAGCCGGTTTTCATCAACTCACAGGTGAACCAAAAGAACGCGTTTTAAGGGAAGAACCGGACACTGGTGACTAAACACCAGAGACAGGCCGGAGTGCAACGAACGCAGCTATAGTCTCGGACCCAAGTTGAAATCTGTTCAACTTTTGAGGGTACTAGCCAATCAGGTTACTTAGGAGAATACTGAGGAATATCATGGTTAGCTAATACTGAACCACGTCAGACCAAATAACAATGGCCTAAAATCACTTTCCGTTTTCAAGACAGCACGGAGTGCATGTGATTTTATTATTGGGCATGCTTAGAAACTACCCAATCAGAATATTCCCCAAAATAATGTGATTGGCTAGTACCTTCAAAAGCTGAACGGATTTTAAACTTGGATCATGGACTAGCTTGTACCCAAAACCGGTACCTGTTGTATCCATTGCGAACGGCAGAAACCTGGCAAAGCTTCGGTCTCGGGAGCGATTTTCAGAACTGGCTGGTACCGAGTATTAGCTAAAGCCCGTTGTGAATGGGCCTTTACCGCAGTAATCGGCTAAGGTCTCCCTGCTGGTATTCCTCCGTGCTCCGTCATATAATCGCTACGCCAGTATGGTCTTAGTCTTACCATAGTTTCAACCAAATACTGGCAATAAGTTTTTCCCATATCCGCTAGTTCTACTACCCAATTTTTACGTAGTTTCATTCCATCATTTATTTCTGGTAATTTCTTGTGAGTGTATTAGTTAATTTGTTTCTTGTGTGTCTGTGTATTTTGTAAATTTGTATTCCTTTTCTAGCTTTTAGCTATTCGGATTAAACTTGATTGATTGATTGAAAAAAAAAAAAAAAAAAAAAAAAAAACACCACTATGCTGGAGACTAGGGTGGAGCTCATAAAATATGATTTTTTTGTATTGTTGGATGTAAATACCTCCGTAATTTTTTCCTTATAATACAGAATGATTGTCTAAAAAGTTTGAGTAGTATGTACTTATATTTAGAGATTGATTCCAAGTGCTGACAAAATTTAAATTCCAACAAATTCCAAGTAGCCTAACTTGTAGTTTGCTTAAACAACCCATCTATTTATTTGAGAATATTTAGTCTTAATCCGAGCTCAAAAGTTCACAGTTCATATAGCGACCAGTCTCGCTATATGAACCTCTTTATTTATTCTGTTCATGTTTTTCCGGGAGAAATTCCGTTTCCTGCTATTATAATAATCCTGCATAAATGTGTCCACATTGAATGAATTAATGCAGGATCTATGACGTACTGCCCAAGTGCATAAGTGCAGTATAAGAAAAAGAAATATATAATAATCGGAAAACATTCAACAATACTTTTCCATAAAGGTTCACTAATTTGGAATTGCAGGTCGATAACAAGTTTTAGCGACTCTACGCTTCCTGCAGCTTTTCATAACAGACAACAGAAGGATGCGCAGTTTCAACTGATACCACATGAGATGTTAGCTGTTATGAATTTACAAATGTTACGATTTGAACGCCATGCAGAAAATTAGACCTGAAAACATCTGCTTACTTTTTGTTTATCATCGTGATGTCGGAAAAGTCAGTAGATGCTTTTTCGGTGTTTTTTCAGCTCTTCTTAGCAATTAAAAAAAAAGCAATTAAAAGTTTCGTATGCGTCCAATGCATAATGTTTGCAAAATCATAACAGACAATGTCCCAGTGTCAGTTGAAACTGCACATTCTTGTGTTATCTGCTATGAAACTTCTAGCAGTGTAGTCATCTCCAGGGGCATCACGTGTGAGGGGGGGGGGGGGGGGGGGGGGAATTTTGTCGGCCAGTCGGTAAAACATAGCCGAGTCGGCGTGAAGCGACGGGTTTTTTCGTAAAACAGTGATTTTTTCTTGGAACCAAAACAGTCGGTTTTTGGGATCCCAAAACGTAAGTGGAGGGATGCCTATGACATTGCAAAAGTTGTACGTCTGTCTGTCCGTCTGTCCACACGATAACTCTCGAGAGGATTGAGATATTTTGATGAAACTTGGTGGGAGGATCCTTTAGGTCAAAGTACAGGTCAAGCTCTTGATGACTTTCTGTCCTTGCCAATGCAACATCTCCGTCCTCTCATGGTATCTAGCGGAAGAAAGGCAGAAATGGTGTCACAGCTGGTCCGAAAGATCACCGTGATTGATTGACACAGGATTTGAGTCGTTGAGTTTGAGTCGTACGGACACGCTTACTCCTTCCTGAGGATTGCTGGCATGTTTTGGATTTGGGCATATAGAGTATTATTCTTTCTTCTGAGGGGGATGGTTCCGATTCAGTGTTGAACGCCCATCCTTGAAAATCGCTCATCTACCTGGTATGGTCCATCGTTCCGGGAGACACGAATCTTGCCGCAGGAAGAGGACGAAGAAATATGAGCAAAAGTTCCAGGAATTTCTTGCAATCATCTCTAGACTGGCCCTGTTCAAGATGCTTGTTAGCGAATCGAAGATGCGTTGTTTGACGTCATCTAGCTGCAGTTCCTGTTTCATATTTGTCTGTTTCTATGAATCCTCAGTATTCCTGGAAGCATTTGAAGAGTGGAGCCTCTTGAGAAAAAATCAATCCCGTGGACACAGGAAACAGAGCACCAAAAACGAGCTTGTTCCAACCTTCTTACCATAGGAACTATTAGGTTACTATTTTCGTTCCAAAGTCGTGAAAAGTTACTACGCTGACTGTTCCAACTATTTCGAAACGACGCCCGGACTGTAGTAGTGTGGTAACTTGCCGAGAGCAGCAAAATGCGTTTCCAGCTTGGACGCTAAGAAGCCAAGAGGCCTACGAGTTTCAGAATGGGATGACTGCGAGCGTGTTTCCTCCTTCTCGCATCATAACTATTGATTACTATTTCCATTCCGTCCTCAGGAAAGTTACTACGCTGACCGTTCCTACCTTTCCGAAATAGTAACTATTTGATTACCGTGTTCGGTAGTAACCGTGGTAACTACGGATCTCTGTAACGTGATTGGCTGGATTACCCCGAGGAGTGATGTTTTGACGAAAATTAAAAAAATGCGTTCCATCCTGGCGCCAAGAAGCCAACATTGGCGATGCACGCTTAGTAAGTACGGTAAGTAGGATGAAATACGCTCTACAAGCCAGTGACAAAAGTTCTTTACCTAACTTTTGCTGTAAAATGACAGCCTCAGAAATCCTACTAGTTATGGCACTTGCCTTCCGGCCAAGTGCCATATAGCGATCACTTTTCCGTCGGTCTGTCTGTCGGTCGGTTAGCCAGGTGTTTGCGAGTTAGGGTAATTCCAGATATGCTAGGACGATGAAACTTGGCAGACATATTAGGGACCCGACCAAACTAAGTTGGAAATAGTCACTTGCCCGATTCGACCATCGTGGGGGGAATGTAGTGGCATGCATACTTTCGAACGAGTTATCGGATCTTAATGAAATTTGATATTTGGAAAGACGGAAGGTGGGTTAGGACAGTGAAACTTGGCAAGCATACCTGGGACCCGACTAAACTAACTTGGAAATAGTCAGTTCCCCGATCCGGCCACCGTAGGGGGAGTGGAGGGAGAGGGAACCCGGAATCTAGAGGTACGCATAACTTTGGAACCGGTGATCGGATAATTTGATATTTGGAAAGACCTCGTGTCTCGGATGTCCCATCTGAAATCCGAACCGGATCCGATTATTGTGGGGGGGGGGGGAGTCAGAGGGGGGAGCCGTAAATCTTGTGACACGCTTAGAGTGGAGGATTGGGATGAAAGTTGGTGGGAAGAACAAGCACAAGCCCTAGATTCATCAATGACATAACTGGATCGGATTCAAGCTCTGTGGGGAGAGTTAGATAGGGGGGGGGGGCGGAATTCCGGTGATCACGAGTTAAGGTACTTCCAGATGTGCTAGGACCATGAAACTTGGCTTGAACATTAGCGACTTGACATGATTAGATCATTTGTGCCTCAGCGGTTTTGCTTACAATTGAATTTCTTAAAGTACAAATGATGCTTTTGAGTCGTTTTTGCTTCAAGAGTTTTGATTACAGATGAATTTCTAGCGCCCCTAAAGTGCGCATCATCACAGCCAAATGCATTACCAAACGATACAGTCTCTTGAATTTCAAGGACCCATTATCTCAAGGGTTTTGCTTACAAATAATCACAACATACCCACGAACTGAAGAATTCCTACTTTCATCCTCTGACCCAGCCTTGCAAGTGCCACATGAGCTTACAGCTCTTTTTTGTGCTAGTATATAGCATCAAACACCTACTTCCTCGTTGAGTGCTGATACAGTTTTATTGGTGAGACTGTTCCATGTGCTGACAACTCGATATGAGAAGAATTTTTGTCGTTGTCGGGTTCTGACAGATGGCGTAGACAGCTTCTTAGAGTGTCCCCTTCTACCTGCGCCAACATTCTGGACAATGGGCATGCAAACTGGGGGTTGTTCTTGTGAGGTCAGCTTATACGTCATAAGCATTTCAGCTCGCCATCGTATAAAAACATAACTGATACAGCAGAAAGCTACACCAGGTGTCTGTGAGACTAGTACAATCGGTCCAAAACATAAAAATGTCAACACCTACGAATTTTTCCGACTCCCAAAGATTGAAAAGCAAAATATGTTGGTAATGCATTGAGCAATGAGTTTATAACTATGATGATGCTATATTTCGGCCCTTCTTGGCAGGGCCCTCTTCAGGCTCAAGCTGGAAAAATCAACTTGTTGAAAAGAAAAGGACTTTCTCCAAAAGTCATGTAGTTCCAAGGCCCGGGATTGGCGTTTGGATGAGTTGGCTCCTCCTCTGGAGCCTCCTTCATGGTTTTTACACAGGGTAATTTTCCTTCTTGAGCGGCTTGAGCCCGAAGAGGACCCTTGCCCAGAAGGACCGAAATGTAGCTCTAATAAAACCAGTTTTGCACTGTGAAATATTATTTGCAGCCAGCTTGGGCTGAAGGAATATTTATCAAAACAGAGTCTACCGTAGCCTTCATTGAGCTTCATCATCATTTCACCATCATTGTGCTAATTCCCAAAATTGTGCAGTTGCTCTAATATTTCCTGACCCTAGGAATAAATAGGAAAAAAAAACAGAGGAATAAAACAGACGATCAGGGTTGTGTGGTCGCTGGCAGGAATTCCTGCCAAGATTGTCCGTATCATTATCACTTCCATACGGAGAAGTTTGGATTTGTTATGGCACTTGCCTTCCGGCCAAGTGTCATATATCGACCACTTTTCCGTCGGACGGTAAGGACACGCTTACTCCTTCCTGAGGATTGCTGGCATGTTTTGGATTTGGGCATATAGAGTATTATTCTTTCTTCTGAGGGGGATGGTTCCGATTCAGTGTTGAACGCCCATCCTTGAAAATCGCTCATCTACCTGGTATGGTCCATCGTTCCGGGAGACACGAATCTTGCCGCAGGAAGAGGACGAAGAAATATGAGCAAAAGTTCCAGGAATTTCTTGCAATCATCTCTAGACTGGCCCTGTTCAAGATGCTTGTTAGCGAATCGAAGATGCGTTGTTTGACGTCATCTAGCTGCAGTTCCTGTTTCATATTTGTCTGTTTCTATGAATCCTCAGTATTCCTGGAAGCATTTGAAGAGTGGAGCCTCTTGAGAAAAAATCAATCCCGTGGACACAGGAAACAGAGCACCAAAAACGAGCTTGTTCCAACCTTCTTACCATAGGAACTATTAGGTTACTATTTTCGTTCCAAAGTCGTGAAAAGTTACTACGCTGACTGTTCCAACTATTTCGAAACGACGCCCGGACTGTAGTAGTGTGGTAACTTGCCGAGAGCAGCAAAATGCGTTTCCAGCTTGGACGCTAAGAAGCCAAGAGGCCTACGAGTTTCAGAATGGGATGACTGCGAGCGTGCTTCCTCCTTCTCGCATCATAACTATTAATTACTATTTCCATTCCGTCCTCAGGAAAGTTACTACGCTGACCGTTCCTACCTTTCCGAAATAGTAACTATTTGATTACCGTGTTCGGTAGTAACCGTGGTAACTACGGATCTCTGTAACGTGATTGGCTGGATTACCCCGAGGAGTGATGTTTTGACGAAAATTAAAAAAATGCGTTCCATCCTGGCGCCAAGAAGCCAACATTGGCGATGCACGCTTAGTAAGTACGGTAAGTAGGATGAAATACGCTCTACAAGCCAGTGACAAAAGTTCTTTACCTAACTTTTGCTGTAAAATGACAGCCTCAGAAATCCTACTAGTTATGGCACTTGCCTTCCGGCCAAGTGCCATATAGCGATCACTTTTCCGTCGGTCTGTCTGTCGGTCGGTTAGCCAGGTGTTTGCGAGTTAGGGTAATTCCAGATATGCTAGGACGATGAAACTTGGCAGGCTAGGGACCCGACCAAACTAACTTGGAAATAGTCACTTGCTCGATCCGACCATCGTGGGGGGGGGGGGGGCGAAATCCGGAATTTAGTGACATGTATAAGTTTCGAACCGGCGATCTTAAAGGACACCTTAACAATGAAACCATACTTGAACTCACCATGGAGAATGTATTTACAGACTTGGCCACGGAGAGCATTCTTCTGCCGAGAGTGACGTTTTCAAAATAGGGATTTTCGTTTCTGGAGGTTAGCACATGCAGACTCCAAGACAAAAAGCGCAATTCATTCAAATCTTGTACAGCGCTGGCCGGATCGTATTGGATTTTCTTCTAGATATATATTTGGGCTTAACTGGTTAAAAAATATTCCAGAAGAAGGGTTGATTGGAGACATTTGTTCATTCGGTACTGAAATAAGGACAGATGCAAAATGGAGCAAAAATCATAGCTTGTAAACACTATTTCGTATTTCGAATGGGTCATACAGATAGGGATAATACTTGGTACTCTTAATTCAGGTGTCCTTTAATGAAACTTAATATTTTGAAAGACATCATGTCTCAGGTGTGCCATTTCAAGTCAGGACCGAATCCGATGAATGTGGAGGGAGTCGGAGGAGGGAACCGGAAATCATGTGACACGCTTAAAGTGGAGAGATCAGGATGAAACTTGGTGCGAGGAACAAGCACAAGCCCTAGGTACATCATTGACAGAACCGGATCGGATTCGTGCACTGCGGGGGGAATTGGAGGGGGGGTCTGGAATTAAGTTACTTCCAGGTGGGCAATGATACTTGTCAGGCAAGTCAGGGGTCCGACCCGATTAACCTGGAAATATTCAACTTCCTGATCCGACCACAGTAGGGGAAGTGGATGGAGGGGGAATCCGGGATCTTGAGAAATGTATAACATTGTAATGGGTGATCGGATCATAACGAACTTGATATTTTGAAAGACCTCGTGTCTCGGATGATCCATTAAAAGTCCGGACCGGATCCGATGAATGTGGGGGGGGGTCAGAGGGGGAACCGGAAATCTTGCGATACGCTTAGAGTGGAGCGATTGGGTTGAAACTTGGTGGGAAGGACAAGCACAAGAACTAAATACGTCAGTGGTAAAACCGGATCGGATTTGGGCATTGTTGGGGGAGTTAGAGGCGGGGAGTCCGGAATTCCGGCTATCGCGAGTTAAGGTATTTCCAGATGTGCTAGGACGATGAAAGTCGGCTTGAACATTAGAGACTTGACATGATTGGCTTAAAAAATAGTCAGTTCTCCGACCCAACCGCCGTGGGGGAGTGGAGGAAGGGGGGGGGCATGCATAACTTTTGAACGAGTGGTCGGATCTTAACGAAACTTGATATTTGGAAAGACATCGTGTCTCGCATATCTATTTTAAGTCCGGACCGGATCCGATGAATGGGGGGGGGCGGAAACCTTGTGACACGCTTAGAGTGAAGCGATTGGGATAACACTTGGTGGGAAGAACAAGGGCAAGAACTAGATACATCTGTGACAAAACTGGACCGGGTTCGGGTACTGTGAGGGGAGTTGGTGGGGTGGGGGGGGGGGGGGGGTCCGGAATTTTGGTGATCGCGAATTAAGGTACTTACAGATGTGCTAGGGCAATGAAACTTGGCTTGGTTGGCTGGAATTTTGACAAGATTGGCTTAGAAATTGTCACTTCTCAGATCCACCCATCCCTTAAAGTACTAATCCTAACCTTTAAGTACTAATCCTAACCACAAAGTAAACAAAATACTTTTGAGCAAAGTATACATTTTAACTCAAGGGTGTCGCTCAAAGACTAATTTTTAGCACCCTTAAAGTGCGTGTCTTACCGAAAAGTTAAAAAAAATAGTTTAACCAAACAGTATATGGCCGTGATCCACAAGGGCCCATGATTATTTTTGCCTTAAGGGTTTTGCTTACAACTGAATTTCTTAAAATACAAAAAAAAATTTTGAGTAAAATATAAATTTTCAGGATTCCAATGAGCTTATCATCATTTGTGTCCCAAGAGTGTTCATTACAGATGAATGCCTAGAGCCCTTAAAGTGTGCATCATCACCGCCAAGTGCACTAAGAAAATAGTTTTTACGAGCAATATATTCTCGTGATTTCCAAGGACCCGTAACCATTCTTATCTTAAGGGTTTTGCTTGCAAATGATCACAACAAACCCACAAATTCCTACTTTGATCCTCTGACCCAGCTTGCAAGTGCCATATCAGCTTCCAGCTCTTGTTTTCAGCTTAATAGTGAAAGTGCAGAAATCCTGCCCGGGAGAACCTAATCACTCCACACCATAAACCCTAGCACATCCGGAATTTAAGGCAAATAGAAGCCACGTTTTAATCGGTACTTCCGCCGTTCCCCAGGGATTCCTTGAGAAGTTTCAGGGGAACCGCGAGAGAGTCTAAGATTGAGTAAGATTAGAGAGTGTCCGATAGTAATCAGTATCTACTGCTATGGCATATGTCAGTGGGATTTCATATCACTAGGAATATTCTAAAATGTTCCAAGGAAGACTCGAGGAGCCTTTTCTCTGACAATCCCACTCGCCTCCCTCTAACCGCTAGAATCTCATTTTTGGAAGCGTTATATGATAGCTTTTTTCTTAGGTACAATTTGTTTGTACAAATATAAATAAGCCTCATCTTGCTTAAAAGCGTCAGACATTCATATTCATAAGAAAACGGGGCGTAAGAAAACGACGTTTCACTAATTCTGATTTATTTGAAAAAATTATTGATAAAATCCCAACCTAAGGCGTTATAAAGAAAACAAATAATCAAACAACTAAAAGCTTGATCTAGACTTGGTTTCAATCCGTAAACAAACATTACTTTTAAACTAGACTGGGTTTCAAAGGGGCTAGACACATACGAACTTTTGATTTCCTAATGACAAACGTATTAGGTACTCCCTCACCAGGTTTCGACATGAAAACCTTCCGAACAACCAGGTCGTGTCTTACTCTGTATCAGCTTGCTGTCCACTATGTCGACTTCTCTCCCATGATTCCCTTAGAAATAACGCATGTTTTCCCGCCTGTTTCATCTGGCCGCCAGTTTCTGTGGTTTAATAAGACCAGCAAATTATTTCTTTTCACTCGCGTGAAAGTGATTTTCCTTCATCTTGGTCCGGAAAACGAACCATATTTTGGTAATCTGTGCTTCTCATTTATGTAATTGCTTTTCCCCGTCCTAATCGCGCTGGAAAGTGTGACGTTTCTTGGGCAAATTCTCTAAGGTGTTAGGATTCCCTCAGTTAAGAGAGGAAAGGAATTGCTTCCGGTTAAATTCCGAATCGAAGTCTAGACTTTTGATCCTATACCGATGAAGTTTGTAGCCTGCGTAGTTGTATGATAGTTGCATGAAAAAGCTGTATGTATCGATATGTAATAGTAAAGAATACTATCATTTAATGTGCCTCAGACTGGGCCAATCTTAAGCAGTAGCATCCTGTCTTGCTATTTTAGCATCCGGTCTTGCTAATAGTAGTATGCAGTAACACGGTAGCCTTGACGTAGAGTCATGTAGTAGTGTCAGCTCGTACTGCATGCTACTTTTTCGTACAATTTCATACTACTATTTTGAGATACTTTTTTCACCGGGATTGTAGCCAATCTCGTGTTCCGGGAACTCTTTTAGGGGTCCGGATCCGGTCTCGTTCAAGTCCGCATCCAAAACTTGGACTTTCAATCCTATTTTCCAACCTCGTGTTTGTGGGGACATAAATTACCTCGAATCAAGAGTGGCCTGAATCGCTCCCTGTATTTCTCAACTTCACCTGTTAAATTGTCCGCATCCAGATCTGGAACTTTTAATCCAGAAAGTAGTGGTCAGAAACTATTATGCCTCGATCGATAGTGGACAGAATTGCTCCCTGTTTAGTTCACATCGAAACTAGGACCTTTTAAAGTTTAACTGAAAAGGCAGCTTATTTTTACATCTGATATTTGAGTACAGAAAATTCTTTTAAATGACTTTGAATTTTTTCACCCGGTCGGAGCTTTAGTAATAACGTTCATAACATGCGCTGCTTGCACAACCAAAAGTCACCCAGACGCTGAGAATTTGAATTCCAACAAATGCTTGCATTTGCATTTGTTGCGGATGCTAAGATAAGAAATCATGGGTAAAAAAAGTAGGAGTGATAATAAGATATGTGTTTTTGTTATATGCCTGTTCTTTTTCGGTAATTGCTTACCTTTGTAGTTGCTTTAAATTTCAAGCGAAGAGGGACAAGCACATAGAGGTGCCACAAATCTGAAAGAATAAGTTTATTTGATGAAATCGTTTATCAGGGTTTTCAGATCTATTTAACTAATTTAGTGTTAGTGTAACTAAACTATCGGATCTTAATCCTATTCGGCTAAACTTTAAGACAATTTCTCGACTTCTTGTTCTGGGATAATTTTTTTTGTGGGGGGGGGGGGGTCAGAAATTCACTCCGGGCATCAGAGGGCAGGAGTCGTTTAAGTCTGTACCCAAGTCTGGAACTTTTAATTCTAGTTTCCATCCTCTTGTTTCGGGACTCTCTATGGGGGTCGGGAATCTCCTCGTATTAAAAGGGAACAGGAATACCTTCCGTTAAAGCTTCAAACCTGGACCCTTTAGTCGTAGTTCCCAATCTCGTCTTTTAGAACAGCTTCCAGGCTGCACAAGGCTTACGGCATCACTTATTAGTACCCTACACAATGTTTCGAGGATGAACTAAATTAAAATGAAAAACAAAATCCGTATATAATTATGGGAACGTACGTCTAGATGTATTATGTATATGTAAAATTCACAGCTGTAGCATTGGAAGGGATTTTAAACTCCAGCAGATACCAGGTAGTGCGACAAGCGATGAGAATTACTTTACGATTATTAGAACGATTTTCTGAGAATTATTTGTGTTATTACCAGAATTGTCACGATTATTAATTTTGTTCTTGCACTATCAAAAGCTTCATAACAGACAACAGAAGGATGCGCGGTTTCAACAGACAATGCGCAACAGACACTACTTCGGATTTTTATCTGTTGTGTCTGAAAATGCTATGCATAACAGGTGTTGCCATCAGAAAGAGCCGTAAAATCGCCAAAAAGTATCTGCTGAATTTTCCGACATCATTACGACAATCAAAAAAGTCAGTAGATGCTATTTTGGCTCTTCCTGGCAATGCTTGTTCTGCATAACATTTCACGTATAACGTTTTCCAACACAACAGATAACATCCCAAGTGTTGTCTGTTACGCACCGTCTGTTGAAACCGCGCATCCTTCTGTTGTCTGTTAGGAAACTTCTGACAGTGTGGTTTTGGCCCCGCCTCCCCGCTTACATCGGTACGACACAAACGTCATCGTGGTGCTCTTTTATCTTCAGAATGCCGTTTAAAACAAACGCTTGATCAGTCTGGCTATCAAATCGTTGTGTTCGAATCTTATCTCCTTTTAGATGTTTCAACTTCTTATATCTTAAGTGGTGTCACTCAGCGTCTGCTAGCCTATTTTAATTAATTCGGCAAAGAACTTTAGAAGATTAGGGAAGTTGGGAGAAGAAGATTTTGTTAGAAAGACTGATGTAAGCAGTTCTTATCTTGTTAGATTAAAACTATTAAAACGGTAGCGTCTGCAGAGTTAACCTCTGTTAGCTGCGGTTCAAACATGCCTGTCCCTTCCGTCTGCAACTTAGAAGGTGTGTTCCAGTCTTCTACTAGAAGTAACCCCGGATTCGTCCAGTTTTGATTGCGAAACTGGAAAAACCGGATCAGCGATTTATGCGGACCAAAAGGCCAAAGAAAAACTTTGGCCCTATTTACTGCACAGACTCAAAATTATATTCCCTTTTCTGGGGTAAATTTAAAGTAGTTTTCGAATGTAACTCAAAGTAAAGTCATTACTTTGCATTTTGCCGAAATTGCACCTCCGTCTTATACACGAAAAACAATGAATGGCATGACCCCGCAACTTTCAACTTTGGGGGGGGGGGTTGCCTGCGGCTCGGACAAAAAAGTACAAACAAGACATAGATCAGACGGAAAAGCCTATACAAACGGTTAATTTTATATGTTTCAGGGGGGGTTCAACCCCCTAACCCCCCCCCCCTGGATACGGCCTTGTCTATAAATATAGGTACTACGTGGTTTTTTCACAAGTTCATTTTCCAAATTGAGTGGCTTGAGCCTGAACAGGACCCTTGATAAGAAGGGCCAAACTATAGCTCTAATCCAGCTGACGTATCCGTTTTGAACTGTCAAATATGATTTTCTTCGTCTTCCTTAAGACAGGACCCCTGTTTTGTTGTAAGTCTTCTTCTTCTTCCTTGACGCATTTGGAAATTCGGAGTTTTGATTTGCAACGTTATCCTCATTAACAAACAAGGCCCGAACTAATTAGACTTGCTTCACGAAGAACAGGAATCATTGCTTTTCATGTGATTTTCTCTTTTAAATTTATTCTTTGCGATCCATCTTGGCTTTTAACTTTCGAAAGCTTCTCACCCAGATTTTTAAGCTACTGTTGCTCCGGTTGGTATGTTCACTTTGTAGTATAAACTTGTCGGAAAGAACAACAGATTTCTAGCATCTATTACCAGGACCCTGGATTAGGCCTATATTGTAAAATGTTTCTCCGATTAACTACAGTATTTGCTACTGGGATTAATCTTATCTGTACTGAGACAAGATTAATACGAATTAGAGATAAGATTATCTTTGTAGGGACAAGATTAATCCCAGTGGCAAATACTGCAAGATTTTTTATGACCGTGTAGACTCAGTCAGTCGTTGTCCAACTACCCAGTCAATGGTCTTTGTAACAAGCGCTCGCGGACAATCTGCCGATTTGAATACGGAACCTGGCTACACTAAACTATAGTGTAGTTTCACTCAGCGGAAGACCTGTACGAATTTACTTTTTGACGAGTGAGCGGGCCAGATACTCTGATGATTTTAACTTCACTAATGTCGTAAGCCCCACTTGAGAGATCAGGAGAGCATTGGAACAGACCATAACCAGCCGATGACGTTCTGATCTGTTTGTCTGTCTGACACTCCTAGTTATTAGCAATGACAAAAGAATTCTAGGAGATCAGCTTTGTAACCCTGCTAATGCAACAAGGAGGAGAGCCTTCTGACACCTGGAGTGTAACCGACAGTTCCGAAGAGAGTCTCGTTGCCAACCAGTGACGTGACGTTCAGGAGCTTTTTGTCTAGTCCCCATGCATCTTCATAACTCCGCCCTTGCGGCTTGGACGAACCGGAATATTTGCAGTACGAGCTATTTAGAGCCTGTTCCACCCTACTACCGTAGTTACTACCCGTGACGTTACGAATTCTGTCTTTTTGCCGTCAAGGCTGGAACCATTTTCTTATGTGCCACGGGCGAATCCGACCAATCACGTTACAGAAATGCGTAGTTACCATGCTTACCACGCCCCCGAGCATGGTAAGCAAATAGATACTATTAGTTAGTAACTGATGGGGTTTTGAGGTCGGGGGTTAGGCTAGGTCTTGAAGAGGGTCCTTGGGACCTGGTGAAGAGCGTGACAAAACTGTCTTCAGATCGACGGGCTTGACCTTCTTCTCCACTCTCTCACCAATCAACAATATGAGGGGAAGGAATGTCCTATCCTACCCAGCCTATGGCTCAATCGTTCCTCTTTCTCCCTCTACTTCTCAAGCAAGTAAAATAAATCCTTTGTAATTCAGTAAGTGCTTCACAAGACCAAGAACATGATTAAGAATCAAACGGGCGAAAGCCCTTCAACATGGCGTCAATCAGACAACTGAACCAGTGTTGCCACTCGACCGGCACCGCTTCCCGGTGCCGGCCTCGTCAAAAAGCGGCATTTCTGCGGTATCCCTCAACCAAAATGCGGTAACATTCGCGGCATGCCCTAAATTCTCGAAAAAAACCATTATTGATATTGAAATGGGTCTTGTCTTCGTCAGGCTCCTTGAATATTTGTATTACTAAAATTTAGAAACAGATTAAGGCCAAATAGCTAATCACCTGAGAATACCAAGTTACGATATGGATTCCGCATGTGTGTTTACTATAAGTCATAGGCTATCTATTTTGACGAGACTGATCGAAACTTCCTGCCTTACTTCTGCGAAATTTCCGGTTTCGGCCGAATTCCAGGCGAACTTACCTTCTCCTGACCCTGATATCGAACATCTAATCAACTTCAGATAAAACTTTAACTTATAACAAATTTTCCGGGTTTCAGTCGGATTCCGGGTGAAGTATATGTTCGGGTAAGAAATGATTGTCGTATACGGATTCAGATCTCTTCTTAACCCTGAATTAGACATCTAATCAACTTCAAATAACACTTTCTGCTTTTAACTAATTTTCCGATTTGGGCCGGATCGGATACTAGGTGAACTACTTGTCCGGGTACAAAATGTTTTCGTGTTCAGCACGTCTTTATCCCTAAATCGAACATATAATTAACTTCAAATGAAACTTTTACTTTAACGAATTTTCCGGTTTTGGCCGGATTCCAGGCGAACTACATATCCGGCAAGAAAATGGTGTTCACAGTCGTTTTCAGCATGTCTTCTTGCCCCTTAATCGACTATCTCATTAGCTGTTTAAAAACATTTTGTTTGCCCCTTAATTTGACCCCCCTCCCCACCCCTAAATGTAGGGCTAAGAGAGCCCATCTGCGAACTAGACCATTCCGTTGACCCAAAGAATCCTCACACCAAGTTCCATCAAAATATCTCATTCCTTCGAGAGTTATCGTGCTCACAGACGGACGGACAGACAGCTTTTGCGATCTTATAGGTAATCCCTCCACTTACGCTTTGGGATCCCAGAAACTATCAGCCGGTCGGTAAATACCTTGCTGAATAGTACCGCCTCTGGTTGATAGTATTTATATGACAAACCCGAATTTTTAGTAGAAGGAACGAACTGGCAAATAGTTAAAACGTGCTGTTTTGGAAAAAAAACAAAGAAAACAGATCATAGTAGCCGCATACCCCCTAGGATAGGCCAGTACTTTTGGGGTCCATAAACCCTCGCTGACCTGATGACATATACCTAATAAAGTTATTACTTACCATCACACAATCCTATGACGTAAAATCCTGTGACGCAAGACAAGTCTGGCCTATTGCTAACTCCAAAACACAAACTAAAATGGACTGTTTGGTTCGGACTTCGGACAACTCCTGACAAGGGTCATCGGATGAACTGAGAATTTCAAACGTCTGATCATTCAACCCATGTGGTGAACAAAATTGTCTCCTAGGGGACATGCTGCCGGCCGGCAGGTCATTAATTAAGGTCCGTGGTGGACTTCTGCGAATCGAACGCAGCTTCGAAATCCCAATTGTATGCAACAAAGACGTGTATTGCCAGACATTCGCGTAAGACGAGAAACTTCAAGTTGGACAAGCCATGGAAAAAGCCATTTCGCGGCATAATTGCGGCGTGCGGCATCATACAAATTTTACGCGGCATTTCCCTCAGAATCGCGGCATTATGCCGCGAAATGCGGCATAAGTGGCAACACTGAACTGAACAACGATGCATCGCACTATCTTTCTAACGCTGACTACCTAGATGGCGTCAGCGTTCCAAACCGTAATGTCTGTCCACTTAAACTGGAACTGACGAAATAAAGAAAGGGGCATCGAACCGTAACAGTAACTATTTCCAGAAGGTTGGAACGGTGAGCGTAGTAACTTTTCACGAGGTTGGAACGAAAATAGTAACTAATAGTCATTGTTGTTAGAAAGGTGGAACACGCTCTTAGTAGTCACATCTTGCCGACTGTAATGCTGCAAAATCAGAACTAGCAAGAATGTTTTCTTCTCCTGTTATTAGTTTTCTTCAACGAATTCAACAAGGCTACTGAGGTTGCAAGAAAAAGGTCACAACATAAAGTGGGGACAAACGTGGGATCAGAGAAGTTAATTGGCAGAAAATGGGAGAGAAACGTAGGAATGATTACTACGAAAACAACTGTACCTTTTTCTTTCTAAAATCCTAACACCGGCCAGCCTAACTCATGAAAATCAAATTCGCCCTTTACAGCAACAAGTACTCAGTCAATCTCGTCCGCTCATTAATTAGTTACATTGACTAACCCAGGAGACACTCCATTTCTTCTTGAAAATGTGGTTATTTTTTAGCAGACATTACAGAAAAACCTCAAAACAAGTTGTTTAAAGAAATGGATACTGCCAGGTAGTTAGCACCATTTTTTTTTTACTTTTTGTTCATATAGGCTATCAGCTAACTGTTCCTAACTCGAAATCTGCCATTAGACCCGCGGTCGGTTGACCTAGACAGGTCTAGAATACATTGCAAATGCTAGAAGGATTTCTGTTTAACTCCATTAAAGTCGGTTGTATTATTTTCCCTTGAATCAAGTTTATAAAGCGGACAGGAGATCGTGATTGGCTAGACTAGGATTGTGTCTGGAAATTCTGACATGCGTTTTTCTTTCATCTTTAGTCCCATACGGAGAAAAGGGTTTGTTCGAATTTGTGACGAAAGCGAAGAATATCCAGCCGGTGTATCGCCTGTTTCAACGTTTTCGTCAAAGCAAGCTAAAACCGGTTACTTAAAATAAACTGAAAATGAAAGGCAAATTTAAGACATATAATGAAGCTGATAAAGGGATAATTTTCGTCAATATTTGGTACTAAGTACCCAGTTTTGTAGGCTTCACAACGTCACAGGTTTTTGCGGTAAAACGTCCTCTAGGTTCCTCTTGTCGACTTTGGTACGAAGTGCATATGCCGGAAATTTGAAGTCGAGAACACGGAAAAGATGCCTTCTCTATTCTTCTGTAGAAAATAGCGAGGAATGGAAATATAAATAAAAATAAACATTTAAATAAACTATTGCCACAGTCTTTGGTTCGAAATTAAGCAGGATTCCCCCTTATAGGAGTAGGACCACAAGATTTCGGATTCCCCGCTCTACTCCTCTACGGATTATCGGATTCGAGAAAAAAGGATTTCTCAGAGCATTGGGGTTGTATCCTTTATAAGCGTGCCAAGTTTCATCCTCCTGGTTTGTGTGGAAATGCTCGAATTAGCAAAAGTTAGACAGACCAACTGGCGCACATCATTACGATTGCTATATGGATAACATGGAAAAACTGGAGAGATCTCCGAAAAGTCCGGTTCAGAAGAAGAGGAATCAGGTCAGTGGGAACCTAGCTTCAAGGGGTGGATCTCCTCGGTTTTACGAAACGGCTCCTCCGTCTCAATATGAAACAAATGTAGCGGAATGTAACGACCATACCATATACAAAGCCTGGAGTTTAGTACCTTCTTATCATACTCCCTGTCCCGCTTTTTTATGTCCGGTTTCTTTTCTAGTTCTCTAAGATCCCTACTTACAACCGAATGTGGGAGTTTATGAGCGCACGGAAGCATCTGATGGTGAAGAGTTACGACGAGGGAATCAAACGAGTGAGGCAGAGTAAGGGAAAGTACGCCTTGCTTATTGAGTCCCCAAAGAATGATTATGTAAACGAACGGCAGCCCTGTGATACTATGAAGGTAAGGAGTGGCTTTCAGAGGGAGGGATTAGAAGCTTGGATCCTGCTGAACCAGGCGCTTAAGGCGCTGACCAAGCTTTTTCATCTTTGCCGTCAAGAACAAGTAATCCAATAGAACCTCCGTCTTTGGTCCCATGCAGCCCGATAAAACTGAGTGGAGCTAGAGGTACTTGTTGTGAGGTTTGAGTTGATACCCGTCTACTTCCCTCTTCGCCGCTGCGCGTACCAGAAGGGAACTGTAGGATACCTACAGGGGTGGGGAGCCCGGGCTGCAGCGAGCTAGACGTGACTTCACATTGGTAGACAACCAATCAGCTGTAAAGGACGACGCAGACGGCGTTTTCTTCTGCGGAGTTCGCCTGCGATATAGCTGTTTGTAGAGGTAACAAATTGTGATCTTCTGCGTAGCACCTCCGCTCGCTTGCGTCGGCTGCGGTATCGGAACCTATTTGACTCCGCAATCCGCATAGTCGTATTACAGAGATAGGGAGACGGAAGCTCTTTTGATCACTTATCCTTGATGCGGTAAACTCTTGTAAAATGAGGTTTATTCTTGTGAACTTTAGGCCTTTCTTGGCAAGGTTTCTGGAATTGGTCACAGCTTTGTTTTTCTAGCTTGAGCCTGAAGAACACTGTCACCATTTCAATAAACCGTATGTGAGGGGGCGAAAATCAATTTTATGCCCCAGTCCCAGGTTTGTTTGCTCTGAGTCAAAATTTAGTTTTTATTTAGGGGTAAATTTAAAGTTTTCCGAATACTAAAGTCCTTAAACTTTAATCGAATAAGGCTGAGACCTGGCAGTCTCGTTACACTTGACTTATTTAATTAAATGGGTTTGAAACACGATAAAAATGCGTTATTTCGTCTGTCCGCAATCGAAAGATAATCGATTTCATCGAAGGAACTTATTCTTCCGGATTTGTGGTACTTCTATGTGCTTGTTCTTCTATCCTTGAGATACTCAGGAACTACAAAGGTAAGCCATTGCCGAAAAATAACACATATAACAAAGACATATCTCATCACCACTTTCCTACTCCCTTTAGAGGAGTTGCTTCATCCAGTTTTCAGAGCTTAGCTTTCCGTAACACGTGAAAATACAGGCTTTTGCTAAAATTCAAATTCTCCGCGTCTGGATGAATTTTGGTTTTTCGTACAAGCAGTGTACATTCTGAATGTTATTATTAGAGCCCCGGGTGAAAAAAATACAAAAATCATTAGATGAGTCAAAATAGTTGCGTTTTTTCAGATACCCAGATACCATGGTATCTGATACCACACTGTCAGAAGTTTCGTAGCAGATAGCGTATTACACTTTCAAGAATAACACCTTTTCACTTAGAAATAAAGTGTTATGACCAATTAAGTTTACACTATTTCATGCCTAGATCTCCAACAACACCTTCAATTGGTAAAAATACTAACAGGAACGAAAGAAACATAACAGATAACATCCCAAAGTGTTATCTGTTGAAACCGCGCATCCTTCTGTTGTCGTTATGTAACTTCTGACAGTGTAGTATTTTTACCTACTGAAGGTGTTGTTGGAGATCTAGGCACGAAATAGTATAAACTTAATTCATTCATTCATTTATTTATTTTCCTCAAAGAATATATAATGAGGAGTACTAAAATAAAAAAAAAAAAAAAAAAACTGTAACAAATAACTTTTATAAAAATAAATAACAATTGACGTACATTAAACAAAGCACTGTACTTACTTAACTATTAGCTCTTTAGCGAAAAACGGAAACAGATTCTTCAGAGTCAGAATATTATTAGCTTTAGCTACAAAATTATCAAATTTGGTCATAACACTTTATTTCTAAGTGAAAAGGTGTTATTCTTGAAAGTGTTATGCGCAATCTGTTATGAAACTTCTGACAGTGCACGGTCTAAAGTCGTTTTTGCAGTTATCGTGGTATCTGCTAGTGTGGTATTGAAGCCCCTCGTGGTATCTGGAAAGTCATTTCACTTTCATCAAATTTTTTCAGATTGGTGAGAAAGAAGTTTAGCACTTATCGATGTAACAAGATATCTGTTATTTTGGGATGATTTCGAAAAGTGCCATTTCGGCAATAGTCGTTTTTGCGGAGCACCGTGTATCAGATACCACGATAACTGCAAAAACGACTAATTGCAGCTCCAGTTACCGTGGTAACAGATACCAGGATAGCAGCAAATATGCAACTAATGATTCAGTGTATTCAAACATCAAATGTAAAAATAAGCTGCCTTTTCAGTTAAATTTTAAAGTAAAGTCATTGGTGTGGGCAGCTGCTAAGTGGGAAGATTGAAAGCTAGGTTGAAATCTAGGGCCTCCACTGCCCCCCCCCCCCCCCCCTCCCACACAAATGGTGCACCAGCTGAAGAGGATCTTTGCCGAGAAGGCCAAGACATTGCTAGGATCTATCTCAGCTGACTTACAGTCACCTTGGGCTGAAGGAATCCATTCACAGCTGCTAATGTCTTTGAAGCCCTTCCCGGATTTGGCAACTGAGTGGACTCCCCGGAGTCTCTTTACCAAATATCTTGGTGTCCAACTGGTAGGTTTACTATGAACTCCATGAGAGTTCTTAAAGTTTAACTGAAGAAGTAGCTTATTTTTACACCTGATTTTTAAACAAGCCTACACTGAAACATTTTGGCCCATCTAGGGGTTTTGTTTTTTCTCATGCGAGGCTCTAGCAATAACGTTAAGAATGTGCGCTGCTTGCAAGACAACCCAAAATTCATCCAAACGCGAATATTTTGTATTTGAAAACAAGCCTGCATTTGCGGAAAGGTCGCGGCGGACAAGGGTAATCGTGTTAATATATGTCTTGCAAGGAAGCTGCCATTATTTTTTTTTTTTTTTTCGGCAATGGCTTACCTTTCTGGATAAATATTTCAAGCATAAAGGGACAGGCGCACAAAGGTACCACACATCCGGAAGATTAATTCCATTTGATGTGGACAGCGGACAAACTGCGTAACGCATTTTTATCCGGTTTGCAGGCCCGTTTAAGTCAATAAGTGATGTCAATACGTCAGCACTAGACTGTCGGGCCTTATCCCTGTTCAGTTAAACTTTAAACTCCTCTCCTGAATATCCCGTCGTTCGTACTATTAAGCAAGAGGGTGTATTTTTGGACCATTAGAAGAACTGTAAACGAAATTTTCCAAGAATGTTATCACTAAGAAGAATGAATGAAATAATGTATTCCCAAAAAAAGCCATATGGGCCATAGCGGGACAAAATATAAAAATAAACAAGCACTCCAACTGCAATGTACCCATCCAAATATTCAACACTCAACTCATACTTCTAACAATTAAATAACTATTAAACAAACTAACACCTATCCCTACCACAACATCAACCTACAATTCGAAGGCGAGTGGATACCGCCCGAGGTCTGACCTTATACGATGGCAATGTTAGGCTAATAGCTCTGAACACGCTAGCCTTCTCTCCTTGATGCCTAACTGGGCGTGCCGATGAAGAATTGTCGTGTGAGAAACGTCATCACAACCGAAAACAACAGACGTACTTGATTGGTTTACATAAGATATGAATTATATTTTACGGTGCTAGACGGATGAGTCTGCTAAATTTTATTAGAGCTGTATTTCGGCCCTTCTTGCCTTCAAGTTCATTTTTTTTTAGCTTGAGCCTGAAGAGGACCCTTGCCAAGAAGGGTCGAAGTATAGCTGTAATAAAATTTAGTCAGCTTAATTTAGCGACAATAAAGACTCCGGCAAAATTTGCTCTGTGAGAAGGGCAAAACTCGGCATGGCCGAAAAAGCGCTAAAATTCGTAGACACAAAACGAAACAATGGAGATAGGTGTGGATTTTAGAAGCTTATAACTCCACAAGGGAGCTAGGTATATTATAAAAGGCAGGAATAAGCAAGAGGGGTCCTTCAAAGATCCGTACGGGTGATGTTTCTTGTTCTTCCCGAGGTTCACTGACGTGTTTTGGACTTAGCCTGATAGAGTATTTGCTATTTTTTTTAGGTTGGACAGAATCTCGACGGTAAAGGCTTCGGTGTCGCCACACCTCTTGGATCTCCTTTAAGGGAGCAGTTGAACCTGGCAGTCCTAAGTCTCAAAGAAACTGATGAGCTTCAACGATTACAGAACAAATGGTGGTATGACCGAAGTGAATGTTCGGGTGGTGCGGACAAAAAGGTAAGTCTCTCCTCGTTTCAAAGCACATGGCTTACGGGGCTGTTCATTTTGTGTCAGCTGGAATCTACGGAGATGCGCGGTGAATATAAATGGAGATAAAATCGAAAAAAGCTTCAGTTGTATGTAGAGGTCGGAATGTAGGATCAATCATAATTTACGTCTCGAAAAACGTAAGCAGCTCTAGAGAACGCAACTGAAACATTTTCTTATCATTGAGCAGGGAGCATTTATCCAGCTAAAAAGTATTTGGAACGGGCAGTCTTATTTTCGTTGTTATTTTTTTTCCTCCTGTCTCTGCCACTGTGACGGACTTGTAGACCTACTCCGAAAAAAGTTGATGTTCAAGCACCATTTTTGTTTCTTTGCGTTTTTTTCTCCCTTTTTTGTTACTGATCTGTCTGTTGTTGTTTTTATGGCACTTGCCTTCCGGCCAAGTGCCATATACCGATCACTTTTCCGTCGGTCTGTCGGTCGGTCGGTTAGTCCGGTGTTTGCGAATTAGGGTACTTCCAGATAAGCTAGGACTATGAAACTTGGCAGACATATGAGGGACCCGACCAACCTAAGTTGGAGATAGTCACTTGCCCGATTCGACCGTCGTGGAGGGAGGGAGGGTAGCCGGAATCCGGAATTTAGTGGCATGCATAACTTTCGACTGGGTTATCAGATCTTAATGAAATTTGATATTTGGAAAGACGTCATGTTTTAGATATCCCGTTTCAAGTCCGGACCGAATCTGATGAATGTGCGGGGGTGGGAGGCGGAGGTGGGACCGGAAATCATGTGACACGCTTAGAGTGGAAGGATCGGGCTGAAACGTGGTGAGAGGAACAAGCACTAGCCCTAGGTACATTATTGACATAACCGGACGGGATCCGTGCACTGTAGGGGGAGTTGGTGGGGGGGGGGGGGGCGGAATTCCGGTGATTCGGAGTTGTTACTTCCAGGTGGGTTAGGACAGTGAAACTTGGCAAGTATACCAGGGACCCAACCAGAATAACTTGGAAATAGTCACTTCCCCGATCCGACCACCGTGGGGGGCGTGGAGGGAAGGGGAATCCGAAATCTAGAGGTACGTATACCTTTGGAACGGGTGATCGGATGTTAATGAAACTTGATATTTGGAAAGACCTCGTGTCACGGATGTCCCATGTGAAGTCCGGACCGGATCCGACAATTGTGTGGGGGGGGGGGGGGGGTCAGAGGGGGGAGCCGTAAATCTTGTGACACGTTTAGAGTGGAGCGATTGGGATGAAACTTGGTGGGTAGAACAAGCACAAGCCCTAGATTCATCACTGACAGAACTGGATCGGATTCGAGCACTGTGGGGGGAGTTAGATAGGGGGGGGAGGAATTCCGGTGATCACGAGTTAAGGTACTTCCAGATGTGCTAGGACAGTGAAACTTGGCTTGAACATTAGAGAACTTGACATGATTAGATCATTTTTGCCTCAAGGGTTTTGCTTACAACTGAATTTCTTAAAGTACAAATGATACTTTTGAGTAAAATATACATTTCATTCTCCCTATTAGCTCATCATCATTTTTGCTTCAAGTGTTTTTAGTACAGACGAATTTCTAGCTCCCTTAAAGTGCGCATCATCACAGCCAAATGCATTAGCAAACGATACGTTCTTGTGATTTCCGAGGACCCATTATCTCAAGGGTTGTGCTTACAAATAATCACAACAAACCCACGAATTGAAGAATTCCTACTTTCATCCTCTGACCCAGCCTTGCAAGTGCCATATCAGCTTCCAGCTCTTGTTCTTTTGTATGTTTTTGGCTGTAGTTCGTCCTTAGCTATATAAATAAATAATAAATTTAGCACCGAACAAGACGTGATTACAAGAAGAAGAAAAAATGCACCATCATTATAGACTAGCCTAGGTTCACTTAATCACTAATATTCGGCGGGTCAGCGTAAACTGGCACAAATTCTTAAAGCCTAACACTTTCTGTTCGGGTCAATGATTCCGAAATCACGCGCCATGACGTCAGAATTTGAATGCAACCCAACAGATATTTCACCAAATTATCTAGCTGTTTGCTTTAATCTGCTAGAGATAGCATACACACAGGGCAAACACAAATTTCGCCTGTTTATAATAATTAGTCCTCATCGTTCTTCTGTTTGCTCTGGTAAGGCTCTCTCAGTAGGGTGGAACATACAAGAAGTGAAGGGCTACCTAAAAAAGGAAAATAAAAGCAACTGGAAACACTAAAAGACAAAATCAACAAAAAACAAATCAACAATACAAAGATTCAGACCCCACTGCACGCACAAAGTATGCAAATAAATTGTAGTAAATTAGAAAGAGGAATAACAGGAAAGACTATGACGAAAGATGATATAAACAAGAGGCCTACTTAATAATACAAAGATTGACGCCCACAGCACTTAAAAAATGTTTAGGTTTTGTATTAAAGGAGAAATAAAAATAAGAACAACTGTAAACACTGAAAGATACAAAATAAAGAACATACTAAAAACCAAAGAATTCAAAAGATTGAGACCCCACTGCACGAATATAAAACGTAAAGATATTGCGACAAAGGAGGAATACAAGTAAAAAACAACTGAAAACAGTTGACAATGAAGAAATAAAAAAAAATAACCCTGTGCCAAAGTAGACTACCTATCCTGCGGCGCTGCGAATTTGCGAGTCCCTACGCAAGACTTTTAGTTTCAGCTAGCAGCTAGTTTGAATCCGTATACAAGGCATAGGATACGAACAAGTGTAATTATAATAAATAATATTAAGTACAACTTGATTTCGTACCCACTTTGCGTCCAAAATTTGAAGAAATTCAAATGAAATAAAAATAGAATAAAACACCAAAAAGTAAGAAATTAAATAACATAACCATTTAAAGAACAATAAGAAGGACTGAGCCCGTGATACGGAGACAGCTTTTCATAACCTCGAACACATTAAGCTTCCAGAGCTTAGCAGTTACATCAAGAGCACTATAGTCTTGAATTATTCATTTAGTATATTCATAAGACTAATCTTGCAAGCTTCCTTCTAAAAGGAACGGGGGCGCCAAGATGCTTATCTTAGCAATTACATTGGTGTCCGCGTAGCCTTAGGCAAGTCCCTTGACACAGCTGAAAGTAAAGAAAAGACAATCAATATTCCTTCAGTCCAAGCTGACTTATGTAGTTTAGTTTATAAAAGTTGGTTAATGTAATAAAAACTATGGCTATTAAAAAAAAAATCGTCGTTAATTGCGCTAGATGGATCAGTCAACCGAATTTGTTTGTTTTTGGGATCCCAAAGCGTAAGTGGAGGGACACCTATGACTTCGCAAAAGTTGTCCGTCCGTTCGTCAATCTGTCAGCACAATAACTCTCGAACGGAATAAGATATTTTGATGAAACTTGGTGTTAGGATTCTTGGGTCAAGGGGAAGGTCGAGTTCGTAGATGGGCCCTATAGCTGTATTTAGGGGAGGGAAAGAGGTTTCAAATTAAGGGGCGAAACAAATATTTTTCAAGAGCTAATGAGATAGTCGATTAGGAGATAAGAAGACATGCTGAACACGAATATGAAACCCATTTTCTCGCAAGGAGAAGTAGTTCGCCCGGAATCCGGCCAGAACCGGAAAGTTTTTTAAAAGTAAAAGCTTTATCTGAAGTTGATTAGATGTCCGAATTAGGGGTAAGGAAGCATGTTGAATCTGAATATGAAAATTATCTTCTCATCGGACAGGTAGTTCACCCGGAATGTGTCAAAAAGAAAAATTTGTCAAATAGAAGTTTTATCTGAAGTTGATTACAGGTTCGATTTTAGGATAGGAAACATGCTGAATCCGAGTATGAGAACTATTTTCTCGTTGGACAAGTATATAGCCCGGAATCCGGCCAAAACCGGAAAATTTGTCAAAAGCTAAAATTGTATATGAATTTCATAAGGTGTTCGACCTACGGGTAAGAAGAAATGCTGAATTCATGTATGACAATCATTTATACATAGTTCGCCACGAATCCGGTGAAATCGGAAAATTTGTTAAAAGTTGAATTTTTATCTGAAGTTGATTAGAGTTTGGACAGAGGGGTAAGGGGATACGCTGAATCCGTTTTTGAACTTAAATTTTTGAAAAAGACAAGTAGTTCGCCCGGAATCCGGCCGAAACCGAAAATTTGGCAGAAGTAAGGCAGGAACTTTCGTCAAAGTCGAGGTGACGCAGGCTATGGGGTAAACATACATGCTTAATCCATATTTGAACTTGGTCTTCTCAGATGATTACCATTTGCCTTAATCTGTTTCTAATTTTATTAGTAAAGTGCTCAAGGAGTCTGGTGAAGACTGGATCTCTACAAGACCCAATTGTCTGGATTAAATATTAAATTTGTGGGATCCCGTCAAAACTTCTGGTCTTGTTTCATATTGCAACATCCACCAACAGAGTGGAAACAATTTTAGTAAAAGAGGAAACGATTCAAGCAAAGAGGAAACGATTTAAGTAAAAGCAGGTATATAAGGACCAAGGCATATGTATTAAAGAGTCAGTCTTAAGTAAGTCCTAAGACAGTGGTGATTAAGGATAGTTGGAGTAACAGATGTATTTGATGTATGCAGAACCACAGCATCACCGGTGAAACCTTCGTTCTAACAAAGATCGGAAAACGTAGGGTATTCGCATGAAAAATAGTTGCGTTTTTGCAGATACTATGATATCTGATACCAAGGTCAAAAGTAGTTTTTACCGTGGTACCTGATATACTGATATTGCGGCTCCGACCGTAGTAACTGACTGTGGGATCTGTAAAAGTTATCTCACTTTCATCAGCACCAACACAAGGACATAAGTTTTTGTCAGAGTGGTGGGAAAGAAGTTTAGACTTGTGAGGTGGGTAGGTTAAAGGACTTCTTTCAGGGTGACATCCGAAAACAGGAATTTGGCAGTTGGAGGCAGGATGGCAAGATGGATAAGTCACCTTGGCATCAGAAATCGTGGTATCTACAAAACGCAACTAGCTGCATTTTTGCAGATACCATGGTACTTGATACCACGGTTTAAAGCCGTTTTCGCAGTTACCATGGTATCTGATACCGCGGTCAAAAGGTGGTTTTGAAGTTAACGTGGTATCTCTGATACCACGGTCAAGGTCAGTTACCGTGGTAACTGATCGTGGCATCTGAAAAAGTCATCTCGCTTTCATCATCATCAACAATAGAGCCTAGAACTTTGTCAAATAATTCCAAAACATTCCAGCGATCCTCAGGAAGAAGGAGTAAGCGTGTCCGTACGACTCAAACTCAACGACTCAAATCCTGTGTCGGTCAATCACCGCGATCTGAGAGAGACCACTTCTGCCTTTCTTCCGCTAGATACCCGGAGAGGCAGGAGATTTTGCATCGCCAAGGAGAGATAGTCATCAAGAATATTGGTCGGAAAGAAGTTTTGGCACGTATGTGATGTGACTGGATATCACTCTTTCTTTCGGATATCACTTTCTCAACCATGGTGTCAGCTACCAGGGTACCGGTAAAAATTACAAAATGGATATCCAGCTACTGTGGCAGCTGAATCTCTGTGGTATCAGATAACATGGTATCTGTAGAAACGTAGCTAATGACTAATCAGCCAAAATTTTCTTTTGTGATCTTCGGCTCTTATTTGGCAAGGGTCCTCCTTCAGGCTGTACCTGGATGAAAGAAACAAAACGCCAACAAAAGTCTCTAGTAACTATGAGTATTTTGTTTCGGAGAATATCTTCTTAAAGCCCACCTCGCATTATTCACTGTTTCAAGTTCCGATTTTCAGAACTATTTGAATATTGTAAAACTAAGCTCTGCTTTTAACATATCATCCACAGATTTGGTTATTTTAAGCCTTTTCACAGGTCCTTTGACTTCTAACAAAAACTTGACAAAATTCAAATAAGGGGGTTTGACGGGTCAATAGCATGACAGGCTAACACTGGTTGGGAGCATAATGCGCATGGACAATAGTGAGTCGTAGAAAGTGCAAAGGTTAGTGAGGTGTCGTTAGCAGCTTTAAAATGTAACGTTTCAAATCTGGATATTCGGGCTCAAGAATCGATGAATGCACTTATAGAAATAGGTTGCATCGTCAATATAGATACGACGGGTTCTTTAAGGAGTACTGTAGACGAAAACAAGTGCTAAGATTTCACTTTGACACAGCTGGGTTTCTTGCGTATTTTGATTATCATTGATTTCAAGTGCCTGCTGTTTGAAAAAGTGCCACTTGAAACAAATTCTTATAGTAGAACTTTTTCTACTTTATCCGTCGTTGACGGCAAAAGAAAATAGCACTACGAAGAATTAATAAATCGGGATAGAAAGAGTATCAGTCGCGGAGATGCATCTTTATCTGCAAACTCGTTAAATTAACATTGGAGATTCCTAATCAGTTTTGTGCCTTGAAGCCGAAAAGCGGCCGGAATAGAACAGAAAACATTCATTTTGAAGAAAAACGTTACACATATTAGAAAGCGCTCTGATAGAGCTGTATTTTCTAGAAATTGCTTTTCCTATAAGAAAAGCAATTTTCAAAAGCACCTTTTTCTCCGCTATTTCCACATTTTAGTGTGCAATTGGTTATTCAAAAATTATTATTATTATGATCGGTTTCTGCCACTGGTTCTTTCGCCGTATTCCAGGCTTTTCCGTCTTGACGATATATGGTCAAGGACGGGGAAGTCCCGCTTTATCAGTCATCTGTGCTTCGAAGTTCATGTAGGGTATCCCCTGTACGGTCAGGCCACTCCTCACAAATACCCACAGACTCTGTGTCCCAGTTTGCTACCTGACAGTGTCTATCACTCGTCATAGAACTCTGCAATCTGTCACAGGTTTTAGGTTTCACCCTAGGCTCTCAGCTGTGACAGAAAATCACAATGTCGCAGAATTCTGAGGATTCAACTTTCTGGCCAATTTCAGGCCAACTCTTTCGGGAAAAGGATTCATCTGTTTTACCCACATTAGCTCCTCTTATAAGAGCAAGCCGGAGGTTTATTTTCGAAACTTATTTTCAGCGTTTTTATTTTTGATCAACTGCCGTCAGGCCCATATCCAGGACTTTATTTCGGGGGGGGGGGGGGGGGGGGGGGGGTGCCTGCTCGTCGGACAAAAAAGTACAAAAACACACAGATCAGAGGGAAAAGCCTATAAAAATTATTATTTGTGTATGTTTCAGGGGGGAGGAGGGGTCAAACCCCCTAACTCCCCCCCCCCAGCTGGATACGGCCTTGACTGCCGTACTCCATTTTTTTCACAGGTTTTTGCTCGCTCCGTTTCCAGTTAAACAGCAAATCGATCAGATCTCCGTCAGTTAAAAATGGAAATATTGAAATCTGCTACCGTATAAGCCGTGATAACCGTCATTCGCAGGCGCCAGAATGTCATAGGTTTTCGCGTTCGAATTTCATAAGTTCCATCACAAAAAAGTGACAACGCTGCTGTAGAAGTTCTAGTTATTCTCACCGTTCCCGGAGGATGCCTTGCAAGGGGTCCCCGCATTTTTGTTTGTCAGGGGACTTAGTCCCCGTATTCTCGCGAGTCCCCACGGACGGGGAATGCTCTTATTATTATCACCATCATTAAAAAGGACCCTCTTGAGATTCGGTGGTGAATCGATTTCGGGAGTTGCTCGTGTTGTTAATACAAATTTCTGAGATCAAAATTGAGTTTAGTTATGGAATAAAACTGATTTTGAGGAACAATGTCAGTTTCATTGTGGTTACGATATTTTTTGTGTGAATAATAACTATGTAAAATTAAGCTAGAAACGGTCAGAATAATCAAATGTGAATATAAAATGGACCCAGACTAACACCGTTGCATGATTTTTATGGCACTTGAGCTTACTCAAGTGCATTATAGCGATTGTAATTTCTGTCCGTCAGTCGGTCTGTCGGTCCCGGTTTTGCTAGTTCGGGCACTTCCAGATAAGCTAGGACGATGAAACTTGGCAGGCATATCAGGAACTGGACCAGATTAAATTAGAAATTGTCACTTCCTCGATCTGACCATCTGGAGGGGAGTGGAGGGAGGGGGAATCCGGAAAAAATAGGAAAAATGAGATATTTTTAGCTTACGAACGGGTGATCGGATCTTAATGAAACTTGATATATGGAAGCACTTTGTGTCTCAGACCCTCCATTTTAAATCCAGACCGGATCCGGTGACACTGGGGGGAGTTGGAGGGGGAAACCGGAAATCTTGGAAAACACTTAGAGTGGAGGGATCCGAAAGGAACTTGGTGGAAAGTACAAGCAAAAGTCCTAGATACGTGACTGATATAGCCGGAACGGATCCGCTCACTTTGGGGGAGTTGGGGGGGGGAGAAGTCCGAATTTTGAGTGATCCCGCGAGTTCCGTGCTTCCTGATGTGCTGGGACGATGGAAATTGACAGGCATGTCTGGGACCTGACCAGATTAAATAGATAATCGTCAATTCCCCGATTCGACCATCTGGGGGGGGGGGGGGGGAGTGGACGGAGGGTGAAGCCAAAATTTGAGGTATTTTTAGCTTGCGAACGGGTGATCGGATCTTGATGAAAATTGATATTTAGGATGACCTCGTGTCTCAGACATCTCACTTTAAATCCGGGCCGGATCCGATGACACTGGGGGGGAATTGGAGGAGGGAACCGGATATTTTGAGAAACGCTTAAAGTGGAGGGATCGGGATGAAACTTGGTGGAAAAACAATCACAGGTCCTAGACACGTCATTGACATAACCGGACCGGATCAGGGTACTGTGGGGGAGTTGGGGTGGGGGTCCGGATTTCTAGCGATCCCGCGAGTTCGGCATACTTCCTGATGTCCTAGGGCGATGAAACTTGGCAGGTATGTCAGGGATCCAAACAGATTGACTTGAGAACAGCCGTTTCCCCGACCCGACCATCGTGGGGGGAGTGGGTGGATGGGGAGTCCGGAATCTAGTGGCGTGCATAACTTTTGAACGGGGGATCGGATTTGAATGAAACTTGTCTGATGAGCTATCTCCTCGGACGATCAGTGTCACGTCCGGGTCGGGTCCGATACCTGTGGGGATGGGGGGGAAACTCAAGAAACTCTAAAAGCAGAGGGATTGGGACGAAACTTAATGGATGGAACAAGCATTGGGCCTAGATGAAATTGACGGAGCCAGATGGTTTCGGGGTTCTGTGGGGGGAGTTGGAGAGAGTTTCCTGGAATTCCGGTAGTCGTGAGTTAGAATAGTTGGCGACCCGAATTATCTTGACGTAAGAACCTGACACAACATACCCCCGGAAACTTCCGTTCCTAGATCCGAGCATTTTTTGGGGAGCAAGAGAAGAGAAATATGGAAATTGACTTCTATAAATTGCGAACGAGTGGTCTGATTCGAGTGAAACTTCATGGGTGATACGAATCGATGGCCTCGACATGTAAAACATGCGTTCGAACCATATGCGACCACGATTAGGGGAATTGGGGGTGGGGGGACTTTTGACATGCACAAAATCCAAACGGATGGACCGAATGAGATGCAAACTCGACAGTGCCGAGTTTATGCGGCCTAGATTTGTTATTTGGCGTCCGGGCCGGTTTCGGCCAAGGTAGGTGGAGATAGAGTGAGTACCGGAAATCGTGTAGCACGTCTAGGGATCAAACAAATGGATTTATTGGGATGAAAGTTTTAACAGTCATGTGCATTTGCTACAGACAATCGAGACGATGCCGGAACTGCTCAGAAATGAGTGAAACTAAATATCCTATTTCTATTTCCGAACCGCATTTTTGGATGGCGGGTGTATTTTGTGACGTTCTCATCTACTTTCTTGTACAGCCTACTCGTACAAGTGCCATATGAGCTCGTAGCTCTTGTTTTCTTAACCCGCTGAAAAAAGACAGAATAGCGGAGTCAACAATGGAAAAGAACACAAAACTGAATAAAACACTAAAAAAGGATTGTAAAGGCTTGGAACTGTTTTTGTAGTAAGTGAAACACAGGTTTGAAAGAGCACTGTAGCTTTTGATAAGAGGCTAGAAAACACCCTGACCGACTCTAACAGTGGATTCTAGGGTTTTCCCCTAAATGTATGTGTCCCTTGCTGCACAAGTTTATATGTGTCTTCAGTTTCTAAACATGACTCCGAAAGCACCACAGAACATGTTCAGCCCGAATCAGGAGATCATCCTTCGTAGTGAACCTGTACAATTTCACTCCTTCTCCCCCGAAAATAAACAAGCAAAACCACTTCGAACCCTTTCTTGTACTTCCGAGGAAGACGGCAGCGCTTCTCGAGAATCACGGACTTGCTCACCGACCAAGTTCGTGCTTCCCTGCAAGGTGCTGCCGCTTCAAGCAGAAGAAAATGAATCCAAAAACGCATATTTTGCAAAAGCAAAGGGCTGCAGCAGCGATGCGGCAGCGCTATCGCAACAAAAACGAGGATCAGGTAGAACACGCAATACGTAGTCACTACCTCTAGTCGCTTCTAGTTTCGTTGTCAGAATATGCTTCAGGATCTGTTTTGACTTTCCAGTGTTTCTTGGCGTAAAAACCAATCAGAAAAAAACACACTGGAAACGAAAACCAGAAACGGTAAGAGTTTCCTTTCCGTCAAAATTGAAAAAAAGTGAAAATATCTACATTTGCTTTCAGCTGTGGATGCATCCATTGTACATTTTGTTGCGAGTTCATTGTCAAGAAATCTTTACTGCTCGGTTTTGTCATGTGGTAAACAAAAAACCCTTAGCGTGATAATAATGGCGAAGTTGGATTTCTAGAATCCCAAATAGAGTGATGGATAATTTATTGACATCGTAAACCTCTACTTCTGTCTCACTGACTGTCTGAAAACAGGTAGTCCTCATCGAATGGAAATAATGAAGTTTTTCTTAGGAAGAGAAGAGTGACGCAGAAAGGAACTATTGCATTTTTAGGTAATGCATAAAGAGCAATTTTTATTATTACTACTCACTGTATTACTCAGACTATACATTTTTATTGCACTAGCCCTTCGGCCAAGTGTCATATAGCGGTCGCAAATCCAGAATCTTGAGGTATTTATAACTTTCGAACGGGTGATCGGATCTTAATGAAACTTGAAATTTGGAAAGACCGCGTGTCTCAGACGACCCATTTTAAATCTGAACTTGATCTGGCGACTTAGGGGGGGGAGGGGGTAGCCGGAAATCTTGGGAAACGCTTAGAGTGAAGGGATCGGGTTGAAACTTGGTGGAAAGAACAAGCACGGACCGGATTCAGGCACTGTGGGGGGAGTTGGGGGGGGGGGGGAGGGGTGATTCTCATTTAATACGGAATACAGAAGAGTTGTTCGGAACTTCCTGATGTAATATACAATATAAATACTAATATATTCGCAAAGTGGGTGGTAGGTCGTTAAGCCGCTAGGATGATGAAACTCAACAGGAGTATGACGGATCCGAATAGACCGACTTGAAAATAGTCGTTTGCACGGTCCGAACATCGTGGGGGGAGTGGAGGTATGGGGGGATTTTAATGAAACTTGGCAAGTGGGAAGAGCTATTGTCTTAGATGTTCCATATCAAGTCCGGACGGAATCCGATACTTCGGGGGGGGGGGAAGGGGGGCCTGGATTTTTGTGAAACATTTATAGTGACGAGGGATCGGAATGGAATTTGGTGGAAAGAACAATCATAAGAATTAGATAGATTCTTGACAGAACCAGACCATGTCGTGGCTCTTTGGGCGGAGTTGGAGGGGGTTTCCCGGAATTCCGACGATCGTGAGATATTGATACTTCCAGATGTGCGAAGGACGATAAAACTTGGTAGGCATTTTATTGACCTGACCAAATAGACTTAAGGAACCGACGCAATGCCCTAGGAAGACTTCCGTTCCTGGATCCGACCATTTTCGGGGAGTTGAGGGAGTGGGAATCCGTAAATTACTGACTTCCGTAGATTGCGAAAAAATGATCCGATTCAAGTGAAACTTTATGAGTGTTCAGAACTGATAACCTGCAGATGCAAAGCGTGTGTACGAACCCATGCGGCCTGGTTGGGGGTGGGAGCCCGGAAACTTTGTGACATGTACAAAAACCAAACGGGTTGGGCAGAATGGGGTACTGTCATGGATTTATTGAGAAGTATCACAAGCAGTGACTGTAATCGTAAGATAGTGGAAACTGTGAAAAATAAAGGATAATTATTAAACGGCTAACTTTAAACAATAACTAAATTATGCATAAAAACATGGAAAGTAAATTGTGTTAGAAAAGTTAACCAGATAATAGTTGTTCCAAATAATAGATTTTTTAAGTTAATGAGACTGGAACTTCGGTCTTCTGAAAAAGATATTATTAAGGAGTATAAACTGCTTGAGCAGTATTATATTTATGTCATTGAAAAGAACCAATAAAAGGTATTCTTTCTTTAACCCTTACTTGTAAGGTTTATAGGTTTTGCCTATGTGTTTTTTGAAGTCTCTAACGGGACGGCGTCTAGTACGCCAGCACAGCTGGCGTAAGCAATTAACCTGTGTACGCCAGCTAGGCTAGAGACCACGCAGCGAAGTTAAGTGGTGTTACCGTAAATGTTGTGGCTAGCATAGGGGTTAAACGAGTAAAATGATTTGAATGAAACTTGGAAAGTAGAGAGATTATATGCCTCAGATGACATATTTTAGGGTCTGGACCGGTGCACGGTGGGGAAGAGGTATCAGAATTCCCGGAAATGTGTGCAGATTGTAATAAAGTAATGTAATAAAGTAGTGTCACTGCTTTACGTATACAAATAGTACCAAGGTGGAAGTTTTTTTTAACCATGCCCCCCCCCCCCCCCCTCCCATATTGGTGCCTCTGTCTCCGATCAGATTGGTTGGAATGTTAGACACGATTTGCTTATCAGGAAATGATGCTTGTTTCTTTTCCTCGGATAGATCATCCGGACGGAATGTTATGCTGGCGTAACTTAGTATCCGATGTTACAATAAAGTCCGATTTCCGCTTTGTAAAAAAATTCAGCATAAACACACACACGAACCCCACCCCTTAAACAAACCTTTACAGCTCCATAGCCTGCTTAAAGTTTAACCTCAAGGGGCTTGAGAGGACTGTCTAGTTACCCATAACTGATTCACTTAAATTGGCTTGAAGACCCGCTGAAAATGCGTTACTTCGTTGTTCCGCTATTCACGAATGATCGATTTTCATATAGCGGTATTTCCGTGTGATTTGTGGTACCTCTATGGGCTTGTATTTTTGTTGTATGCCTTACGAGAAAGATTTATGATTTTCTTTCTTGTTCAGGCACTAAGCAATCTTCACCAACCTCACCACTGCCCACTGAAAAGCCGCGTTTGTGTTGAGATTAAAATTTCCCGTGTCATAATAGAATTTATGCTCTGGGGACAGCAGCGGATATTCTGAACATAACTATAGCAAATAGTGGAAAATAAAAAAATTCCTTTGCAGGATCCAAATAATTCATTGTAATCAGCTAAATAACACAAAAATAGCTTGGCTTTTCAGTTAAACTTTAAGGAATCTTTCGGAACCAACGGAAGTCGAACAGTTTTCTTACACATATTTCTTACCAAGTCTCTTCGCTCTTAGGAAATAATAAATACTGAAGCCAGAATCCGTTGGAAAACTAAGTTAGACGGGGAGGAATTGATCAAGGAAAAAGACCGGGGTAGACACAGGCGAAGGTCAAACAGTCTAGTCGTGACATATTAAACTGGGATATTTTATCCCTCTTCGGTCCAAATGGGACACCTCTAGCTGAAAAATATTAGAAATTGTCGTATAAATATACAAAATCTAAATATCCAATCGCGGTCACTATCCAACTAGTTGGTATTTGTAAGAAATTTCGTATAGGAAATCCCGCGTTGCCGACTAGTTGGCTACGATAAAAATCCTAGACTCGATAAAAATCCGTCTAGGTTTTTTGTTTGTGTTCCAACTAGTCCGCAACTGTAAGAAATTTCGTATGGGAAATCCCGCGTTGCCGACTAGCTGACTACGAGAAAAATCCCTAAGGATTTTTGTTTGTGTTCGAGCTAGTCCGCAACTGTAAGAAATTTCGTATAGGAAATCCCGCGTTGTTGACTAGTTGGCTGCGATCAGAAATCATATAGGAGAAAATCTTGCGTATAGGGATTGTAAAAAATCGTATAGGGATACTCGTATAGGGATTGTAGAAAATATCCAACTAGTCGGATTGTATGAACTTGGATAGAGATTTCGGAAAATATCCAACTAGTCGGATTGTATGAACACGGATAAGAATTTCAGAAAATATCCAACTAGTCGGAACAGCTTTCAGTCTCAACAAGGATTTCGATCCCGTTAGTTGGCTATGCGCCATGTTGTCTAATAGTCAACGAACTAACAGCCATCTGATTGGATGATCAATGTGTCTCTAAACAAATTTTCTCATCTTAGATAATTAGTTTGATAATTCTGTATTCCTTGACGAGTTTTCTCATTTTAGCACAACTAGTTGGATATTCATCCTCGTTCCTTTAGGATATTTTTTTATTTTAGCCAGCTAGTTTGGATGATAACCCCCTGTTCCTATAGAAATTTTCTTATTTTAGCCAACTACTTGGATCGGCAGAAATTTCATATAGAAATCCCGTATGGCCAACTATTTGGCCACGACGAGCATTCGTCTAGGAGAAAACTTTTTATTCAGCTAGTTGGATATGTCTCTCACTCGTACAGAGATTTCAGAAAATATCCAGCTAGTCAGATTGTGTCAATTCACATAGAAATTTCGAAATATCCAACTAGTCGCTTTCAAGCTTTCAGTCTCAAGAAGGATTTTGACCCTATTAGTTGTCTATGTGCCACATTATCTTATACGCAATAATTTCTGATCGTAGCCAGCTAGTCGGCAACGCGGGATTTCCTATTCGAAATTTCTTACAGTGGCCGACTAGTTGGAACACAAACAAAAATCCTATACGAATTTTCCTCGTAGCCAACTAGTCGGCAACGCGGGATCTCCTATACGAAATTTCTTACTGGCGGACTAGTTGGAACACAAACAAAAACCCTATACGAATTTGTCTCGTAGCCAACTAGTCGGCAACGCTGGATTTCCTATACGAAATGTCTTACAGTGGCGGACTAGTTGGCTAGTGACCGCGACGTGTATATGTATGTTCTTACAGTGGCCGACTAGCTGGAACACAAACAAAAATCCTATACGAATTTTTCTCGTAGCCAACTAGTCGGCAACGCGGGATTTCCTATACGAAATTTCTTACTGGCGGACTAGTTGGAACACAAACAAAAATCCTATACGAATTTTTCTCGTAACCAACTAGTCGGTAACGCTTGATTTCCTATACGAAATTTCTTACTGGCGGACTAGTTGGAACACAAACAAAAACCCTATACGAATTTTTCTCGTAGCCAGCTAGTCGGCAACGCTGGATTTCCTATACGAAATTTCTTACAGTGGCGGACTAGTTGGCTAGTGACCGCGAGCTGTATATGTATGTTCTTACAGTGGCGGACTAGTTGGAATACATAACAAAAATCCTATACGAATTTTTCTCCTAGCCAACTAGTCGGCAACGCCGGCTTTTCCTATAGAATTTTTGTACAATTGCCAACTAGTTGGCTAGTGACCGCGAGGTACATATATATGACTGGATATTTAGATTTTGTATATTTATACGACAATTTCTAATAATTTTCAACTAGAGTATGTCCGTTGAAGCCACGGATGGTTCCAATTCCCCTGGAAATTTGAAGTTACGCGATTCACTGCTATACGCAATCTGGTGTTTTTCAATCAAAACAATATTAAACTGAGATATTTTATCCGTCTTCGGTCCGAATGGATCATTCTGTCGGAATGCGAAAGAAGCCGAGCATTAAGAGCGTGTTCAACCCACTTAACAATAGTAACTATTGGTTGCTATTTTTGTTCCAACCTCGAGCCAACCTCGAACTCGTTCCAAGCTTAGAACAAAACGGACAAAAAAATGTAAGTTAAGTCACAACACAGATACAGACACATGACGTTTCACATAACAATTACGCAATCACGAACTATAAAAGTGTTTAAGCCAGGGGCGGTTCCAATTCCCCTGGAAATTTGAAATTGCGCGTTTCACTGCTATAGGCTACAATGGTCCACAATCTGGTGTTTATCAATCACGTAAGTATATCTCGCCCGCTGGTACGCTGACCGTTGCAACCTTCATGAAATAGTAACTATTTGCTTACCACGCTCAGGAGCGTAGTAAGCGTGGTAACTACGAACTTCTGTAACTTGATTGGCTAGATTAGCCCGTGGCATGGTATTTTGCGGAAAATAGAAAAATGCGTTCCGGACTTGTCGCCAAAAAGCCAGAATTTGTGACGTCATGCAAAGTAACTATGGTAAGTAGGCTGGAACACGCTCTAAGTATAGAACTGAATTCTTGTTGATAGAAGAGGTGAAAGGAGAAATAGAGCGTGTTTGTTCCTACTTACTGTAGTAATTACGCATGACCTAATGGATTTTGGCTTCTTCGCGTCACGGCTGGAACGAATTTTCTATTTTCGACAAAATTTCGTGCCACGAGTTAATCGGGCCAATCACTTCACAGAGGTCGTAGTTACCACGCTAACCACGCCCCCGACCGTGGTAAGCAAATACTTACAATTAGTTACTATTTCGAGAAGGTTGGAACTGTCAGCGTAGTGACTTTTCACGTGGATGGAACGAGAATAGTAACTAATCGTTACTATTGTTAGAAGGAGTAGATAAAGATTTTACACCTTGGCTTTGTTTTTCCATTGGACCGATAATTAATTCGAATCAAATGCGGCGGAAATTGGAAATCAGGTGGAACGCATTTCTTGACAATGTTGTTGGAAGTTGACGATGTCGGGGAGTGAAGACGTCTTTTCATCCAGTCGTTTTCTCACTGGCTGTAGGCTACTGTCAGAAATTTCACAAAAGATAACACAAGGTTGGTAACACTGTTATAACTATATGAGTAAAATTTAATGCATAACGCTTACTGCTAATTTTTCAAACCTTATGCATACGAGGCGTTGCTAGGAACAGCCGAAAAACCATAAAATAAGCATCTGCCGAGTTTTTCGGCAAACCATCAAGTCAAACCAAGCTGAGTACGAATCATATTTGATGGCCCTAGACGAATAGGCCAGCTGAGATTATCCTAATGGTACTTCGGCACTTCTTGGTAAGGGTCCTTTCAAGCTAAAAAAAAATGTCAGGTCTCATGTTTGTTATTCACAAGCTCGTTTTCTTCTACTTGAGCCAGATGAGGCCCCTACAGCCTGACGAGGCCCTTTGGCAACCTGATGAAGAGTGTGTTAGTTGCATGAAGTTGTACGAAAAATTTACAATTATTGATATATAATAGTACATAATACTGTCATTTAATGTGCCTCAAACCGGGACAAGCTTAAGCAGTTATATCCAGTAACATCCTGTCTTGCTACAGTAGCATCCAGTCCTGCTAATAGCAGTATGCAGTGGTAACAGTTACTATTGTTTGCTATTAAAAATTACAACTCCATATAACTAATTCTTGAAAAAAGGCCCAAGAGGGGACGATATGTCGTAAAACTCAGCTGACGTACCCGTTTAGCACAATCGCAGAAGTCAACCATAGCCCAGTTTGGGATCCCACCATTACCTTTGATCTTGTTGCTTGCAAGTAATTGACTTCTTGTTCGGGTGTCCCGAAGGCTTGGACACTCAATTCCAGAAATGTCCAAATGTCAACCTTCCCTATCCCGGTGGGATTTTATATCGTGAGACAGGCAAATTGTAAATTTTCTGAAAAGCAGAATCCCCAGATGTCACATATATCCCGGAATGGAAAGTTAATCAGTTTGACAGTGGTTGGTCCTTTGTTGAAAAAAGTGTCTCAGAAAATCAAAAATGCCAAAATCAGGCGGAATTCTTTCTTGTAGCAAGTTTCTAGTTTCTAGGTGGTTTGTTTTTGGGATCCCAAAACGTAAGTGGAGGGATACCTATGACATCGCAAAAGTTGTCTGTCCTTCCGTCCGTCCGTCTGTTAGGACAATAACTCTCGAAGGGGTTGAGATATTTTGGTCAAACTTGGCATACTCTCGAAGGGGTTGAGATATGTTGGTCAAACTTGGCATGAGGACTCTTTAGGTCAAAGTACAGGTCAAGTTCAAAGATGGGCTATGTAGCTTTATATTTAGGGGTGGGGGAGGGGTTTGAAATTAAGGGGAACAAAAAATATGTTTTAAAAGCTAATGAAATAGTTGAACTAGGGTTTAGGAGACACGCTGAATCAGAATATGAAATTTATTTTCTCGCTGGACAAATAGTTCACCCGGAATCCGTTGAAAACCGGAAAATTTGTGAAAAGTAAAAGTTTAATATGAAGTTGATTGGAGGTTTGATAGCAAGGAAACGTGCTTCTCGCCGGACAATTAGTTCGGTTTTGTTAGAAATCATAATAAATTGACCAAAAGATTCTTACGGAAGATGATTGTCCCTGAATTTCTTCATATGCCGAGTTATATTTCTGATAAGCTGAAGTTGCTTAACCTTGCCGGTCCAGAAGCTTCTGCGAATGGAATTGACACAGGTTTTGATCATCTCTCATTTTAAGCAAACTAATCTTAGCAAGCACCAGGGTTGCCACGGTTACGATGAAAGTTCTATTTTTGATACTCTTATAAAATCAGCACTCCAGGAAAACGTAAAGCTGTTAGATAATTCAAGTAGGGTTAACAATTTTTCTTCAAAAGAACGCTTTCTGCTCTGTTCTGACTACTTTTTGCTCTAAAAGCACAAAAATCAATTGAAGGAGCAGCGCTCTCTTTGCGCAAAAAACTCATCAAAGCAATCTTTTGGGATCCCAAAACGCAAGTGGAGGGATACCTATGACATCATAAAAGTTGTCCGTCTGGCCGTGTGTTAGCACAATAACTCTCGAAGACACTGAGATATTTTGATGAAACTTGGTGTGAGGATGCTTTGGGTCAAGGGTAAGGTCAAGTTTTTAGATGGACTCTGTATCCTTATATTTAGGGGTGGGGGAGTGGGTTCAAATTAAGGGGCAAAAAAGCTCTTTTTAAACAGATAATGTGATAGTCGATCATGAGGTAAGAAGACATGCTGAACACGAATATGCAAAACATTTTCTCGTCCGACAAATAGTTCGCCCGGAATCCGGCAAAAACCGAAAAGCTGGTTAAAAGAAAAAGTTCCATTTGAAGTTGATTAAATGTTCGATTTCCGGGTAAGTAACACTTATGTGGAAAGCATTTTCTACCCGGACAACTGGTTTGCCCGGAATCCGGCCAAAACCGGAAAAATTGTTAAAAGTAAAAGTTTATTTGAAGTTGATTAAATGATAGATTTAGGGGTAAGAAGAGACGCTGAGTCTGTATATGACAGTCATATTTTAACCGAACATATAATTCGTCTCGAATCCGGTAGTTAAATTTTTATTTGAAATTGATTAGTTGTTCTTTATAGGGATAGGGAGATACGCTGAATTTGATTCTGAATTTCCTTTTTTTTTTGCTAGACAAGTAGTTCGCTCGGTATTCGACCGAAAACGGAAATTTGGCAGAAGTAAAGCAGGAAGTTTCGGTCAGTATAGAGGTATATCTGAACTTGGTTTCCTTCTGATGATAAACCTGGCGAAGAGAAGACCCAGTTGTCTGGATCAAATATTAGATTTATGGGATCAAAACCTTACGTCTTGTTTTTACTGAAAAACTACTTTTTAAAAAAGAGTAACATAAATACTCCTTCCGCCCAAGATGACTAAAAACAGGTACTAAAAAATGGCTGAAAACAGATAAGTTAGTTACGATTTTCGTCAGCTCGGATATTTCGGCCCTTCTCGGCAAGGTTCCTCGTCTGGCCGTTGCTGGAAGAAACAAACAAGCAATCTGTAATTTGTTTTGGGATCTCGAAACGTAAGTGGTCTGTCCGTCTGTTAGCACGAGAACTCTCGAAGGGATTGAGATATTTTGATCAAACTTGGCATGAGGGCTCTTTGGGCCAAATTACAGATCAATTTCGAAGATGGTCTCTATAGCCCTGTACTTAGGGGTGGGGGAGGGGTTTGAAATTAAGGGGAGGAAATGTTTTTTAAAAGCTAATGAAACAGTCGATTTGGGGGAAATTTGTGAAAAGTAAAAGTTTAATCTGAAATTGATTTGAGGTTCGATGTAGGTGTAAGGAGATATGCTGAATTAATTTTTGAACTTTAGTTTTTGCGGACAAGTAGTTCACCCGGAATCAGGCCGAAGTCAAAAGTTTGGCAGAAGTAAAGGAGGAAGTTTTATCGATTTCGTCAAAGTATGTATGACGTAGGACATAGGGGTAAACAGACATGCTGGATCCCTATCTGAACTTGGTTTTCTCAGAACGATTAGTAATTGACGTTAACCTGTTTCTAAATTTTAAAGTGAAAATGTCTGAGGAGTCTGGCGAAGACCGGATATCGACAAAACGCAATTGCCTGGATCAAACATTAATTTTTTGGGATCCCGTCGAAACCTTTGGTCTTCTTTCCTGTGGCCGTCGGGTTTTTTCGGTACTGTATTGCAGGTTCTTTTAACAGCCAAATATCTTTGCTGACTTTTCCGTGTTTAGCCTTTGGAAAATAACACTTTTTCCGGTTTATTCAAACAATGTTACAACGGATACGTCAGCTACGAATCTTCATCAGCGATATTTCGGCCCTTCTTGGCAAGGGTCCTGGTCAGGCTGCCTGACGAGGACCCTTGTTTGAATAAAGGTTTCAAAGTCAGCTTCGGCTCAAAGAATATTTACTTTTTCCGGTCTTCAATGGACGGAAATTCCACTCATGTGGCAACCCTGGCAATCCATCGCAAACCGAGTGTTTATCTCTCTATTCATTTCTCTAATTTTCTTAACTTATAAAAAGAACTTTAACCTGGCAAGCAGTGTCAGTAAGGGGTTCGGTCTTACCGGTAAGATGTCAGCACCAGATCGTGTTTCTATTTAGGTTTACCATAAACATTCAAAAATTGTTATTAATAGCGGAGGATCATACACGACAGGTACCTACATCTGAAAGAGCCATCCACAGAACGATTTTTCGGCGAATCAGATCTTTCAGTCCATCATCTTTTTCCGTTTCACCGGAAACCAAATGGCAATACTCCAGCAGAAATTACCGCTATATTTTAGGAAGACTGCCTTTCCTCGAATACATATCTCGTTGGATATCATGAAAAAGATGACTTCTTTTCTTGCAGGAAGCTTCGCAAAATGAGTTGTCTCTCAGTAACGTCGCTGGTATTTTCTACATCTTGATTGGTGGATTGGGAGTTGCCATGGTTGTCGCTCTGATCGAATTTGTCTACCGTTCGCGTGTGGATTCCAAGCGGAAAAAGGTAATTAATTATTCTTCCCTTCTTTTCCTTTTTATTGCCCTTTTGACTGCTTGCGCGTTTGCCGGACGTCTTATTTTACGACGAGCCGCTGAGGCTGTCCTCGGATCAGTGTTGCTACTTATGCCGCATTTCAGGGCATAATGTCGCGATTCAGAAGAAATGCCGCATAAAATTTTGGTTATGCCGCATACCGCATTTACGCCGCGAAATGGCTTTTTATACCGCTTTCATTCCCGTACTTAGTTTGTCCAATTGAAGTTGCTTGTCTTTTTTCTGGCAAGAAAAGCAGGAATTCCAAAGCCACGTTGATTCACGGAAGTCAACTACGGACCTTAATTACTGACCCTAGTCGGCAGCTTGTCCCGTGGGAGACCATTGTTTTCGACACGGGGTAGGGTAGACATCGCAGGCATCGCAACCCGCAGGTTTCTTTCTCAGCTCTTCTGATGACATCTGTCAGCCCAGCTAGTTCCATTTCAACTAGATAGTGTTTGTTTCATAGTTAACAATAAGGGACTGGCTTGTCTTCCATGACAGGATTTCTTGATGGAAACTATATTTACCTATACATCATCAGGTCAGAAAGAGTTTATTAGATTAGATAATTATATATACTACACGTGGGACAACCAAAAGGACCTGGCCTATCCTAGGGGGTAGGCAGCTTTTCTGCTGTATACGGTTGTGTTTAACTCAGGGGGGCGGGGGGTGGAGGGAGGCTCATAGCCTGTTAACTTATACCTAAAAACACAAGTTAACCCTGGAGTTGGATGTAGGAAATCAGAAACCAAGAAGGGCATAATCCACAAATGAAAATTATAAATAGTACCTTCTGATTGGATATAAAGGGGATGCAAATGTGCGGAAGCGGTGGTCAGTATGAAAGTGCTTTGGGTTGTAATCTAGCCTACTGTGGGATGGTATAGAGCTAAATATTTTCGGCAAATATAGATATACTGCTTGAATTCTAATTCACAAGTCGAAATCAGAACTAATAACGTATTGGTGGGTATGATATGTCGGTATATGACGTTCGGAGGGTGGGGTCATCAGGTGATATAACCACTCCGTAGCAAAAAGCCAAAGCCAGCCATACCATATCCGTTTCAAAAAGTTATAGCTGTTATTCTAACCTTATCCCATAAATGCTGAAGTTCGAAGTATAGACTAAAAAAAAAAAAAGCCCCATGTACCGTCTGTGGGGTAGACAGCACGTGTTTTCTCGCACTTATTCGATTTTCACCACCAATGGCCTCACATGTGTGGTGGGAGGACGACGTCCCTCATCCCCCCCCCCCCCGAATGATGTCGGCCAGTCGGCAAAAAATAGCCGATTCGGGTAGAAGCGCCCCGATTTTCCGTAAAAACAGTCGTTTTTCGTAAAAATAATAGATTTTTTCTGAATAACTTTCGGATTTTCTTAGTACTGGTCGATTTTTCGTCAAACAGTCGTTTTGTTATAAAAACAGTTGTTTTTCTATAAAAAAAAAAAAGTCATTAAAAATTACCAGCCGGTTGGTAAATACCTTGCCCCCACCACCAAACATGTTTGCTAGCAACGCCTCTGTTCACCACATACAATTTTTACCCTTTCTCCACCAAAAATAGAAAAAATCGAGACTTCTGAGAATTTTTCGTATGCCCCGAATTTTACCGCATTTTGGTTGAAGGATGCCGCAGAAATGCCGCTTTTTGACGAGGCTGGCACCGCGAAGCGAAGCGGTGCCAGTCGAGTGGCAACACTTCCTCGGATTTAGTTTACGTTCGGGAGGGAAAGCGTTCACTATACATTTAATCAATTTCAAATGAAACTTTTACTTTTAACCAACTTTCCGGCTTATGCCGTACTCCGGACGAACTTTTTGTTCGGCGAGAAAATGGTTTTCTCCATCGTGTTCAGCTTGTCTTCTTACCTCTAAATTCACCATTTAATCAACTTCATATAAAACTTTTGCTTTTAACCAACTTTTCGGTTTTTGCCGGATTCCGGACAAACTACTTGTCCGGCGAGAAAATGGTTCTCATTATCGTTCTCAGCATGCCTTCTAGCACCATAATCGAATGTCACATTAGCTGTAATATATTTAAACAATTATATTAGATATTTGAATTAGCTTTTTTTTATTTTTGTTAGATTTGACATCTCCAAATTAGTGTTAATATGGACAATAACCACCAAACCGGCTTGATCGCTATACCAGTTTTGACTGAATCGAAGCCAGTTTTTTTTTTAAATAAGTGAATAAGTCAAGCTAAGGTTCATCTCAATGATATTTGTTATTTATTCATTTAAACTAGGGTCAAAAATGACAAAATAAATAAAAAACACTGGCATAAGTAAAACTAAAAGAAAAAGAAAATATCAGCACATCAACCTAGGGTTAGGGGGTTGACCCCCCCCCCCCCCCAAACATAAAAAAATACTCAACTTTAGAGGCTTTTCCCTCTGATCTCTGTCTTTGTTGCATCTTTTTGTGCGACCCGCAGGCAACCCCCCCCCCCCCCCCGAAAGGGAAACCCCCCTCCCGAAATAAATTCCTGGATACGGGCCTGAGAGTACCTACCCCAAGGCAGTCAAACTGGCATGGCAGTCAAACTGGCAAACTCAGCCTATAAACTCAGATATTTCGTCCCTTCTTGGCAAAGGTCCTCGTCCAGCTGCGACTAGAATAAATAAAATTAAAATAAAATTTAATTGCTGTGCAATAAAGTTTAATTGCTGCGCAGCCTGATGTTGACCCTAAGAAGGGCCAAAATATCCCTGGAATAAGTATCATCTTATTTATCCGGAAAGTGCCGTCGACAGACGATAAAACCAATCATCTAGCAGTAATAGTCTTAAAAGTTTCTGCATGGGGGATGCAGCTGAATCCCGTGGATAACACTCGGACTCAAGTCTCTATGCAGTTTCACACTGCTGAATCAGCTATTCATTGGTTAATCGGATTCCACCCATATCAAATAGATTCTGGCAAATTCTCTCCTCCGTTTGTTCCGTTGATTTTGTGCGAGAACGTAGGGGTCTTTCATTCCTATCCTATTAGAAACTGATGTTTGCGGAACGCGGATAGTCACCCAGTGGCAACGAGATTTGTTTTACTCAGATGTTGTCTCTGCGAAATCCTTTCAGATTCGGGGATCGGGGGGGGGGGGGGAGCAAACGTCCGACATTGTTTTTGGGATCCCAAAACGTTAGTGGCGGGATACCTATGACATCGCAAAAGTTGTCCGTCTATATGTCTGTCTGTGCGCATTATAACTCTCGAAGGGAATGAGAGATTTTGATGAAACTTGGTGTAAGGATTCTTTGGGTCAAGAGTAAGGTTGAGTTTGTAGATGGGCTCTATAGCCCTACATTTAGGGGTGGGAGGGGGTTTAAATTAAGGGGCAAATGAAATTTTTTTAAACAGATAATGTGATAGTAGATTATGGAGTAAGAAGACATGCTGAACACGATGGTGAAAACTATTTTTTCGCCGGACAAGTACTTAGCCCGGAATCCGGCCAAAACCGGAAAGTATGTTGAAAGTAAAAGTTGTAGTTGAAGTTAATTAGATGTTCGATGTAGAGTTAAGAAGACATGCTGAACACGATGGTAAAAACCACTTTTTCGCCGGACAAGTAGTTAGCCCGAAATCTGGCCAAAACTGGAAAGTCTGTTAAAAGTAAAAGTTGTAGTTGAAGCTGATTAGATGTTCGATTTAGGGGTAGGAAGACATGCTGAACACTTCTGTGAAACGTAAAGTGGAGGCTTTCCTGGCAGGAATGTAAATTGTGTATTTTTTTTTTTGTCTTTAAATATAGTCCAATGAAACTGAAACTGAAAATGAGGGATACCTATGACATCGCAGTAGTTGTCCGTCTGGACAATTAGTTCACCTAGAATCCGGCGAAAACCGGACACAAAATTTGTCGACCAATTTTCGGCTATAGCAGTCCCTACCCCTTTATTCTCAAACTAGTATAGTTCTGCGTGTGGATGAGACGACATTCCTTTGTTTATTCTATGGACGTCGGAGAGATCTAGTGTAATCGAATGTCGAAGGGGTTGATATATAATGTTCAAACGAGGGAATATGTTGTTCAAGCGAGGATGTTGTTCAATGAGGATTCGCTGGTAAAGTACAGGTCAAGTTCGTAGATGGGTCCTTCTCCTGTCTTTAGAGGCAGAGGACGGGTTTCGAAATTACGGTAAAAACATGTATGTTTTAAAAGCTAATAAGATATTCATTGAGGGAGTAAGGAGGTCCGCTGAATCCATAGCTGAACTTAGTTTTCTTACTGGACAAATGGTTCATCACGAATTCGGCTGATACTGGAAATTTGGTTGAAGCTCAAAGTTGTTTCTGAAATCGATTAGAGATTCGGCATCAGGGCACGGAGGCATGCTGAATCCATTTTTGAACTTTATTTAACATCTAATTCAGAATCTTGTAAAAATGTTCAAGGAATCTGACGAAGACTGAATGGCGAAGACATGACCCAATTGTTTGAATTAAATGTTAGATTTTTGGGATCCCATCGAAACCTCTAGTCTTGTTTCTTCTGGGACAATCTTGGCGAAAATGGAAGTCTGGAATTTGAAAGGGAAATTTGGAAGAAGCTTAAACTTCATAAATACACACTCTTAAAGTATCCCTGGCACTTTTCCCTGCTTGTTTATGTTGCAGTATTTTGTGATAGCTGAATACTTTAAAACCAGGCTCTGCTTTTAAGGTATTGGCCACGGCTTTAGCTGTTTCAAGCAAAAAAGGGAAAAATTGCTTTTGGAGATTGTCGAAAACAGTCGTCGGGAGCATCGTATGCATCGAGAATATCAAAAGAAGGGGGGGGGGGTAGAACCTACCGTTTAAAATTCAGGTCTCCGGTTATAACAGTTGAGGGAGCAATTACATAATTAGACTGCATTGGTATTATATGTACGACGGGTTCTTTAACGTATCATTTGCCACGATATACACTAGTTTCGATTTTCCCGTCAGAAGACAAGTCGGCAGAGGCGTCACTAGCCAAAATGTTTGGGGGGAGGCATTTACCGTCTGGCTGGTAATTTTAACCGACTTTTTGTGCAGATAAAACGACTGTTTTCAAAAACAAATATAACATTTTTGAAAAAAATCGACTGATTTTCAGAAAAACCGACTATTTTGACGAAAAATCAACCAATGTTCAGAAAAACCGATTGTTTTCATGAAAAAAATCAACTGTTGTGACGAAAAATCCCGCGCTTCTTGCCGACTCGTTTATTTTTTACCGACTGGCCGACAGCGTTGGGGGGGCGTCCCCCCGCCCTCCCCCCCCCCCCCCCCCCCCCAGTCGTGACGCCCCTGCCAGTCGGATCACTCTTTCTAAAACACCCAACCGATAAAATGATGGTCCCTCAGGTACTCAGTCATCCCCCTCCCAACTATCATATCTCCCATGATATGAAATTCTTTGACGTCGTCCAAATCCGGAAAAAAGCTTTTCTGTTTTTACGCCCTACTGCGTCACTGACGCCCTATCATTTACGGTGAAATGAGTTCTCCGGTTGGTCAGTTCCCTTGGAGGAGATTCCGGGATTTTCCGGGGGACGATACTTGTCAGCGTTGTCTAAGTAAAAGCCAAGTCATTTTTACGCTGCCTCATATCGGGCGTTTTACATAGAGCTTGTCGTAAGCCCATTAACAGAGTGAACTAGCTTTCAGGGAATTACACTAGAGATAGATGATATTGGACGAACTAGTGAATCTTTTCATTTTCCCACTATTAGGACATAAAAAATAATGGAGTACAGAGATAAAAGAAAGAACACAACTTAAATTAGTATACAAATTTAAACTTCAAACAAACGGACAAGACCACAATGCGGAGTAAACGCCATGACCGACAGATTTCTATGCAGCTCGTCAAGTTTAATACTTATATTTGTAAATGAAAGTTTTGTTTTTATCAGTTTTCGTGTTTTATGCCGAAGAAGTATGCACTTCGAATAGCTGCTGCATCATTTTTCTTCAGCAGGGGGCAAAGTCCAGAAAGGTAAAGGACCGATTGGTCCCAGCATTTGGCGTAGAGAACCGAAGAATTGTTTTATGGTGAGTGATACGGGGAGCGGGTGGAGGTCTGGGACAAAAGTCGGTTTCCAGACAATAGCGTCAAAACATTTTGGGTTAAAACACTGTGCCATAGACCAAACTTTAGCTTAGGGATTCGGCAAAGACTCTTAATTTCTTAATTATTTTTCTCCTCTTTTCTTTTTTTATTAGGAAGAAAATGACACTCTGTTTTGTCCCATGCTTGAGGACTTGTGGAAGTCTGGAACATAATGGCGGGTGCATTAATTGCAAATGCTGAAAGTAGAAGAAACAGTGGCAGGATCAGTAGCATCTTGCTGTACTTTTGTAGCCTGAAAAACAAATATTTGCAAGTGTGACCAAGTTAATTGATTTCTTTCTTTGTCACTATTGAGATAGCAACAGTGCGTCTTGCCAAAAAAAGGGGATATTTATTATGTTATTTGGACTTTGCTTGTGTAAAGAGAAAGGAATTAATAGAAATACACAACCAGATACTATAAATATAATAATGCATAGATGGCACTTTACGTAAGGAACTTGTACCGTGACCACAAACAGGAATAAACCAGAAACAAGCGCCTCGGTAGCTCAAATAGTAAGAGCGCCTGCCTTGTAAGCAGAGGGTCCTGGGTTCAAATCCCGGCTCAGGAGCAGTTTTGTCATTCAGTTCACTACTTAGGAAATGGTACAAATATAGAGATTTTTAACAGTATTGTTCTGCACAACTCTGAATCCCTCCACTGGTAGTTGGAGTGGACAGCTGAAACAACCGTACCATAGTTTTCAGCTCAAATGATTCCACTTCTCTCATTATACTCGTTGTTTCAGGCTGAAAGCCTTCGTAATCTTAAGATGCAGGTCTAGGAAACATGTTGTCATTGATTGGATCACACGAGTGCTAAATCAATGCGAAAACATTATCCATGCAAATACTGAACTGAGTTAAACAGAGAATGCGAAATAAGACTGTGAAAATCTAATGGACACTAGACCTACAAGAGTCCTAGTCGACATGACCTTGACATGACGAATAAGCATCATGCGACAGCGATGGTGGTAATTCAGTACAATCCATTCGGTGTAATACAAACTTCAGTTGTTTATATTTATTGTAATCACCACACATCTGTGAGTGATTACCTATTTATACCTTGAGACAGTCCGAACAGAATCAAAATCACCGAACAGTACATATACACAAAACCTTTTAAAGTTTTACATCAGCTTATTTTTACATCTTATATTTGTATACATTGAAATATTTTGACCATATAAGGAATTTTGTACTTTATCACACCGAATGCTCTAGTAATAACGTTCAGAATGTGTGCTGCTTGCACGATAACCAAAATTCATCGAGACGCAAAGGCCTGCATTTCCATGGCTAAAGACGATGATCCCGGAACCATTACGGGTGAAGAAAGGAAGAAAACGATATAGTTCTTGACATGTCTTGTAAGGAATCGGACATTTTTAGTTGATTTTCCGCAGTGGCTTACCTTTGTAGTTGGTACATATTTCAAGCATACAGTGACAGGCGCATAGAGGTACCACAAGTCCGAAAGAATAAGTTCATTCGATCAAATCCATTATCTGTGAATAGCGGACGAATGGAGTAATGCATTTTCGTCGGATTTTCGGGCCTATTTAAGTGAATAAATAGTGTGTCACTAGACTGTCGGACCTCAGCCCAGTTCGGTTAAACTTCAAACATGCGCATTTTCATACTCTTTATTTTTCTTCTGGTTTTACTTGCATGTCATCGTATAGTTTGTCGAGCCCGCATCTTCCTTCTCTTGTTACTGTTTGAATATGTAGTCCTACTTTAGTTTGTTCTGCGCTGAAGACGGTTTCTGGAAGTGCAAAGGAAATATCCGAAATTGTGTACATAACGTCTTAGAGGGATAATTAGCTTATGAACAAAATCGCGAAAAATTCCGTTTTTAGTGGATTGTTAATTTATGAACACTCTTGCGCCCGCTGTAGCCAGTTTTCGATTTTCACTTTTTCTGTGGAGTTCATAACTCGTGAACCATGACAGATATAAAGTTGAAACTTGGTGATGTACGCTTTGGAATTACGGTCTTTTGGGGGTTGCACCCCCCCCCCTCCCACCCACTTGGTTCAAGTGCCCTTGGGACCAGATTTCCTAGCGAAATACGATCGTAACTTGACCACGGTTGGAGTTAGGACGTTGAAATTCCCTGCACTTAAACCAATTAGGGTTGGGATGAGAAATTTATAGCACTTCCCCCACCATCCCCGTTCTTAGGCAACTGGACCCAGATTGCCCAACGACTTGAGATCTTAAATCGACCTCGTCGGAGTTAAGACTTTGAAATTCAATCTCGCCTAAACATGCAACGCCGCCTAAAATCGAAACATGTCCCGCTTTAGTGTGAAAGCGGCACTGGTCCGAATTGAAACGTGGCCATTTTTTTCTGCAGCAAAAAAATCGATGACTGTCACTAACCTATAAATGAAATTGTCAAGTCAATATCTACGAATATCTACGAAAAATTTAAACGTGGCCATTTTGTTTCTGCAGCAAAAAAATCGATGACTGTCACTAACATATAAATGAAATTGTCAAGTCAATATCTACGAATATCTACGAAAAATTTAAACGTGGCCATTTTGTTTCTGCAGCAAAAAAATCGATGACTGTCACTAACATATAAATGAAATTGTCAAGTCAATATCTACGAATATCTACGAAAAATTGAAACTGGCTATTTTGTTTCTGCAGCAAAAGAAATCGATGACTGTCACTAACCTATAAATGAAATTTTCAAGTCAATATCTACGAATATCTACGAAAAATTGAAACGTGGCCATTTTGTTTCTGCAGCAAAAAATCGATGACTGTCACTAACCTATAAATGAAATTGTCAAGTCAATATCTACGAATATCTACGAAAAATTGAAACGTGGCCATTTTGTTTCTGCAGCAAAAAAATCGATGACTGTCACTAACCTATAAATGAAATTGTCAAGTCAATATCTACGAATATCTTTGAAAAATTGAACCGTGGCCATTTTGTTTCTGCAGCAAAAAAATCGATGACTGTAACTAACCTATAAACAAAATTGTCAAGTCAATATCTGTATCATCGTACGAAAAATTTTAGAGAGAACAAACAAAATAAACTATCATGAGCGTGTTCCATCCTACTTACCGTAGTTACTACGCATGACGTCACGAATTCTGTCTTTTTGCCGTCAATGCTGGAACGATTTTTCTATTTTCCAGCAGAATATCATGCCACGGGCGAATCCAACCAATCACGTTACAGAGATCCGTAGTTACTACGCTCCCGAGCGTGGTAAGCAAATAGTTACTGTTAGTTACTATTTCGAGAAGGTTGGAACGGTCAGCGTAGTAATTTTTGGTGAGGTTGGCGACCGACCAATCAACAAGTTTTGTTGCGTGTTGCGCCAGTGACATGTCTGGCTCTTCGCTAGGCAAACGGCGATTCTTCATCCACGCGAAGAGTTAGGAATCAAGAGTATTCTGAGACGGTCTATGCGTAGCAATTTGAATCTCGCACGCATTTTTTCGAACACAAAATTTCACCGGGTTGTGTGTGCACGCTCTACACTGCTGCGTTATGAGCGACATGATTTATTCTTTGATTTTCCGACGTACGACAAAAGCGCATGAATGTTTACACAAAAGCAGACACAACAGGAAACTGAGCGTTTATGTCAAGATCGTTCTACAGGGGGCAAAGAAACTGTTGTCAAATAACCTTAGAAACCCTAGGGACAATCCATTCCTTAGGAATATTAGTCAAAGTTTATAACAATGTCATTTATTTTATTTCATACGATTTCTGTCGCTTGACGCAAATTACTGAAGTTTCCGCGAATTGATGTAGTGTAAACCAGACAGGGTAACGAAAGTACCGCTAGCTAATTAACTTCACCAGCTTCCCGATCTGCTATGTCATTCACTGCTGCGACAAATTTAAACTACCGATTTGTAGAGTTAGCTCTCTCACGTCTCTAAATTGAAGCTGAACAAATGTTTTCGGTTTTGTTTCACCATTCAGCAAAGGATAGCAGATTCTAAAGCCAACATACCTCCGCCGTAGCTTTTGAATAAGTATTCTTTCACTATTTGCCACACTATATTGTAAAGATTTTATTATAGCCTATTATTGACAAAAATTGCGCAAAGAGGTTAAAAACTCAACAATTTTGGAATTCTCATGTGAGGAAACGAAACCCGTTATTTTCCCAAAAATCGATTTGTGATATATTTGTGCTGTACCACTCAAATAAACAATTTCTGAAAAAAAGATTTCTATTTATGTCGAAAGTGGCAACACTGGATATAAGTATGCGATACGACCCGACCTATTTACTGACAAGCAGAGCAAACCAACTCTAAGGAGTAGTGCCAATAGCTATGCTTTCCATGCGTCGCAAAAGGGCCGTACTTATAGCGCTGCCCACTACGCTTGCGGCATTTCAAGCGAGACAAACTTCAGGGTTTAAAATTTTCTAGTACAGACAAGACGCGATCTACTCACATCAAGGAAACATTACAGGTTTTATCTTTTTTTTGCTTTGTTCAGATTATGAAGTTATTGGAGCCCAGCGCTGGTGCACGACTGGTTGAGTTTCAGTTGGGACGTTCGCTATCGCTAGTGGTGCTAGTATCGCTGGTGTTCGAGTGTGTGTCACTTTTTCCAAGTCTTGGCGCTACTTCCTAGTGTTATTTTGCTGTGCTGGCAAGCAACTGAAGCACTGACTGGTGTTGCTTTTTAATAAACCAGAGAGGATCAAGACTTGTGGCAACTTCACCTGTGTGAATCTCTGGACTGATAAACTCTGTGAACTTCTCCTCATTAGAAGTACAACTCAGACACGTTTAGAAGTTCCTGGACCGAAAAGGTCGATGAACTCCTGATTGTAATAGTGGCCGGAGGGATGCCTTTGGCTGCTTATCTTTGCCGGTTGTGTTCCTATCATGAGTATCATGAGTTTTGTTCATATCATGAGTCCATGGCCGACCCCAACAACGAGATAATGTTGGAACTGCATTTATACATATTATATATATTTTAATGTATGACCCACCAAATGCACAAGGCGACAGTAGAGTAAAAGGAAACAAGAAAAATAACACAAGGAAAAATCAACATAAAGCACAACAGTTTAGACTGAATTGCTAACTAGGCCTAACAAATTCATAAAAAATATCATGTAGATGATGAGAATTGATGTTTTAAGTAGTTTTCTGCACACACAAAAATACAAGAAAGGTACATATTGTGGTCAATCAACTTCGTACAACCATTGCATGTCCATAAGAAAACAACTGAAAAACCTCGTGAATCATAAAAACAAAATATCAGTTTTCCTGTAATCTTATAAATGAAAATACTGTATTTTCGCATGCATGCTTCGGAAAGTTTGCTCCACGTGGTCAGTGTCGCTTTAGTAAAAAAAATAAAAAAAATACATGCGATGGACAATTTTGTTTTAGTGTAGTGTATGAAAATAAGCAAGTTACTATAGCTACGACCATTATTTCAGCCCAAGCTGACTACGAATCGTAATTGATAGTGTTAAACGGATACGTCATCTAAAATTTTACTGGAGCTATATTTTGGCCCTTCTTTGCTCTCTTTGCCCTTCAGGCTCAAGCTGGAAAACGAACTTCACCCTTGCCAAGAAAAGCCGAAATATAGCTGTAATAAAATTCAGCTGACGTATCTATTTAGCACAGTCAAATTACAGTATGATGATGAAACATTATTCCGTATTGGAAAAAAGGAAATAGTGAGAGGAAAACAATTAGCCTACAATGAGTTTCCAATGACATGGCGAATGTGCAGATAAAAAAAATACATACCAGAAAGAACGAAGGACTAATCAGGATTCTTCGAGATGGCAAGCGGAAAATGGTCAAGGGCCGATACGCGGCGTTCCTGGAATTCAGTGTTATACACGATAATTTAGCACAAGGGTCAGCGGGCAAAAAGTTTGCTGTGACATCGAAATTTCATATATTAGTGTAAATTAAAACTGTGGACCCGGTATTAAAAGGACTGGTAGAAAAGTCTTCCGGTTAAGCCATTGAAACTTCCGTGTCTATTTTATTACAGTTTTTAATTCTTGAATTCTTTTAGATTGCGTTGGAGGAGGCGATGAAAGCCAAGGCCCGAATTTCCATTACGGGTGGATATGATCCTCACGGATAATCAGGATGTGTTGGATCCAGCTTTGTTTCGAGTTTAGTATTTTATCACGCGATATTTTCTATATAAAGATGTAAACTGCATACACTCGCGTTTTAATTTTATCGCTCATACAGCAATACTTACTGCAACTACCGACAATTCACCCGATGATGAATTTGTAGCCTGCGTAGTCCACTGTAAAAAAAAATCTTGCAGTATTTGCTACTGGGATTACTCTTGTCTTTATTTAGGTAAGATAATCCCTAATACGGATTAATTTTATCCCAATAGAGATAAGATTAATCCCAGTAGCAAATACTGCATCGTTATTCGGATAAATTTTTTATAGTGTAGTATGGTAGTAGTACGAAAAAGTTGCATGTAATATTATGTGATAGCAAAGAATACTATCATTTAATGTGCCTCAGACTGGTCCAGTCAGTAGTATCAGGTAGCATCCTGTCTTGCCATAGTAGCATCCAGTCTTGCTAATAGTAACATATAGTAGTATGCAGTAACACGGTAGCCTTGAAGTAGAACCATGTAGTAGCATCAGTTAGTACTGCATGCTACTTTTTCGTACTACTTCATAGTACTATTTTGAGATACATTTTTCATCTGGCATCCGTCCTGGCTGAATGGTTAGTACGCTGAACCCAAAATTGACGGGTCGCTGGTTCGAGGTGATGCCTACCCTTGGTTTAAGTGGAGGGTTAGTGGCCACCCAGCTTCAAATTGGTATCTTGAGAAGTTTAGGGGAAAAGCACGAGAAGCGCCGGATGATATGCCCCAAACCACGCATTGCACTCCCGTCCAGTGGTTAGCACGCTGAAATCACAAGTGAAAGGTCGCTGGTTCGAGTCTTGGTGATGCCTGGCGAAGGTTCGTGGCGTTTCCGTATAAGATAAGCTAAAGTCCACCCAGCTTTAAATGAGTATCTTGAGAAATAAAAGAAAAAAGCACGAGCAGCATCGGATGATTTTATTCTCGACCACATATCGAACTTGCGGCCAGTGGCTAGTACGCTGAAATCACAAGCGAAGCGGCGCTGCTTTGAGTATCGGTGGTGCCGGGCGACGGTTAGTGGCGTTTTCGTTTAAGAGAAGCCAAGGTCCGCCGAGCTTCAAAATGGTAGGCTTGAGAATTCTATGGAAAAAGCAACGGAAGTGTCGGATGATTTGCCCAGACTGCGTATCGCACTCCCGGCTAATGGTTAGCACGCTGAAATCAGAAGCGAAGAGTTGCTCGTTCGACTTTCAGTGGTGCCTACCATTTGGTTTGGGGGTGGAGGGTTAGTGGCGTTTCCATGTAAAAGGAGCCAAAATCCACCCATTTTGAGAAAGCTAGGGAGAAATCACGATAAGTGTCGGATGATATGACCCGACTTGCAGGCATCGCACTCCCGACTGAGGTCAGCCGCGGCACCTGTACTACGTGAACATTCAGAGCGGTTCCATCCTACTTACCCACAAGACTTCACGAATTCTGTCTTTTTGCCGTCAAGGCTGGAACGGTTAGTCTATTTTCCAGCAGAATATCATGCCACGGGCGAATCCGACCAATCACATTCAGAGATGCGTAGTTACTACGCTCCCGAGCGTGGTAAGCAAATAGTTACTATTAGCTACTATTTCGAGAAGGTTGGAACGGTCAGCGTAGTAACTTTTGGTGAGGTTGGAACGGAAAAAGTATCCTAACTAATAGTTACTATTTATAGAAGGGTGGAACACGCTCTCAGGGATTTTCATGCAGTTGGCTTGCGTTTTTGCAACCCGCGAAAGTAAACTAGCCGCACCTTCTAAATGACTGAATATGCCAACAGCAAGTGGACAGATTCGACAAACTTGTAAAAGCTTATGTGTATGTCTTGGGTTTGAATACATTGAAGTGGACTCGGCTAAGGGAGTCTTGATCTTTTCGTATTTCTACTGACGTTCAGAATCTGCACTGCTCGCCCAACAAGACAACGAAATTTGACACCAACCCGGAGAATTTAAGGTTCAACAGAAGCGTGCATTTGCACTGTTATTGAATTAAAGCCCAGGAAATGTTAAATTCCAGATTGTAAGGTCACTTCCGAAGAGAGTCCGCAATACTCACGATGACTATCTCTTCTTGCCGATGCAAAATCTCCGGCCTCTCCTGGTATCTAGCGGAAGAAAGGCAGAAGCGGTGTCACAGCTGCTGCCAAAGATCGCGGTGATTGATTGACACACGATTTGAGTCGTTGAGTTGAGTCGTACGGACACGCTTACTCTTTCTTCCTGATGATCGCTGGCATATTTTGGACTTAGCCATATAGAGTATTGCGTGTGTCCCCGAAAAGATTCATTTTTCCGTAATCTTTCACCTTTGTAGATGCTAAGTATTTAAAGCATAGTGGAAGAACGCACATAAAGGTATTACAGGTCCGAAAGAATTTAATTCGATACAAATCGATCATTTGAAAAGCGCGGAGCAACGAAGTAACGGATTTTCATTGGGTCTTCAAGCCTACTTGAGTGAATCAGTGATGGGTGACAAAACTGACATATCTCAACCCTAATTGGTTAAATTTTAACAATAACTTTATCTTTAACAACTACTACAGCTTATTTGTAGATGCAGATAGGCTGTTCTGTCAAAGCTTCTTTGTTCCCTCTTATTCAGTTATCTTCTCGTTTTCTTTCTTTGTTTTCTTATACTCCGTCTACGTCTTATATTTTTTGAGGGGGAAGAAACAAAACCAATATTATAATTATCTTTATTTTTATCGTTTTGTTTGTCTTTCCTGTGTCTTTCCCAGCTCACTTCAGAGGTGCCAGGAGGTGCCGTTGCAGTTCCAAGTAACCTCTTTAGGTTGCATTCCATGAACTTCATAGGAAGTCTTCCGCAGAAATGTTTACAATTTGAGCTGATAAGAGGAGTAGCCAGCTCTTGACAGTGTTAGTTATCATCTATTGGACGAAATGAACAATAATGCGGAGAGACGTCGCCATCGTGCCGGGATTCCTCCTGAATAGATAGTTATTGTCACTTCTTTTGCTCCTGAAAGTCAAAAGTAAATTGCAACTACCGTAACACCCTCGTTGAGCAAACTGATAAGAGGGTAGGAGCTAGTTTTTTGGGATCCCAAAACGTAAGTGGAGGGATACCTATGACATCGCAAAAGTTGTCCGTCTTTTTGTCCGTCCGTCTGTAAGCACGATAACTGTCGAAGGGAATGAGATATTTTGATAAAACTTGGTGTGAGGATTCGTTGGGTCGACGGACCAGTCGAGTTCGTAGATGGGCTTTGTAGCCCTATATTTAGGGGTGGGGGAGGGGGTTCAAAATAAGGGGCAAACAGAATATTTTGAAACAGCTAATGTGATAGTCGATTATGGGGTAAGAAGACATGCTGGTGAAAACCATTTTGTCGTCGGACAAGTAGTTTGCCCGGAATCCGGCCGAAACCGGAAAGCTAGTTAAAAGTAAAAGAGTTGATTAGATATTCGATTCAGGGCAAGAAGACATGCTGAACACTTACGTGAAAACAATTTTCTACCCGGACATGCAGTTCGCCCGGAATCCGGCCAAAACCGGAAAATTGTTAGAAGTTAAAGTTTTATTTCTGGTTGATTAGATGACCGATTTAGGGGTGAGAAGAGATGCTGAATCAGTGTGTGATAATCATATTTCACCCGGACATATAGTTCGACCGGAATCCGGCTGGAGTCGGAAAATTTGTTATAAGGTAAATTTTTATTTGAAGTTGATTAGATGTTCATTATTGGGGAAAGAAGATACCCTGAGTTCGTTTTTTAGCTTTCTTTTTTTGCCGGACAAGTAGTTCTGGAGTTCGGCCGAAACCGGGAAATTGGCAGAAGTGGCAGGAAGTTTTCGTCAAAACAGATATGACTTATAGGGGTAAACACACATGCTGAATCCAAATCTGAACTTGGTTTTCTCAGATGGTTAGCTCTTTGGCCTTAATATTTTTCTGAATTTTAATTATAAAAATGTTCAAGGAGTCTGGCGATGACTGGATCTGGCTAAGACAAGACCCAGTTGTCTGGATCAAATATTGAATTTTTGGGATCCCATCGGAACCTTTGGTCTTGTCTATCATGCGGGACTGTGCAACGAAAGTAATGCGGAATTGTAACGATCCTTACTGATAAAGGACTCGGGAAAACACACCCTCATTATTAACATCCACTCAGTATTTACGAATCTCTGATTTTTGCTCTGAGCAGAGCCAAGAGGCATAGGTTCTTACCAGTATCCGTTCTTGATGTTAATGAACAAAAAGGCAATTTCTATTCTGAAACATAAAGTAACTCTGCAAACAGCTTCACAGGTTCTAGATTCTTTTCGCGAGGGAAAACAGCTTTTTAAATATAAAAGATATGTTGCGGGCTGGGGGGCCTAGAATAAGGGGACAAAAATAAGCCAGCATTAAGGCTCTGCGGATGGAGGTCAGTATTATTTCCCCAGGCCAAGCCTTGGGTGTGGCTGGGGACGAATTAAATAAACCAGCACTTGAATACTCTATGAACGTGTCCGAAAGCTATTTAGTGCTGTAAATGCTGCATTTAATTCTGCATATTTATTTCTTTTTGTCCGAAAGCTGTTACCTTTATTTCTTCTCTGACACTTCTAGAATACCGAAATTTAAGTTGGGAAGAAGAAGAAGAAAAATTTTTTAGCTATATAAAGGACGGCTCAGACTTAAAGTAACGTAAAGTTTTTCGCAAAATATGCTCTGTAAAGTTTTTCGCCGCTCAGACGGGAATTCGACCTAGATAACATTACGAAAATTTTGTGTGGCAATTTGTTCTAGAAAGAATAAGATTCTAGGAAGATACTAGGAGAATCCCCGTGCTCCCCAGTTTCTTCTTGAAAATTCAGCATAAAATTTAGCACCTTTGCTGAATTTTTCGATGAATTTTATGCTGAATTAATGCTGCGTTAACTGAGCGAAAACTTAAGCCCCGAAGGTAAAATTCTGCATAAAATCCTGAATTCAATCAACATTTTTGTTCGTTTCGGAGCTTTCGGACACGTATTACCAAGTCCGGAACACGCCAGTAAACCTCAGGAAGAACAAGAAACGTCATCCAAACGAACCCTCTAAACAGGTTCAAATCATGTGTAAACCAATCAACAACGTTTGTTGTCGTGACGTATATAACTACTTCGCTGGGCACACCGAAAGTCTTCGTCGGCACAAAGACTTAAAGCGTGTTCCATCCTACTTACCGTAGTTACCACGCATGAGGTCACGAATTCTGGCTTTTTGCCGTCAAGGCTGGAACGATTTTTCTATTTTCCAGCAGAATATCATGCCACGGGCGAATCCGACCAATCACGTTAGAGATCCGTAGTTACTACGCTTACTACGCTCCCAAGCGTGGTAAGCAAATAGTCACTATTAGTTACTATTTCGAGAAGGTTGGAACGGTGAGCGTAGTAACTTTTGGTGAGGTTGGAACGGAAATAGTAAGTAATAATTACTATTTGTAGAAGGATAGAACACGCTCTTAGTCATCATGTGTATTCAAAAAGAGAGAGACGTATCAGATCGTCCAAGTGGCAATCGAGCTCGTAGAGTAGTGTACCCAAAACCTGGCTACATCCTCATATACCATCTGTAGGCTACTGCATACTGCCATAGGGTTAGTGTACTAAATATTGTAGAGACCTGAGAAGGGAAAGTTAAAGGTGCAGCGAGACAGCTCGTTCGATTCGCGAATTTTGCAGTCGGAGTAAGGGTGAATTGCAAAAGGGAGAAACGGATGTCCTGCTATACGAGTATTCTTGTTATTCTTTGTTAATATACAAGTCGGGTGTAAGGTTTTGTACATAATACATAATATATTTTAATCACGTCGAAACTGGTTATGATGCAGTAACTCTCAACTTTTGTTCCTATGTAAATACCTTTGATTATGTTTAAAAATGTGAAATAAACTAGTTCTCACTTTTATGAAACCATTAGGAAGTCATTACTATCCTGATACCGGTATGTTTAATGAGTGTTTTAGTTCAGACTGTTAACTTCCCTAAGGAGTAACTGGGGCCATTCTGCGCACTCCGTATGGAGTCGCCTGAAGAGACAGATGTTTAACCAGTGGAAAAAAACCGAATACATTCCATTTCAGTTCCAACCGTTTTCGAGCTTTTATTTGCGCGGCACCCCAATTAACATCCCATTTAAGTGCCAACACCGGAACCGGAACAAAGAAACAATGGATGGTGCAAAGACAAGAAACCGGAATACAAAAAAGCAGGATGGGACAAACGAAAAACTACGTCCAGTTTTTTCTCAGAGTTCCGCTCAAGAAGCTGAAATAATTGAGCCATCACTTTACACACAAAGCTATAAATGTCACTGACAATTTCAGTAAAGTAGAATGTTGACTCAATTCGTTGTTAAAGGACCCGTCGTGTCCAGAATGCCAATTCAACTTCAAAGCCCGAAGACCCAAATTTGATACGTTACATTCTAAGCTCGCTCAAAACGAGTGTTAGTGTATCATGCTATTTATGCGTAACACCGGTTATCTGAATTTTGCCGAGTTTTTGCTAGAAGTCGATGGACCTGTGAAAGGGCTTAAAACAGCGAAGGCCGTGGACAGTTTTTAAAAAGCAGAGCCTAGTTTCAAAATACTGAATAGTTTTAATCTAGGGATTTACTCCATTGCAGTGACGCAGTATCAATGGCTACCGATCCGCTGGCCAGCAACTATAGAATGAGCTCTAAAGGCACGTTAACACACAGTCCGATTTTTTCAGTTTGAGGCTAATCTCCTCCTTTGCTCCAAAATACTCTATATGACCAAGTGAAGCTCGAGAAGAACGAGATACGTCACCCAAACGAATCCTTTATTCAAATCCTATGTCAACCAATCAACAAGTTTTATTGCGTGTCGCGCCAGTGACATTTCTGGCTCTTCGCTAGGCACACGGCGATTCTTCGTCCACGCGAAGAGTTAGGAATCAAGAGTATTGAGAGACGGTCTATGCGTAGCAATTTGAATCCCACATGCATTTTTCGAACGCAAAATTTCACCGGATTGTGTGTGCACGAATCTTGGTCTACACTGCTGCGTTATGAGCGACATGATTTATTCTTTGATTTTCCGACGTACGACAAAATCACATGAATGTTTACACAAAAGCAGACACAACAGGAAACTGAGCGCTTCTGTCAGTATCGTTCTACAGGGGGCAAAGAAACTGTTGTCAAATTACCTTAGAAACCCTAGGGACAATCCAGTCATTAGGAATATTAGTCAAAGTCTATAACAATGTCATCTATTTTATTTCATACGGTTTCTGTCGCTTAACGCAAATTACTGAAGTTTCCTCGAATTGATGTATTGTAAACCATACAGGGTAACGAAAGCACCGCTAGCTAATCAACATCACCAGCTTCCCGATCTGCTATGTCATTCAACTGCTGCGACAAATTTAAACTACCAATTTGTGAAATTAGCTCTCTCACGGCTCTAAATTGAAGCTGAACAAATGTTTTCGGTTTTGTTTTACCATTCAGCAAAGGATAGCAGATTCTAAACCCAACATACCTCCGCCGTAGCTTTTGAAGCAGTGTTCTTTCACTACTTGCCACACTATATATTATCTCTCACGGCTCTAAATTGAAGCTGAACAAATGTTTTCGGTTTTGTTTTACCATTCAGCAAAGGATAGCAGATTCTAAACCCAACATACCTCCGCTGTAGCTTTTGAAGCAGTGTTCTTTCACTACTTGCCGCACTATATATTGTAAAGATTTTATTATAGCCTACTACTGACAAAATTTGCGCAAAGAGGTTAAATACTCAACAGTTTTGGAATTCTTATGTGAGGAAACGAAACCCGTTATTTTCCCAAAATTCGATTTGTGATACATTTGTGCTGTACCACTCAAATTAACAATTTATGAAAAAAAAGATTTCGATTTATGTCGTTGCTTTTAGAAGCCAAGGATTTTCTGGACTGTAGAAATTGTAACTCTACGCAAGGACTGAAATTTGGCGGGAAATTTGAGTATTGTTTCAAGTGTGGTTTCTTTGAGTGTGAGTCATCAACACATCAATAGCACTTTCTTCTGGTCTGGTAATTGATACTTCGCTTTCTCCTTAACCATTCCGCGTCGTATGCCTAAGTGTATCCTTATAAGAAGAACCTGCAGTATTTTCTCATTTAATCTCCAGTTTTTGATTCTCCTTTCTAATTGTGGATCTCAACTCAAGCAGATCTCAAAGCCTGGTCACACTCTGGGGCTCACAGCGGTATTCAACAATCTGCACAGATTTTGCAGCTGAGAATGAGTCTAGAAATATTTGCAGATTTGGTTGGAACCTGTCTAGGGAACCAGGGTAGGCCTACTGGTAGCAACCAGGTAGCAACAACTATCTGGTTGAAAATGACCAGCCCACCGACACAGGTGGCTATGGGCTAGGGTTCTGGTAGTGCAAAAAAAAAAATTGAGCTCACGCACATGTCCCCATGTTAGTGCATGTCAATATAATCTTCGAGTCTGGTAGCATATTTTATCAGCTCACAAAACCCAACTCCCATGCACTAGGGTTCCGGTAGTGCAAAAAAATGAACTCACAGAGACGTGTCAATATGAACCTAAGATCCCGATAACAAATATTATCAACTCGTGGGTGAAGATGTATTAATACAGCACTACAGGAACCCTAGCCCATAGAAGTTGGGTTCTGTGAGCTATGCTACCAGACTCAAAGACTATATTGAGACGTGTCTGTGAGTTTGTAATTTTAATTTTTAGCACTACAGGAACCGTAGCCCATGGTCGTTTATGTCATTGAGATAGTCATTTTCAACCAAATAGTTGTTGCTACTGGTACCTTAGCTCTCAATGTATGGGTTCCGTTAGTTTATTTTTTCTCATGTTTTTTTCTCTAAGTCAGTGGAAAACCCGGCATCCTAGCCCTCATTCAAACTATTCTGTACCACTACCAGAACACAAGCTCCAATTATATAGTTTCCAGTATCACCTACCGGCTCCCTAGCTTTGGATTACATAATTCTGTGGGACTACCGGACGAGAAATTGAGATGATCAAGTTTCTGTGCGCTATTTCTATTACTACCCAAACAGGAGCCAGTACATACAAGTTTCCGTTAGTCAATGACGTCTGATCCCGGAATAATAGCTCATATGGTTTGATTTCCGTGAGAACTACCGGTTCCTTAGCCCGTAGGATATAAAGTAAGCACCCGGTTCCCTACACAATGCCTAGTCTAAGTGACGTTTGATAGCTTTGGGGCGGCTCGAGGATAATGAGCAGACTGCAATTAGGGGTGTAAAATTGAAACTTGACCAGTTTTGCAACAATTCAGTTTTAATTATGTTGGGCAATTGTGAACTATCATGATGTTGTTTTCAACATCCCAGGAATCAGGATTAACCAAAGTTATTTGGGGAGAAAGGTAAAGAGTTTCTAGATGTTATAATACCACCATTCACATCCATTTCGTGTCTTTTTTTTATACTAAAGAATAATAAGGAAACATCTGTTTGACTTCTTTTTCCTTTTTTCAAGTGAACAAAAAATTCTTATTTGAATAGTTTTTATAGTTAAGAGCACTAGAAATACCAGTCTGTTTCATGTAACATAAGCAGAAATGCTGTTTCATGTAACATAAGCAGAAATGCTGTTTCTTTCTAATTGATCTCCTGAATTTAAAACAACAATATTCAGAATTAGGTGTATCTTGTTCTTTTTCTTTTTTCATAATTTTTTATGAACACAGACGTTTTTAGGTTGTTAGCAAAACTACACCAGTTCTGATATGAATCCCTTTCCAGATTATTCGGGAAGTGTCATTTAACAGACCCGTTGCTTGAGTAAGCACAATGTCGCGATATAGCGCAGTATATCAGCAGACATGCGAGATGCAACAAAGTTATGTTACTCCTTCCATCATTCCTGAGCTTGAAGGCGCAACAACGGACGAGCTAAAAGAGTTTTTGGAAAACGATGATTTGCTGACTGATCTGGTTTTGAAGCTGCCAGTGGCCCAGAAGTTGCAGAAAGATTTAGAAAATATGTCAAATGTAAATGAAGTACTGGCAAGTAAGTACGTTATTGTCGAATTAGATTGACATTTGGATGTAGAGAACAATATAGTTTAGGCGTAGTTTTGATTAGCGTGGAAACCCTGGTAGAGTGAAAAATTAACTTTATTTTGTGTCCTTGGTTCTTTCCGTTTTTATTACACGCGTGGCTTTCGAATTATTTTAAAAAAAAAATGTCCTTGTTTTCTCTTTTGTAATGGAAAATCAAGCGACAAAGTGGGCCCTCGGGCATCTGACCGAGTATAGCCGACGCTAACTCGCCTTATTTTGAATCGGAACGTTATCTTTAACTAGTATTTAATCTTTGACTGTGCAAAATGGATACGTCACCTGAATTTTATTAGAGCCATATTTCGGCCATTCTTGGCAAGGCCCTTGTGGCCTTCTTGGTCAGCTTGACCGGCATGAGCCTGGAGGGAGCTTTTGCCAAGAAGAAGATTACCCTTTCCAAAGTCCTAGTACGTTTGGAAGTACCCTAACTCGTGATCACCGGAAATCCAGGAAAACCCCCTTTAACTCCCTCTACTGTGACACGATCCGGTCTTGTTTTTTCAATAAAGTATCTTGGGCCAATGCTTGTTCTTCCCTTCAGTTCCATCCCGATCCCTCGAACCTAAGCATTTCACGAGATTTCCGGTCCCCCCTCTACCCCCCCCCCCAGTTTTCGGATTCGGTCCAGATTTGAAATTGAAAATCTGAGACACTTGTTCTTCACACTTGTCAAGTTTCATGCATCTCCGATTATCCATTCCAGAGGTCTGCATGTTTATAGTTTCCGGATTCCCCATCCCTCCACTCCCGCCGCGATGGCTGGATCGGGGAAGTGATTATTTCCAAGTTAATCTGGTTGGTTCCCTCATATGCCTGCCAAGTTTTATTGTGCTAGCTTATGTGGAAGCGTTAACGAGATTTCCGGTGCCCCCCTTCCAGGGGGGCATATCATTTGGCAGGCATATCAGGGAACCGACCAGAATAACTTGAAAACCATCACTTCTCAGATCCGGCCATCGTGGGGGGAGTGGAGGGATGGGAAAACCTGCAACTAGTAACATGCATAAGTTTGGAACGGGTAATCGGACATGCACGAAACTTGACATATGTCAAGAACAAGTGTTTCGTATGTTGAGTTTCAAATCCGAACTAGATCCGATAGCTGGAGGGGGGCACCGGAAATCTCGTGAACGCGAAACCAGATTAACTTGGAAATAATCACTTCCCCGATCCAGCCATCGCGGGGGGAGTGGAGGGATGGGCATCCGGAAACTATAAACATGCAGAACTCTGGAATGGATAATCGGACATGCATGAAACTTGACAAGTGTGAGGCTAGAGGGGGGACCGGAAATCTCGTGAAATGCTTAGGTTCGAGTGATCGGGATGGAACTGAAGGGAAGAACAAGCATTAGCCCTAGATACTTTATTGACAAAACAAGACCGGATCGTGTCACAGTAGAGGGAGCTGGAAGGGATTTTCCCGGATTTCCGGTGATCACGAGTTAGGGTACTTCCACATCTACTAGGACCGTGAAACTTGGCAGACATATTAGGTACTCTCGTAGGTCGTCTTGAAAATAGTTCCTGTGCCGATCCGATGATCATGGGGGGAGTGGAAGGATGGGGAATCCGGATTCTAGTGACATGCATAACTTTGGAACGGGTGATAAGACGTGCACGAAACTTGTCAAGTGTCAACAACAAGTGTCTCATATGGTCAATTTCAATTTTTGAACGGATCCGTTAACGTCGGGGGGGGGGGGGGGGGGAGCTGAAGGCGGGGACTTGGAGGGAAGAACAAGCATAAGCCGTAGATTTATTATTGGCAAAAAAGGACCGGATCGTGTCACAGTGGGGGGAGTTGGAGGGGTTTTTCCACAATTCCGACGATCACGAGTTAGGGTACTTCCAGATTTGCTAAGACCGTGGAACTTTGCAGGCATGTTAGGGACTCTAGCGGATTGGCTTTAGTCCTCCCCCGATCCGATCATCGTTGGAGGAAGAAACAGTTGCCAATGAGTGGTATAACCATTTCATATTTACTAGATCAAGCCTATTTTCTGATGAAATGAATATCAGAGAAGATCCAGTCTTGAAAACTGCAAACCGTATCTGGCAACCCTACTAACTGTTCTTACAACTGCCATATGAGCTTTCAGCACTTGTTGCTTATGTCATGTGTTGGCACCAAGCGGATAATATTGGCCCTTCTTGGCAAGAATACTCTTCAGGCCGGCACTAGAACCTGCCATCGGACTGGAAATTAGCAATGATCATTTTTATGGTATCTGGAAGAGTTGTGTGCGCGGAAATTCGGGACATCGAAAGTCAAGCTTGCTTTTATCATACTACCAGTGCTGAATGCTTTTTTTTCTTCCTAGATGGTGTACTAGCCATGGAAGACGAGCTAAACTCCAGACGTCTTCAAGTTGTTCAGCGAAGGTCGCAGTTTTCTCTTTTGGGCGCTAGATGGCTGGAGCTGCAATCGGCTCACCAGGCTCTGTCGGAAAAGCTCAGTCCTCCCAGTATTAAGGTAACTTATTTTCTGGAACGTAAGAAGCCTATTATAACAATTACAGAGCACGTTCTACTCCGTTAACTCTGAGGAGGTTGCATGAGCTTGTTTGGTGAAAGAATAGAGAGCGTGTTCCACCATACTTACCCTGGTTACTACGCGTGACGTGACGCTTCTGGCTTTTTGCCGTCAAGGCTGGAACGGTCTTTCTATTTTCCAGCAGAATACCAGATTAACTTACAAATAATCACTTCCCCTATCCGACTTCCCCGGATCCGGGAATCCGGAAACTAGGAATAAGGGTAGCAAAAAGACAATGCCTAGATGTGGCATCGATCCAACGACCTCTTTCATGGAAGCCTCACACGCTAGCACAAACCGCCATTCAATCTTTTGTTTAGAGCCGAATGCAGGAACAGTTACAGTTTAAGGATTGACATGCGTCAAGAACAAGTGCTTCAGATGCTCAGTTTCAAATCCGGACCACATGCGATAACTCGGGGGGCTGGAGGGGGGGGGCACCGGATATCTCGTGATTTGATTCCACAAAAGCTAGGACAATGAAACGTGGCATGCATATCAGGGAACCAAACAGATTAACTTGGTTTGGTGTGAAGAACAAGTGTCTCAGATATTCAATTTCAAATCCGGCCCGAATCTGAAAACTGCGGGTGGGGGGTAGAGGGGGGACCGAAATCTTGTGAAACACTTAGTCAAAGAATCGGGATGGAACTTGACGGGAAGAAAGAGCATTAACCCTATGTTCTTTATTGAAAAAACAGGACCGGATCGTGTCGGAGTGGAGGGTGTCGAAGGGGGTCTCCGGGATTTCCGGTGATCACGAGTTAGGGTACTTCAAGCTGTAAAAGGACCATAAAACTTGGCAGAAATATTACGTACTCTCGCAGGTCGACTTGAAAATAGTTCTTTCCCCGATGCGATTATCTTGGGGGGAGTGAAGGGATGGGGAATCGAGGATCTAGTGACATGTATAACTTTGGAACAGGTGATCGGACGGATCGTCAAGTACAAATGTCTCAGATGATGAATTTCAAGGGGGGGGGGGGGCCGTAAATCTCGTGAAACGCTTAAGCGTCGAGAGATCGGGATGGACTTGGAAGAAAGAACAAGCATAAGCCGTAGAGACAATATTAACAAAACAGGATCGGATCATGTCACAGTTGGGTGAGTTGGAGAGGGGTTTTCACAGTTCTGGTGATCACGAGTTGGGGTACTTCCAAATGTGCTATGACCATGAAAATTGGCAGGCATGCTAGGGCTTAAAAACAGTCCCTCCTCCGATCCGGTCATCATTGTGGGAGATACAGTTGTCACTAAGTGGATTAACCATTTCAGATTTACTAGATCAAGCCCATTTTCTGATGAAATGAATATCGGGAGAGAGATCCAGCCTTGACAACTGCAAACCGTATCTGAAAAACATGCTAATTGCTCTTACAAGTGCCATATGAACTTTCAGCTCTTGTTTTTTTCTTACTTTTATCGGACGGATCTGCGAACATGGGATCTTGACTGGGGTCTTTGTTCTTGGAGGGCGCATTAGTAATATATTGCGTCATAAAAAGATTTCGCGCTACATATCTCGGAGAAATCGAGAGTGGTCGTGTCGATCAGAGTTACAAATCTTATCAGTAATGGCCTACTTTTAAACTGTTAATCAAATCAGCATTAACAACATCTCTGGTATGGCTATTTCAAGAACCACAACTGCTTGCAGAACTTCACTTCTATACATTATCGGGGAATCGCGTGCTCCCTATGACAAAGATTAGTGCTTAATTTGTGATTTACATTATGTTATTTTTAAGAAAAACCTCAACTTCTGCATAGTATGGACGATAGGGGCACTTCGTGCATCTTGTAGTGTCAAATAGAAGGTCTCTGAGTCCATGAAGCTGATCAGCCATTGACACCTGAATTTATCCCTGCCTAGTATAAAATCTCAGAGGTCAGGGGTTGACGGCTAAAATCTTTGACGAATCTTGTATATGAAAAATATTATTTATTTAATGTTGTTCCAACTTTTCTCTCTTTTGTGCATTTATATCTTGATAGCTCTCTTGCTATCCCTCACGTTCTTTCCCCTTTTGCGCATTTAGGCTAGTGAGCATTTTTATGTTGACGAAAAAGTCAAGTCTTCGCTCTGATAGTTACTTATACGAATAAATTCTGCTCTACATGCCTTCATACATCATTCATAATTTTTGACGTGTCCGAGTTGACATCTTTAAAATTTGGCTACTTTAAACATTGTAAATTCCTCCTTGATTTTCCCCTTTCAGTTTTAATATTACAGAATTAGGACCATAATTTAAAGCCGAAGACCCTGTGTTGACTCCCTGGAAGAAACTTGGTTCGAAATATCGGAAAAGCTTTAAAACGTTGTGCCGTCTGGTCCACTCACTGAGTGACCCGCGACATCTGTTCTTTGTTATTATCTGTCGCTCAGTTTCGTCCTCCCTTAGAGATGGCGTAGGTGGGTGGTACTTTGGAGTAGACTCCGAAGGGATGCACCCCTCATAAAATCCATTGCGGATTGCCGTCAGATGCGCTAGAGAAATATTAACAATCACACGTGAGATCTTGGTATAAGTTATCGGAGGGTGAATAAGCGATTAGTCTTTCGCTTCATACGGAATCGCGCATTAGCCCCGTGGAAAAGTCAACCAGCACTGAAGTCGGAAGGTATTGACAAACTTGATGAAGTTTGACAGAACTGAGTTCGGTAGAGCACACATAGAGGCAAAGGCATTTTAAACAGTTTTGAACGAGGAACTGAAAATTGTACGTACACCAGAAGTAACGTGTCATTGTATACATCATGCTAGCGCAATTTTAGCGGCCAAAAAATAACTAATCTGGAAGGAATTTTATGAAGGGTGTATTGGTCTTGGTCCAAACTTCGAAGAAACTGCCGTTTCGTCCACTCATTGATCGTCCCCCGACGCGACATCTGTCCTATGTTATTCTCCTTTACTCAGTTTTCGTCTTCCTCGAAGATGGCGTTGTTTGGATGGGACTCCGAAGGTTGATATTTCGTACACAAGACAACAAAATAACAAAATTATTGGGATACTTATGACAATGTCATCTGTTTGTTGGAAAATCCAAATGGTCCAGTTATTGGACAGGACGTTTTACTGACGGAATGATAACTCGTCCGGAAACCGGCGAAAGCTTTATGGCTCAAAGAGGGTCGAACAAGGAGGACGTAGAAATTTGCGTAGTGCCATTATGGTGCATAAAAATGACATCGGAAGCGAGGAAACGGAAAGCGGATTGAACGATCTTGACTGGGGTCTTTGTCTCTTGGAGGGCGCATTAGTAATATATTGCGTCATAAAAAGATTTCGCGCTACATATCTCGAAGAAATCGAGAGTGGTCGTGTTGAGCAGAGTTACAAATCTTATCAGTAATGGCCTACTTTTAAACTGTTAATCAAATCAGCATTAACAACATCTCTGGTATGGCTATTTCAAGAACCACAACTGCTTGCAGAACTTCACTTCTATACATTATCGGGGAATCGCGTGCTCCCTATGACAAAGATTAGTGCTTAATTTGTGATTTACATTATGTTATTTTTAAGAAAAACCTCAACTTCTGCATAGTATGGACGATAGGGGTGCTTCGTGCATCTTGTAGTGTCAAATAGAAGGTCTCTGAGTCCAAGAAGCTGATCAGCCATTGACACCTGAATGTATCTCTGCCTAGTATAAAATCTCAGAGGTCAGGGGTTGACGGCTAAAATCTTTCACGAATCCTGTATAGGAAAAATATTATTTATTTAATTTTGTTCCAACTTTTCTCTCTTTTGTGCATTTATATCTTGACAGCTCTCATGCTATCCCTCACAATCTTTCCCCTTTTACACATTTAGGCTAGTGAGCATTTTTATGTTGACGAAAAAGTCAAGTCTTCGCTCTGATAGTTACTTATACGAATAAATTCTACTCTACATGCCTTCATACATCATTCATAATTTTTGACGTGTCCGAGTTGACATCTTTAAAAGTTGGCTACTTTAAACATTGTAAATTCCTCTTTGATTTTCCCCTTTCAGTTTTAATATTATAGAATTAGGACCATAATTTAAAGTCAAAGACCCTGTGTTGACTCCCTGGAAGAAACTTGGTTCGAAACATCGGAAAAACTTTAAATCGTTGTGCCGTCTGGTCCACTCACTGAGTGACCCGCGACATCTGTTCTTTGTTATTATCTGTCGCTCAGTTTCGTCCTCCCTTAGAGATGGCGTAGGTGGGTGGTACTTTGGACTAGTCACTAGACTCCGAAGGGATACGCCCCTCATAAAATCACTTGCGGATTGCCGTCAGATGCACTAGAGAAAGATTAACAATCACACGTGAGATCTTGGTATAAGTATCTGAAGGGTGAATAAGCGATTAGTCTTTCGCTTCATACCGAATCGCGCATTAGCCCCGTGGAAAAGTCAACCAGCACTCGGCACCGAAGTCGGAAGGTACTGACAAACTTGATGAAGCTTGACAGAACAGAGTTCGGTAGAGCACAAATAGAGGCAGAGGCATTTTAAACAGTTTTGAACGAGGAACTGAAAATAGCCATACAAACTTGGATAAACGCACACCAAGAAGTAACGTGTCATTGTATACATCATGCTAGCGCAATTAGTATCGGCCAAAAAAGAACTAATCTGGAAGGAATTTTATGAAGGGTGTATTGGTTGAAACTTCGAGAAACTTGGTTCGTTCTGCCGTTTCGTCATCTCATTGATCGTCCCGCGATGCGACATCTGTCCTATGTTATTCTCCTTTATTCAGTTTTCGTCTTCCTCAAAGATGGCGTTGTTTGGCTGGGACTCCGAAGGTTGATTTTTCGTACACAAGACAACAAAATAAAAAAATTATTGGGATACTTATGACAATGTCATCTGTTTGTTGGGAAATCCAAAATGGTCCAATTATTGGACATGACGTTTTACTGACGGAACGATAGCTCGACCGGAAACCGGCGAAAGCTGTGTGGCTCAATGAGGGTCAAACAAGGAGGACGTAGAAATTTGCGTAGTGCCGTTATGGTGGATAAAAATGACATTGGAAGCGAGGAAACGCAAAGCGGATTGAACGATTAGTTAGGTAGAGAGACACAATAAATCTAGGTAAGACGGGTTTGATCCTTTAATAAAGTCCTTTAATAATACATACCACCATATTAAATATCGAACAAAAGCGATACCAATGAGTTATATCGCAGCGCAAACTAACACAGAAATACACTAATTATATGACATATAAAGGATAAAACAAAAACTGACAAACTACGAAATCTTTGCGCTTTCTTTAAGAAATGGCTATAGCCGGGAGCAAAACTTTGATTGGTTTCTTCACTATCGGTTAGATGCTGAAGTGGTTATATTCCAACGTGGTTTTCAAAATGTAATTTTGAAACCATCGCCGTTTTCAAAATGATATACTCCAAAAACAGTTTTCATCAGTAATCTCGTAGGCCTAGCGATGCGACTCAGTGATGAAAACAAACAAAATCTCTAGCCGTGGACGTTTTGCCATGGGGACGCTTTGCCAGGGGACATTTCGATTGGGGACGTTTCGCCACGGAGACGATTTGTCGTGGGGACGTTCCGCCATGGTGACGTTTTGTCGTGGAGACATTTCATCGGGGACGTTTCCCCGACAACCCTGTCGACCACCCCACTTGGGGGAACGGCATTGGCGTAAGAAGAAATATTGAATCAGTATTCTCTACTTCATTTCCCTGCTGGGGGTAGTTTGGCCGTGATCTGGCCAAAGCCAAAATTTGTGTCTGCTTCTTGATCAAATGATTATAGGTGCAAGAAGACTATTACGTTGCGGAAAGAAACTGGTGCAAGCCTTTGGATAAGATACCAGTCGATAAGGAGATTGTCAGATGTGTAGTTCCGCTCACGGGTTGTTCAGTTACAATTACAGTTAGTCTAGTTTATTGATCCATAATATCTTTTACAAAAAAATAGTGCTGGCTATGTCATCACAGTTAAATGAATCAGCCAAGAGTTATATTTGTCTATTTACAATTGGGACCTAAGTTGTATAAATATCTAAAAGTAAAGTACAAGTCTCGATGTCAAACACGAATTAAAGTGACAGAGGTTGTCATAGTTGTAATTACAGTATTTCTCAAGCAACTTAATAACTATACGAAAGTAAAAAATGGTTAATCAAATATCAAATGGTCAAAGTTATTTATATAACAACAAAAAAGTAAATTAAAATGCGCTGACAGTTTGGGATATTACTTTCAGCAAGTCGTTGAAACTCGCGCTCACATACATCGTTTCCTGGAGTGAAGTTACCTCTCAAGTTTGGTCGGAATCCAAAGCTGTAACTTTGCTCCAAATCCTGGCAGTAATTCTGGTAAAGAGAATGTAAATCTTATGAATGCATCGTTGATTTACAGGATCCGTCGAAAATCGGATATCTGCGGGAACACTATGCTAATTTTCCGGTTGACAATAGCCTATAAGTTTCCCAGGTTTGAAGATGAATGAAGTGCGGCTACATACCTGGGTGGTGCTCTGCTCTGCACGCTCGGTTTGAAAGTCATGTGTTCCACGACTTACCATCGTGAAAAATCATTTTCCGGTCGGCCCTGGTCTCAAACCTTAGTTGTTGTTTGTTTTATTATGGCACTTGCCCTTCGGCCAAGTGCCATATAGCGATCGCAATTTCTGTCCGTCCGTCGGTCTGTCGGTCTGTCCAGGTTTTGCTAGTTCGGGCACTTCCACATAAGCTAGGACGATAAAACTTGGCAGGCATATCAGGGACCCCAAATGATTAAGTTGGAAATAGTCACTTACCCGATCCGAGCACCGTGGGGGGAGTGGAGGGAGGGGGAATCCGGAATCTTGAGGTATTTTTAACTTTTGAACGGGTGATCGGATCTCGATGAAACTTGATATTTGGAACGACCTCATGCCTCAGACGACCCACTTAAAATCCGGACCGGATCCGGTGACTTTTGGGGGGAGCTGGAGGGGGCAACCGGAAATCTTGGGAAACGCTATGAGTGGACGGATCGAGATGAAACTTGGTGGGAAGACACCTAGCAAACACTAGATACATCATTGACATAACCGAGCCGATTCGGGCACTGTGGGGGGAGTGGAGGGAGGGGGAATCCGGAATCTTGAGGTATTTATAACTTTTGAACGGGTGATCGGATCTCGATGGAACTTGATATTTGGAAAGACCTCATGCCTCAGACGACCCACTTAAAATCCGAACCGGATCCGGTGACTTTTGGGGGGAGCTGGAGGGGGCAACCGGAAATCTTGGGAAACGCTATGAGTGGAGGGATCGAGATGAAACTTGGTGGGAAGACACCTAGCAAACACTAGATACATCATTGACATAACCGAGCCGATTCGGGCACTGTGGGGGGAGTGGAGGGAGGGGGAATCCGGAATCTTGAGGTATTTATAACTTTTGAACGGGTGATCGGATCTCGATGGAACTTGATATTTGGAAAGACCTCATGCCTCAGACGACCCACTTAAAATCTGGACCGGATCCGGTGACTTTTGGGGGGAGCTGGAGGGGGGCAACCGGAAATCTTGGGAACCGCTATGAGTGGAGGGATCGAGATGAAACTTGGTGGGAAGAGACCTAGCAAACACTAGATATATCACTGACATAACCGAGCCGATTCGGATACTGTGGGGGGAGTGGAGGGAGGGGGAATCCGGAATCTTGAGGTATTTATAACTTTTGAACGGGTGATCGGATCTCGATGGAACTTGATATTTGGAAAGACCTCGTACCTCAGACGACCCACTTAAAATCTGGACCGGATCCGGTGACTTTTGGGGGGGGAGCTGCAGGGGGCAACCGGAAATCTTGGGAAACGCTATGAGTACAGGGATCGAGATGAAACTTGGTGGGAAGACACCTAGCGAACACTAGATACATCATTGACATAACCGAGCCGATTCGGGCACTTTGGGGGGAGTGGAGGGAGGGGGAATCCGGAATCTTGAGGCATTTATAACTTTTGAACGGGTGATCGGATCTCGATGGAACTTGATATTTGGAAAGACCTCATTCCTCAGACGACCCACTTAAAATCCGGACCGGATCCGGTGACTTTTGGGGGGAGCTGGAGGAGGCAACCGGAAATCTTGGGAAACGCTGTGAGTGGAGGGGTCGAGATGAAACTTGGTGGGAAGACACCTAGCTAACACTAGATACATAATTGACATGACCGAGCCGATTCGGGCCCTGTCGGGGGAGTGGAGGGAGGGGGAATCCGGAACCTTGAGGTATTTATAACTTTTGAACGGGTGACCGGATCTCGATGAAACTTGATATTTGGAACGACCTCATGCCTCAGACGACCCACTTAAAATCCGGACCGGATCCGGTGACTTTTGGGGGGAGCTGGAGGGGGCAACCGGAAATCTTGGGAAACGCTGTGAGTGGAGGGATCGAGATGAAACTTGGTGGAAAGACACCTAGCAAACACTAGATACATCATTGACATAACCGAGCCAATTCGGGCACTGTGGGGGGATTGGAGGGAGGGGGAATCCGGAATGTTGAGGTATTTATAACTTTTGAACGGGTGACCGGATCTCGATGAAACTTGATATTTGAAAAGACCTCATGCCTCAGACGACCCACTTAAAATCCGGACCGGATCCGGTGACTTTTGGGGGGAGCTGAAGGGGAGAACCGGAAATATTGGAAAACGCTATGAGTGGAGTGATCGAGATGAAACTTGGTGGGAAGACACCTAGCAAACACTAGATATATCATTGACATAACCGTGCCGTGCCTACTCGTAACAAGTGCCATATGAGCTCGTAGCTCTTGTTTTTATTGTAGTTATCTTTCGTGTTGTAAGAAAATCGCTTTTGCTGAATTAAAGGGATTTCTTCATTCGAGAAGATATGAAACTAATACAAACAAAAAATCAGTTGGCAGAAAAACCTTCAAACCACCCCTGGAACGGATTTTTGCTAGTGTCTAGTTATGTTTGTTCATTTTTCTTTAAGGGGGGGGGGTTGTCATTTTCTAATTGTTTAGGCTGGCTTTTCCGTAAAATTATCTTTCTTAGCTACCGCGAATGGGTATAAGGTTTGAAGCCATGCTGACCATTCATTGCAAAAGAAATAAAACAAGAGCTACAAGCTCGTATGGCACTTTTTACGAGTAGGTGGTGCAAGAAAGTAGATGGTAACAAAATACCCCTTTCAACCCCCCTAAGATCGGAGCTAGATATAGGATATCTAGTTCCACTCGAGTCTGAGCATTTCAGAAATCGCCTCGGATCATCTACGGCAAGTATTTCATCCCACTAATTTGATCATACGAGTGTCAAATTATTTTCGGTACCCCTCCCCCTCAAACTCCCCCTACCGCGGCCGGATCCGGTATAAGCAGATCACCTAACGCATCCTCACTTACCAGCTATCAAGTTTCACTCGAGTCTGAGCATTTTAGGGGAAACTCCGATACCCCCCCCCCCCCCCCTGCGGGCTCAGACCCGGTCCGGTTCCTAAAATATGTCCTCTTGAGAGGAATGGTGTGAGAAGGTAAAAGAGTAGGTGGTTGCGGGCTCTACCCTGCGGTACTTAACAACCAAGGACGGGTTCATGCGGTTTGGATTCGGAATATAGTACTATTCCGAACCCGAAGCGCTGCAACCCGCACTAGGTTAGTCGCTTCCCGAATCTCAGCCGGGCTGTGATTAGGGGTAGAGAGAAAAAAAGGGGGGGGGGGGCGAGAAGAAAGATAACGCTCATAAGTTGTATGGTAAAATCTAGGTTAGGCTACATGGTCTCCCTACTTTCCAAGTTTCATTCAAATCACTCCACTCGTTTGACCCCTATGCGAGCCACACAATTTCCGTGACTCCCCCTCCAACTCGCCCCACTGTGGCCGAAAACGACCAGGACAAGTGAAATTCGCCCATTCTTTTTTTTTTTTTTACACGTTACAAAGTTTCCTGATCCCCCTCCAACTCCCCCAACATTGCCGCATGTGGTTCGGACACATGTTTCGCATATCTAAGTCATTAGTTCTTATCATCCATAAAGTTTCACTCGAATCGGACCACTCGTTTGCAACCTACTGAAGACAGTATATAAGTTCGGGATTCTCATTCCCTTAACTCCCCCCAAAATGGTCGGATCCAGAAACGGAAATTTTCCTAGGGCATTGTTTGGTCAGGTCACTAATATGCCTGCCAAGTTACATCGTCCTTAGCTCATCTGGGTGTATCCTAACTCTCGATCACCGGAATTCCGGGAAACCCCCTCCAACTCCCCCCACAAGTATCGGATCCAGTTCGGAATTGAATTGGAAGATCTGAGACGACACGTGCCGTCCACTTGCCAAGTTTCATTCAAATCCGATCGCCAGATCAACAGTTATGGATGCCATTAGATTCCGGAATCCCATCCCCCCACTTCCCCCACGATGGTCCAAGTATGAAAATAATTCAAGTCATTGTATTATGGTACATTTTTCCGATCGAAAATAATTAAAAACAATTGGAAACGATTGTAAACATTTTTTTTTACGATTGGAAACAGTTGTTTACGATTGGAAACAGTTGTTTACTATTATAAACAGTTGTTTACGATTGGAAACAGTTGTTTCGAATTGTTTCCAATCATCTGCGATTGTAAACTGTTGTTAACGATTGTATTTTTATGGATAAGCTAGGACGATGAAACTTGGCAGGCATATCAGGGACAAGAACAGATTAAATTAGAAATAGTCGCTTCCCGATCCGACCATCTGGGGGTGGGGGAGTGGAGGGAGGGGGAATCCGGAAAAATTAGAAAAAATGAGATATTTTAAACTGACGAACGGGTAATCAGATCTTAATGAAACTTGATATATGGAAGGACCTTGTATCTCAGACTTTCCATTTTAAATCAAGACCGGATTCGGTGGCATTGGGGGGAGTCGGAGGGGGGACCCGGAAATCTTTGGAAACGCTTAGAGTGGAGGGATCGGGATTAGGGATTTAAATGAAATTTGATATTTAGAAAGATCTCGTGCGTCAGATGTCCCATTTTAAATCCGGAGCGGATCCGGTGACATTGGGAGGGTTCAGAGTGGAGGGATCGGAATTAGGGATTTAAATGAAAATTGATATTTAGAAAGACCTGGTGTCTCAGACGCCCACCGGATCCGGTGACACTGGGAGGAGTTAGAGGGGGGACCCGGAAATCCTTGGAAACGCATAGAGCGGAGGGGCCGGGATTATGGGTTTAAATGAAACTTGATATTTAGAAAGATTTCCTGCCTCAGATGTCCCATTTCAAATCCGGAGCGGATCTGGTGACTTTGGGAGGAGTTGGATGGGAGAACCGGAAATCTTTGGAAACGCTCAGAATGGAGGGACCGAGATGAAACTTGTTGGGAAGAACAAGCACAAGTTGGAGATACATCATTGGCATAATAGTACGGAATTCGGGCACTATGGAGAGTTTGGGGGAGGGGGTGGATTTCTGGTGAGCGCACGAGTTCGGTGCTTCCTTATGTGCTAGCTGACGATGAAACTTGGTAGGCATTATCGGACCATCGTGGTAGGAGTGGGGGTATGGGGAATTCGGAATCTAATGGCATGGGCAGTTATACTCGGACCGGATCTATTGACATTGTGAGGAGTTGGAGGGGGGAACCGGAAATCTTTGGAAGCGCTTAATATGGAGGGATCGGGACGAAACTTGGTGGGAAGAACAAGCACAAGTTCTAAATACGCCATTGACATAATAGGACGGGATTCGGGCACTGTGAGGAGTTTGGGGGTGTCCGGATTTCTAGTAAGCATGCTAGTTCGGTACCTCCTGATGTGCTAGGACGATGAAACATGTCACGGCATGTCAGGGACCCGAATGGATTGACTTGAGAATAGTAGTTTCCTTGATCCAACTATCGTTGAAGGAGTGGAGGGATTAGAAATCTTCAATCTAGTGGCACGGGCAGTTTTTGAACGGATGATTGGGTTTGAATGAAACTTGGCAAGTGGAAAGAGCCATCGTCTCAGATGTTCCATTTTAGGTCCGGGGAGGAGTGGAGGGAGGGGGAATCCGGAATGTTTAGGTATTTTAACTTTCCAACGGGTGATCGTATCTTAATTAAGCTTGATAATTGGAAAGACACCGAGCCTCAGACGTTCCAGTTCAAATCCGGATCGGGTCCGGTGACTTTGTTGGGGGCCGTAGGGGGGAACCGGAAATCTTGTGAAACGCTTAGAGTGGAGGGATCGGGATGAAACTTGGTGGTAAGAACAACCGCAAGTCCTAAATACATCTTTGACATAACCAGACCAGACTCGGACACTATTGGGCAGTTGGGGGGGGGGGGGGGGCTTATTCTGGAGATCCCACAAGCTCGGAACTTCGTGATGTTCTAGGACGATAAAACTTGAAAGACGTATCAGGGACCCTAACAGACTGACTTGAGACTAGTCGTAACCCCGAGCGGACCATCATGGTGGTTGCGTAAAGTTTTTGACATGCAGAAAAACCAAACGGATGAACACAGTAGGATGCAAGTTGGACAGAGATGACTTCGTCAGTCAATCAATTAGCTTTTTTCGGCACAAGTGCCATAAATAACAAAAACGTAAAACAAAGAAAAAAACACAAGAAAACATAAGAATTGTCGTTTAACGACCGCCAAATGGGTAAATAAAGAAGACCAAATGTGTCGATGGGATCCCAAAAATCTAATACTTGATTCAGACAATTGGGTATTGTCTTCGCCAGATCGATCCAGTCTTCGCCAGGCTAAGCATCAAAGAAAACCAAGTTCAGATATACCTATATAAGCCATATCTATTTTGACGATATTGACCGAGACTTCCTGCTTTACTTCTGCCAGGTTTCCGGTCGCCCGAATTTCGAGCGAACTACTAGTCCAGCAAAAAAGAAAATTCAGAAACGAATCCAGCGTATCTCCTTATCCCCAAAATAAAGAAAACCTAGTCAACTTTAAAGAAAAAACTTTGACTTCCGGTTACAACCGGATTCCGGACTAATTGTGTCTGGGTACAGAATATTGTCATATACAGACTCAGCCTCTCTTCTTACCTCTTAATCTAATCAAACTTTTGCTTTTAACAAGTCTTCCGATTTTGGCCGGATTCCGGGCCAACTAGTTGTCCAGTGAGAAAATAGTTTTCACCATCGTGTTTAGCATGTCTTTTTAACCCTAAATCGAACATTTAATCAACTTCAAATGGAAATTTTACTTTTAACCAACTTTCCGGTTTTCGCCGGATTCTGGACGAATTGTTTGGCGAGACAATGGTTTTCATCATCTTGTTCAGCATGTCTCCTTACCCCTTAATCGAACATTTAATCAACTTCAAATAAAAACTTTACTTTTAACTAACTTTCCGGTTTTTGCCAGATTCCGGAAGAACTACTTGTCCGGCGAGAAACTAGTTTTCGCTATCGTGCTCAGCATGCCTTCTTACCCCATAATCGACTATCACATTAGCTTTTTAAAAAAAAATTGTTTGTCCCTTAATTTGACCCCCCCCCCACCCCTAATTGTAGGGCTACAGAGCCCATCTAAGAACTTGACCTTACCCTTGACACAATGAATCCTCACACCAAGTTTCATCAAAATATCTCATTCCCTTCGTGAGTTGTCGTGCTCACAGACAGACGGAAATTTTTGCGATGTCATAGGAATCCGTCCACTTACGTTTTGGGATTCCCAAAAACATAGGCTTAGAAGCAAGCGCCATAAGCTCATTATCACACAGTTTAAGTCGTGACAATAGAGACACTTGTGCTATCTGGCGAATTTCAGTGAACGTGTAGCAGTTATTCGACACTTGAGCAGAGCTAACACTGCAAATACGCGGACGCCGAAAGAGCCGACGATATACATTGTTGTAGCACACTTTCAAACTCTGCATGGCCTTAGCAGTAGGGTTGATCACCATACCGAGTGCAAAAATGTTATAGGAGTATGTCTGAAATAATCGTGTCTTAACAGTAATATCAGCCACACAAAACTTACGAGTGAACGTTTGCTCTCTTGCATAGGCCACCCATCAAATGTTTAACATGTAAGTCATCCCGAAGGTTAGACTGAAAAGTAAATCCAAGATAACGAAAATTTTCAACATATGACAGGTTTCTGTTAGAAAGGTGCACAGCTTTTCGGGGGGCAGGAATTCCAGGTTTCGAAAACGCTGTTACAAAAGTTTTCTTAGTGTTAAACACAGTATCATGCTCCACTGCAAATCTGTCACAAATACGAAGAAGGATATCCAAGCCAAACCAAGTATTAGCTAGCACAACCAAGTCATCGGCAAAGAAGACATGATTATAGCACTTGCCCCCCACATAGCAACCCGCAGCCGAAGCCGAAAGGCGCGAAGACAGCGAATCAATATAAACGGAGTACAATAGAGGGGATAAAACTCCTCCTTGTCTCAGTCCATTTAAAAGTAAAAAAATCTCACTAACAAAACTCCCCCAACGCTACTTAAATTTCTGGTTACGGAACCAAAAAGCCGTAAGCTGCAAGTAACAAGAAGGAACAGATCTTTCCTCAAGTATTTCAAGCATAACACGGTGATCGACGCGGTCTATAAGGCAATTATATTCCGGAGAAGAATAAGACCAAACATACTCGATAACAAGTCTTTGTAGGAAAATAGCATTAGTCCGGGATCCAGACCGCGATCGGGGGGGGGGGGGGTTGCTCACGAGCGGCAGAAGGTTTGAAGAAGTTTTTCTAGATCAAATTCTTGTGCTGAGAAGGAAAATCGTACCGCACCACTCCTCACCAACGTAGGTCACCGACTTTTTAGCCTATAATTGTAGATTAGGCCTATAAAGACCAACTTTAGAAGAAAAAAAAATTCCTAGCTGGACCGCATAAAGTAAATCAAACAAATTATACATATTATGAATCCTTTTTTTACGGCCTGTCATATGGTGTATATTTTTTTAAACTAACACATTTTTCTTAGAAACGTCTAGAAACCAAGAAAAAGCGAAAATTCTTCAACTATTTTAACTAAAATGTAATTTTTCTCGGAGAAACTTCAAGCAAACTACATATTTGTATTATTTCAGTAGAAAAATAAGCTCCTCACCAATCGTTTGAGCTACTAAAACTTCAAAAATATTTAGTTTTAAGAACTTCTGGAATTTTTTAAAGCAGAGCATCCACGTTTTCATCAGTGGGCAACCGTGGATAATTCAAACTAAATATATTAGTCTGGTGGTAAGTTCAGGGCCAGTTTTTTACGTGGAGTCCTATTATGACATTAGTTTTTCCGTTAGGATACGTATAGGTCATGTAGGGTATATAGCCTATATGCTGAATAGCTGAATCCTATAATGATCTTTTTTTGAAAAACACAAGTTTTGAATAGTCTTTCCAGACCTACTTTTTGGGCCGAGAACGAACAGTCTGATAATACAGCACCTGTGTAGGTAACCGACATTTTGGTCTATAAGGGAAAATTTAGGCCTATATGACCAGGTCAATGAAAACATTTCCACATGCACAACGAAACAAGCAAAACATAACAAACTCGACAAACTATATAAATATCCTGAATCCTTTGCTTGTTTGCTATCGAATTAAATATTTCATATTTTTCTAAACTTATTAGCATTTCTAAGAAATGTCTTAGAAAACAAGCAAATACGGAAATGGTTCCTCTTTTTGTGTTGACGGTAATTCGTGTCGGCAAAGTGTCAACCATACTAGCCTACTTTTTTTAGCATTCCATTAGAAAGACAGGCCTCTTGCCAATCTTTTCAATACTCGAACTTAACAAATTATTGTTGCTAAGGATTATTAACAAAAATCAGGAACTAAATATATCGATTTAAAAATATAGCCTACATTAAATGGTAGTTAGAATAGAATATAATATTGATGATTAATTCATCTACAAAAAAATGTACAGCCTATCTTCCCCGTTAGCCAAAGTGACGGGTTTTCTAAGTAGAAAATCTGTTGGGTTCTTGTTGCCAACATGATGCCATGCTTGCGCTTTTTGGGATCCCAAAACGTAAGTGGAGGGATACCTATGACATCGCAAAAGTTGTCCGTCCGTGCGTCCGTCTGTAAGCACGATAACTCTCGAAGGGAATGAGATATTTTGATGAAACTCTTTGTGAGGATTCGTTGGGTCGTCGGACCAGTCAGGTTCGTAGATGGGGTTTGTAGCCCTGCATTTAGGGGTGGGGGAGGGGGTCCAAATTAAGGGGCAAACAAAATATTTTGAAACAGCTAATGTGATAGTCGATTATTGGGTAAGAAGACATGCTGAACACGATGGTGAACACCATTTTGTCATCGGAAGAGTAGTTCGCCCGGAAGTTTGTTAAAATTAAAAGTTTTATTTCAAGTTGATTAGATGTTTGATTTAGGGGTAGGAAGACATGCTGAAGACGATGGTGAAAACCATTTTCTCGACGGACATGTAGTTCGCCCGAAATCCAGCGAAAACTGGAAAGTTGGTTAAAAGTAAAAGTTTAATTTGAAGTTGATTAAATGTGTGATTTATGGGTAAAAAGACATGCCGAACATGATGGTGAAAATCATTTTCTCGCCGGACAACTAGTTCTCCCGGAATCCGGCCAAACCCGGAAAATTTGTTAAAAGCAAAAGTTCGATTAGATGACAGATTAAGGGTAAGAAGAGAGGCTGAGTCGGTATATGACAATGATTTTTTACCCGAATATATAATTATTCCGGAATCCGGTTGTAACCGGATTTTTTTTTAAGTCAAACTTTTATTCAAAGTTGATTAGATGTTCTTTATAGGGATAAGGAGATACGCTGGTTTTGTTTCTGTATTTTCTTTTGCTGGACTAGTAGTTCGCTTGGAAATCGGCAGGAAGTCTCGATCACTATCGTCAAAATAGATATGGCTTATAGAGGTATATCTGAACTTGGTTTTCTCTGATGATTAGCCTGTCCAAGACTGGATCTTGCGAAGACAAGACTCGATTGTCTGAATCAAATATTAGATTTTTGGGATCCCATCGACACCTTTGGTCTTGTTTGGGAAGCTTTCGAACGCTGAAGCCGCTGACTCGCGAAACAATATGAGCCTTAAAAGACAAGAAGTTAGGGCTCGAAGGACAAATCTTGGCCGGACGTTGCTCTTAACTATTGACCCCGCTTTCATCCGAGTTTTCTTTCACGACCAAACTAGATTGCTCTTCGTGGCAGCCACCAAGCAAAGCCATGTCTCCTCCCACCCGTCGCATTCATGCACGATTGGCTTCGTCATCAGGGTGGGCCATTGGGTCTCCATAGTCTCTGACCCTTCCTAAAAACTACAATCGGTTCGAAGTCCGCCTTGACCGTCAGAAGCAATGGCTTTCGTTGCCCCCTTCCCCCCGTTCACTTCTTCCACCCTGGGAGGCGAGGGGGGTGGAGAGGTTGACTCGCGCCATGAGTTGGACAAAACAACATCAGGTCGTCGGAGTTCGTGCAAGAACAGTCTTGGTCTTCTGGCTCTGATTGGGGTTGAAAGAATAAGTCGTTGTGATCTGCCCGTGTTCGCACTTCCTCATTACCTGTGATCCTCAGGTTTCGTTTTGAGTATGGGTCGCAGGCGTCTATGGCAGAACGCGTTGAGCTCACGTGCTTCTGCGGGTTTCAGCGGCGAATCTTGGGGCCACATAGAAGTTTCGACAGGACAAGGCCCTCGTAGTCTGAGGCAATATTTAGTATGTTATTGTGCGCTTTCAACCCTGCTTTCGACTTAATCAGCGAGGAGATTGAATCCTTAGTATAATCGAGGGAAACACGATGGAAAGGTTTGGAATGACTTCCACCCCTTATGCGTATCCATGATCCTTAAGTATCGAATCAGTGACGAACTTGGAAAGAGCTGTCGAGAGGATGAAGGACGATTTGTCACTTGTGGAAGTATTGCATCGATCTTTTAAAAGCCAAGCAATGACAATATTCCAGGATGTAGCAACGGAATCAATAAATTCAAATATGGTTGTAAATGCGGAAAAAACAACGGTTTTGACCTTTTCTTTTTTATCGGATGAGCCAAGTTTCCACCCTGAGTTAGATGATGGCCTCCTCTCGGAGGAAATTAATCTCCTTGGAGTCGTCGTTTCGTCTGATCTCTCGTGGAAAAAAAACACTGATAGCATGATTAGAAAAGCTAATGCGTCTATTGTTATGTTAAAAACACTAACTAAATTTAAGGTCCCTGAAAAAAAGATGTTGCGTCTGTATTGTACGTTTGTTCGTCCTCTTGTGGAGTATGCTTGTCCGGTTTGGCACTATGGTATTACGAAGGATGAATCTGATCGTATAGAGAATATTCAGAAACGTGCCCTAAGAATTGTGAACAGGGGCCCTAAAATACCGTACTCTGGCCTTCTTTCTTTATTCGGACTGGATGCGCTGTCTAATAGGAGGCAGAAGTTGTGTCAAAATTTTGGACTAAAACTCCTTGAACACCCAACTCTCCGATCCCTTTTACCCCCGGATTTTGAGGTTGAACGCCCAAGGCCACCAAGGCAAGTATCCACCAAAGTCCCGAAGCTCATGCCGATCGCGTGTAACCGGGAAAGATATTGTAATAGCTTCATTCCGAAATTTGTTGATTTTTACAATAAGGTTATTTTGTCTTAGTTATTTTGTTATGAATTTTATTTCGGTTGTTGACTTCAATGGTTTGCCTTTTATTTTGATTACGAATTTGATTTTAACAATTGTTGTATATATTACTTGACAAAAGTCAAACAATTTGGTTGGACAACTATGAAATTTTGTACCTGAATTATACAATAAATCTAATCTAATCTAAACCTTGAAGGACGCCTTCTTCTATCAAGAACTGCG